>CATNEM010000221.1:622500-932500 GCA_950096795.1 Macrostomum cliftonense
AAAAGCTACTCTAGAATCATCATATAATATTTAATTTTTCATGTTCTAGAAGGCTTAATACACTGTTATGTACTTTGTTCTATTACTTTAGCCGAAACTAATTTTTAGGTAAGATTTGAAAATATATCCGAATACCCGGACTGCATAGATTCGATTCAAAGAATTAACCAGAAAACAACAGCACCCAGCAGTTTCCTCAGCAATAATCAGCTTCCGGATTTGAGCAGGCTGTAAGTCTAAGCGGCATGTTTTTTTGGTTTTTGGGTTAATTCGCAATAGGCAGTGGCGTAGCTAGGATTTTTTGAAGGGGGAATAAATGAAAAAAATTTGAACGAACAATAAAAAATAGACTGTATTATTTATGGTAATACTCCCCCTCTCAACTCTCCAACAATTTTTGTGCCGCTTGGGGGATATATCCCCGTATCCGCCACAGGCTACGCCACTGGCAATAGGTAATTCAATTTTAAAAGAAGTGGAAGACAACATAATGGACTTTTCGTCTTGAACCATTCGGCCAAAATATACGCTATATACAATGAAATTACATATCGAATACGGCTGCTTTAGTATAGATAAATAATTACGTATTTATTTATAGAAGAATAGCAGACGAAGTAACAGCAAAAAATACCTTAGCAAAAGTCCTTTGTTCTAAAGGCATCGGTGGCGCACGTGCGTATGCACCCGCCACATGTATACATGTTCTAATTTTACAAGTCTGGGTCTGGGAGTCAACAAGTTTTGTTAATAGAAAAAAAGCGCAAAACACAGCATCTTGCAGATAAAAATTAAGATAGATTAATTGATAGCTCGTACACGAAAATAGTTCAAAGTCAAGCATACGTCGTTAAGGGAAGTGTTTGTCCAGATAAGACTGAACCGGCACACAGTATTCGAATCAAAGTTTAGGGATAAGTTTGGCTATAGCTATAGCTATACAAAACAAACAGCTGCCAAAGGCGACACACAATTGAATAGCTTAGCACGCAAAACTAAGGGGCTGGTTGGCATCAACCCCAATTTAAGTGGGAAGAATAATTGAGGAAAAAAACAGAGAAGAGTTGCTAAGTAACGAACAATTGTATATAGATAAATATTAGCAGCAGGGATGATTACGCAGATGGGATCAAAATTAGCAGTGGAATTCCAGTACTTGAATATCAAGGCGAATTGTCAATAACTGAAGGTTGTACTTTTAATTATTGAATAGGCGATGAAGAAATTGAAAAAAAAACAGCAGCTTTACAGAACAAAAACACAGGGCCTTAGTTACAGCTATAGCAAATAAATGAGTTAGTTTATTAGCATACTAGATGCTGACGTAATGGCTTTCTGAGAATGAGATATCAATAGTGGGATTATATATTATACTAATGGGATTATGGGTCGTGCGCAGCTGATCAAAAACATTGCAGGACATAAAATAATTGCGAATATTCACATAATAATGTTTTTATAAATCCTAATATGTTAAAATAAATAGACACTAAAAAGAAATTCTGCCTTTCAACGAGTTACTCTGTTACAGACGGAGATCATTAATAATTAAAAAAAATAACACATTTTTTATTTTTTAGAACGCTAAAAAATCATATAAAAATTTTTGCTAACTCAACTTTACAAAAGAATTGTTAACACAGCAATTCTTATACCGTCTTACTATAGAAAAGAATGAGCGCATAAAAACACAATAATTTTACAGAGAAACTAGAAGAAAACAAGGCTGCTCTGTGAATTCTCCATTATAAACATTCAGACGTTCCGTTTGCAACTACTAGCAGTAGCAAAATTGCGATTGGTCGCGTTTTTCTAGCTTGAAAAAACGGCTGAAATGGAGAAAATAAGTATGTAATAATTTATTCTCAGTATCATAAAAGCTGGAGCGCCGCTGACTCCCTTCCCAAATCTTCAACTGCCAATTCAGTGCCTCCCTAATCTTCTTAGCTAAGCGGCCCGCAACCTCTTCAGATTCGCAGCCAACTCACCAATGGATTAGCTAGCATCGCTGCCCTCGCCAGGACCAGTCGATATAGTTCGCCGACGACGCCTCCGCCTGGACCGGGTCTTTGTCAAACTATCCATAGCCGAGGAGGTTGGCGAAGCTACAGACGATGTTCGCTCGTCGTCGGCTAGCCCGATGGCTGCCGTCGCGGTACCCGCTGCTGAGGACGAGGACGAGCCCGCCGAAGCGGCAGCGGCCGAAGAGGCGTCAGCGGCAGCAACAGCTGAACGCATGGCAACAAAAGCAGCCGGAGCGTGGGCGGACAGCAGGTCGAGCAGCATAGCTCGGGTGCGAGCCAGGAGTTCGGCGAGGACTCGGCTAGGCTGTGCCGACGCCTGCAGGAGGGGCGCCAGGCCGCCGCTAGACGTCGTCTTGTCTGGTGACAGCGACATTGCGGCGGCGGCCGCGGCAGCTGGCGACGCGCCCAACGGCGCTAATCGACGCGAAATGGCGATCAGGCGAGCGGCCAGACATTCCTCAGACGCGCGCAAATCGTCTAGGCTATCGGCTAGGCCGCAGGCTCGCCGACTGTCGGCAAGACCGCTAGCCGACCGGCCCAGCTCCACAGGCCCCGGTCGCTTCGACGGCGCCACGCGTCGAACGTCAGAGGGACGTAGGAAATGGCCAAGGCGGGCGCGGCCGCGTTCTGCCGGAGCCGGGCAGAGCTGCTCCGGCGGCAGGAGGCACATGCGGGGACGGCTGAACACCTGGACAGGGGTTGCAAGGGACCAGGTGGGAGCGTTGATTAAGCGATTGGAAAATGCGCCTTCTGAAACTCAAGAAAAAGACACCTATGGTAGGATCTGAGGGGACAGAGACACCAACTGGAGGATCTGAGATGGCAGAGACACCCACTGGAGGATCTGAGGGGGCAGAGATACCCACTGTAGGATCTGAGGGGACAGAGATACCCACTGTAGGATCTGAGGGGACAGAGATACCCACTGTAGGATCTGAGGGGACAGAGATACCCACTGTAGGATCTGAGGGGGCAGAGACACCCACTGTTGGATCTGAGGGGGCAGAGACACCCACTGTATGATCTGAGGGGGCAGAGACACCCACTGTTGGATCTGAGGGGGCAGAGACACCCACTGTAGGATCTGAGGGGGCAGAGATACCCACTGTAGGATCTGAGGGGGCAGAGACACCCACTGTAGGATCTGAGGGGGCAGAGATACCCACTGTAGGATCTGAGGGGGCAGAGACACCCACTGTAGGATCTGAGGGGGCAGAGACCCACTAAAGGATCTGAGGGGGCAGAGACACCCACTGTAGGATCTGAGGGGGCAGAGACACCCACTGTAGGATCTGAGGGGGCAGAGACACTTTCAGAAAGACCCGAAGGAAACGCACCTGCGGCCTACAAGGCTCCTCCTCCAACACCCGCAGCATCCGTCTGTACTGCTCGTCCTCAGGACTGCAGCTAGGAGAATCGGGGCCAACATTCTCGTGCGAGCCCAAAGCAATGTCGGCATCAGCTAAGACCAGTTCCTCTTTCACTAGGCGAATGGGTCCGGGCGTATTGGCGGGGCCAGAAGCAGCAGCGGCGATGGGCCTGGTCAGGCGAACACTGGGTGCCGGGCACTGATTCTGACCGGCAGTCGGCAAGGCTGTCGAGTTGGCTGGATGCGCCCTGGCGCCGCCCGGATCACTCGGTGGCGGCTGCGACGAATGACCGGGACGGAATAGCAGAGTTGCGGCGGCGGCGGCGGCGGCAGAAGCGGCATTGGCTGCAGTCGGAGCCGGCGAAGCTGCAGCCGCCGACGGGACCGACGCTGAAGCCAAGGGCACGGCCGCCGACAACTGCAATGAAAGCGGCGAGGATTCCACAACGCCGCCTACAACGCCGGCAGCCGCGGCGGCCGCTGCAGCCGCCAACAACTGCGAAGCGGAGTCCGGCTGCAGTTGCTGCTTGCGGGCCCGCTTCCTCGGACTGGCGTCGGAGGCTCCGCCGGCCGCGTCTCCAACACCGCCTCGTCCAGAATTGGAATTGGCGTTGCCAGCTCCGGCCAGTTCCGTGCCGCGTTTTCGCAGAATGGAAGGCGCTTGGCGCAGGCCTTGGTGGCCAGATTTGCTGCCGGGGACCTGGCTCTGCGTGTGAAGATCCTGCGCTGCGGCCGCTCCGCCTGCCGGAGCTGCTGCACCTGCTGATTAGTGGCGGTTCACGGCTACCCTCAGTTGGACGACTTTATTGATGGTTTAAAAAGAATTCACAGAAAAACTTGTGTTGAGGGGCGCTTCTTAATTGTGTCCAGCTCTCTGATTCTCTAAAGATGCTCGGGGCGATTATTCAAAATATTCAGGGCAATTCTTAAAGATGTTCGGGGCGATTCTTAAAGATGTCCAGGGCGATTCTTAAAGATGTCCAGGGCGATTCTTAAAGATGTTTAGGGAGATTCTTATAGAAGTTCAGGGAGATTCTTATAGAAGTTCAGGGCGATTCTTATAGATGTTCAGGGCGATTCTTAAAGATGTTCGGGGCGATTCTTAAAGATGTTCAGGGCGATTCTTAAAGATGTCCAGGGCGATTCTTAAAGATGTTTAGGGAGATTCTTAAAGATGTTTAGGGAGATTCTTATAGAAGTTCAGGGCGATTCTTATAGATGTTCAGGGCGATTCTTATAGATGTTCAGGGCGATTTTTAAAGATGTTCGGGGCGATTCTTAAATATGTTCAGGGGCGTTTCGTAAAGATGCTAAGGGCGATCTAAAGAGATTTTAAGCTAGTTTTCAGCAGCCGGTTTTTTGAATGGTAATTATATTCAAGGCTAAAGGATTTTAAAATTGAAAAAAACAATCGAATGAACAAACCAGACACACCAGCCGCCGGCCTAATTCTGAACTGCAAAATATCGTCCGCATGCGGCTTGGCCACCGACGCCAGGTGCAAGTACTCGCCAGCCGGCCTCACGCCGACGCCAGCCTGACTGTCCGCGCCGGGGACAGCGGCGCCAGGAGCCGCGACGGCGCCGCCGACACCGCCACCGCTAGCAACCGATATAATACTGGACGATGCCTGGGTAGTCAGGGACAGCAGCTTCGGCAGTCCAGTAGGGGGCTGCACACCGCCTGACCCAGGCGCAATGCTAGGCGGAGGCTCTGGTTTGGCTGGGGCGCCGCTGGGACTGGCATAGAATCTATTGTTTACTGTCTTTTGAAATATCATGACGGCCTTCTATAGAAGCTGGTAAAATGCTCAGTTCAGCTGCGAATGCTGCTTCTCCTGCTGAAACTAAGTAAATAAAGGTATAGGATAATAAATTAATGCATGAAAGCAGTATATCTAAGTAATATTAATTTACATAATAAACATTAAAATGTTTATATTCATATTCACATTATCTTTACAAGGAAAAAAACAGTTAGGCCTTGAAATCCAAATTAAAAACAATTAGCTTTTATTAATTGTTAATACATGTGACTAATTTGTTGCATTTAATTTTATACACAAAATTTTTGCTTTAATTTATATAATATATTAAGGTAAAATTTTTCCAGAAAAAAACATCAGGCCAAAAAATATTGTGCCCATGGGGATCCTAGTTACTTTGTCAATTGCCATTTTGCCAGCATGAAAAGCTGGCATAATATTATATGATTTTTTGTCATCTATAGGCAAATAACAAGCTAGACTTAAACAAAGCTATAGTTATTCCATATAGGAAAAATTTGACAATCCAGGATGGTATCTGGCATACTTATGGAATTATTCTGAAGTGTAATGCATATACATGTATCATTTGTAATACAAATAGTATTTATTAATACCATTGGTTGCTTTTAATGCTATTGTAACAAAAAACTTGGCTTATTTATAAAGCATGCATTTATAGGTTTTAAACATCTATTACAATACATTAATTAATTTTATACTACTATAAAAGTTTTGACTATATTTTAAATTTCATAGGTCAATTTTAATTATACTATCATAGACTATATTTTACTTCCTATCCTAAGAATTAAAAAATGCTACATTATTTAGCATATAGTAAATAGTACCAATAAATGACTTTAATTTTTACTATGAAATCATTGACAAAATTAAATATTGTGCCAGGCCCTAAGTTTTATCGGTACTGTATTTCTTAGAAAAATTTCGAAATTAAACTAGCACGAGATTTTTGTTTAAATAAAGTTAATATTTTTGTTTAAGTGTAGTAGCAAAAATAAATGTTAGAATTTATAACAAAGCTTAAGTATTTGTATAAATACACGCGAATTGGGCAGAGGAAATATAGACGCGTTTGAACCCCGTTCAACCTGCCCCATTTGGGAGTAAAAGAGAAACTCGCAAAAGCAGACTTTGAGTTGTTCATTCCTAGGGAAATAAAACCTGCAAGCGCAGTGAATACCATTCGGATCGAGAGATAACTGAAAGTAGGAAATAGGGAGTAAGTAGGAAATACCTGCGAAAGCAGAGAAAGGGGAAATTACCTGTGAGGAAAATACCACTGAGAAGTCAGAAAGTACCCTATTGGAGAAGGTAGATAGAATACAGGCTGCGACCCTCTAATCCGGGGAACGCCTGTTTTTGGACTGGGTAAGCCGCTTGGCCCAGTAAATTGCTACCTAGGACACTACCGAATGAGTAGAAGCTGTTTCTAAGAAATAGGGCTGTCTAATGAGATTATTCTAGGAATAGAGAGAAATAAAGTGTGACTTTAGTGTTAGTGGAAGAGCCCTATAACAACCTTAGGGTTAGCAGTAAAAATAATAGAAAGACCCCTACAACAATATTACAAGATTTTTTATAAATAATTAGATTATATTCTATTCTAGAAAATTTACTTAGGTTTGAGTCCACTTTAGCAGGAACCCATATTAATGGAAGTTATTTTTATCTATGGAAATATAGACAAATCATTGTGGCAAAAGTATATTATTTTAAGTTCCTTAAACTTAGGACCTGCTAATATAGGGCATAAACCTAACAATTATAAATACTCTTTTTTTTAATTGCATACAAGATCACTTTAAAGTACAAGTATTATAGATTCATTTTCTTTATAAATCTATAGCCTAAAAGCAATATATTCTAATGCTTTAGAGTTATTGCAAGAAAAAATTTCATGAAATTTTTTTATTAGTAGTAGTAGTAGTAGATTTCTATCATTTAGTGTTCTTGTATAGATTTATAGGACTACTAGATAAATAGTCTCAATATTATTTTTTGGATAGGCTCTACCAATCAAACAATGCCACCACTATTTAGCTAGCAATGTAGGAAACTTATAATAAAAAATTACAGTATAGGACTATTAGCTAATATAAACTATAAATAGTAAATAATGTCCTACCATTATATACTGCTGGTGCTGGCTAAATAATGGTAGGCCTAGCATTGTGTATGTGTATGACTGCCAGCTCCAGTCTCAATGTTATTTAGCTAGTAGGCCCTACTAGTTAAAAAAGCATTGCCAATGCCAAACAAGGTTTTTTCAACTGTATACAATTTGGTCAATATTAGGATATAATTTCAGACAAAAGGAAGCAACTATGGGACTATGACACAATCAATAACTATTTGGATGCTGGAATGTCTAACAGTCTGCTGAAATCAACAGAAGAGTGAACGATTATTTTTTCAGATTGCAGGCAAGCAATATGTTACTTTGGGTCATTTTTAATTCATTTTTCAAATTAATACCATTGATTGAAAGAGTGGGATACACATCCTGGGTCAAATTTCAGGATGTGATTTGGAATCTCAGGATGCATATGAATGCTATTCGCAAAAAACCCTGCTGCTAAAATTAAAGATAGTTGATTGCTGGTCGAAGTAATTTTAGAATCGCAGCCAAGTGAGACAAATGTTAGGCCTATTTATTTGTTGGCAGGTAGGCCTTAATGTCAGTCAATAACATTCGATTTAATATATTCGGAATCTAAACATTTTAAAAACTTCTAATTCTAACGAACAACCAGTTAACAGTGTAATGAATTTATTAACAATAAATTATCAGGGTTCAATTTATTTTTACAAAGGATAAACAAGTTATGATTATGATTCGATGTACGCATAGCTTACAAAAACACGACTCGGTGGGTCTTTATCAAATGATGATATATTCGGTCAATTTACAATTTGAGCTGTCGTCAGCGTTTTCATTCTATTACAGCTAGAGCAAAGAGTCAGCCAATAATTTGTTGTTGTGAAAATTGTACCCAAAATTCTCTTTTAAACCATAAAACTCAAAATAATGCGCGTGAATTACGATATTTACGGGCATTTTTTTAAAGAAGAAAATATGAATCATTGGCACACATTAGGATTTTTAATTAAGAAACCTTACCTTTTCTAATGTTATTAAATTTATAATTTACATGTCATATAATTTTTTTATTTCATGTTCCATGCTTTCTTTTGGGAATAAAAAATGCACGAGCTTGGCTAACAAACTGAGCGGGTTCGACACACACCTAAGACCTATACTCGTAATAAACTGCTAAATTATTATACCTATGATTGGAATACAATATTTAATACGCCTTTTATTTCAAGTCTTTACTTTCTGCATTCACTATGATTTAAGTTATATATTTTAAGTTTTAATTCGGTGTTACGTACATTTAAAAATGCGAGCAGTAGGCGTGGCTAACAAACAAAGCCACGCAGCTTGGACCCATAACAAAACATGCACACCTTGGAAACACACCTTGGACCTATCCACCCAATAGACAACAAGTTTTTTTTCATTACGGAATGCAAAACATTAGCTATCGAGTTAGAGCAAGACATTGTCAGAGTAAACTTTAAAATTTGAAGCTACATGTAGAATTCTTTAAATCAAGTCGACCATGGTTTAAGTTATTTGAATTTTTAAGGAATGTCATTTCAGGTTTAATTCATAACTGTTAGTTTCTAGTTATAGCTTAAATACTTTAGGTAACAAGAAATTTGGTAGAGGAACATTATTGAGCAATTAATTGAAAGTTACTAAATGAGATCAATCAAATAAATCTACTGTAATGTGATAAAAAATCTCAGTTAGTTTGTCGAACAAAAAGGTATTTTTTGCGGACATCAAAGAGATCTGTACGCTACTCGAATTTCAAACGTTCTAATCTCCATGGGCTTCAAAGCCACTTTCAGCGCTGTAGCTGTGCCCCCTTGCACGTACTGCAGATTAACTGGCCTGATAGGATTATCCAACTGCGCCGAGCGCCACCTCAGCCGAGTCTGGTCTGATAGGCGTTGATTAGCTGACAGATTCAATTCCACCACATCCAAGATGTCAAATGTGGCGAATGTGGCACCAAGATCAACAATCGCCTCTTTGGAATGAGCGGAAGACTCGTTAGATTGGAAGATGTGCTCCAACCGGAGCAGCAGCCGGTCGGGAGACTCTGGACGCAACGGTTCCAGGGTGAGGATCTGGACGCTGTCCGGCAGCGAGGCTGCCAAGGCGCTCCACCTGCGCCAGCCAGGCCGAGGCTGCAACGAGGAGAATGCAACGAGCGGACTGCGGTGTCGCTGAATAGCCAGCGGGCGATACCGGTCTGCCGCGTCGGCTGGCTCGCTGACCAGGCACCAGTGGCTAGTCTTCACCACCAGGCCGAGACCGTCCGAGCCGCGCTCGCGCAGAGCCTCGCCAACTCCAAATCCATCGTCGTCCAGCGTCACTCGGTGCAGCATCAGGCTCAGCTGGCCTTCTGTTGGCCTTGAGGAGCCTGCTGCGGCTCGGTCTGTTAGGACGGTCAGCTGTTGGCTGGCGTCGGCGACGCTGAGGATGGTGTTGACCGGTCGGTACTGGGCGGCCTCGGGTCGGCTCGGATCGCGGCGTGCCTGTACGAGCTGGCGTCCATTCGAGTCAACCAGGAACTCTTCCGACTGCCGCGATAGATCATCCGCATGGTAGATGGCAACTACCTCCCGACCGATTCCATCATCAAGTGGCAACGGCCCGATAGTCGACTCGGTCTCTATGTAGGCCGGGCTAGATCCTGGATACTGCCTAGCAACCAAGTACGCCCAGTTGTTGTAGTTCCAGTGGGTCTCGTTTACGACCGGGCCCATTACTTGGCCTTGAATGCGTGCAGACAGCATATTGGGTCGGTCAGTTGTCGGCCTGTAAAAGTTCATTTTATAATTTTGATTGAGGTATGTAAACTCATGAGCAGATAAAGGAAATCGCTCGTCTACCATTGTAAATTCCCTTTTGAAATGCAAATTATGACTCGCTCCGAAACTTTACGTACCAATATAAAGTTAATTAACTCTCACGTTCAAACCTTCAAAATTAAATTAACAAAGTAACCCCTCTCTCCCAGGCCTGCAGTCACTTAACAAAGAACACAACCCCTCTCTCCCAGGCCTGCAGTCAACTAACAAAGAACACAACCCCTCTCTCCCAGGCCTGCAGTCAATCAACAAAGAACACAACCCCTCTCTCCCAGGCCTGCAGTCAATTAAAAAAGAACACAACCCCTCTCTCCCAGGCCTGCAGTCACTTAACAAAGCCAACAACCCCTCTCTCCCAGGCCTGCAGTCAATCAACAAAGAACACAACCCCTCTCTCCCAGGCCTGCAGTCAATCAACAAAGAACACAACCCCTCTCTCCCAGGCCTGCAGTCAATTAAAAAAGAACACAACCCCTCTCTCCCAGGCCTGCAGTCAATTAAAAAAGAACACAACCCCTCTCTCCCAGACCTGCAGTCAACTAAAAAAGAACACAACCCCTCTCTCCCAGACCTGCAGTAAATTAACAAAGAACACAACCCCTCTCTCCCAGACCTGCAGTCAATTAACAAAGAACACAACCCCTCTCTCCCAGACCTGCAGTAAATTAACAAATAACACAACCCCTCTCTCCCAGACCTGCAGTCAATTAACAAAGAACACAACCCCTCTCTCCCTGGCCTGCAGTCAACTAACAAAGAACACAACCCCTCTCTCCCAGGCCTGCAGTAAATTAACAAAGAACACAACCCCTCTCTCCCAGGCCTGCAGTCAATTAAAAAAGAACACAACCCCTCTCTCCCAGGCCTGCAGTCAATTAAAAAAGAACACAACCCCTCTCTCCCAGACCTGCAGTCAACTAAAAAAGAACACAACCCCTCTCTCCCAGACCTGCAGTAAATTAACAAAGAACACAACCCCTCTCTCCCAGACCTGCAGTCAATTAACAAAGAACACAACCCCTCTCTCCCAGACCTGCAGTAAATTAACAAATAACACAACCCCTCTCTCCCAGACCTGCAGTCAATTAACAAAGAACACAACCCCTCTCTCCCAGGCCTGCAGTCAACTAACAAAGAACACAACCCCTCTCTCCCAGACCTGCAGTAAATTAACAAAGAACACAACCCCTCTCTCCCAGGCCTGCAGTCAATTAACAAAGAACACAACCCCTCTCTCCCAGACCTGCAGTAAATTAACAAATAACACAACCCCTCTCTCCCAGACCTGCAGTCAATTAACAAAGAACACAACCCCTCTCTCCCAGGCCTGCAGTCAACTAACAAAGAACACAACCCCTCTCTCCCAGACCTGCAGTAAATTAACAAAGAACACAACCCCTCTGCCATGGAAAGTAGCAATAGCCCGCATACCTGAATACGTAAGCACCGGAGGGCCGAAATTCCTCACTGCTCGTGTTGCCGCGCATCCCAATGTAGTAGCCTAAACTGGGATTCACCTCAGCTGAAAACCGAATCTCACCCGGCAGTATCGGTGTGTAAACTGAAGCACCAGAATCCGTTGAGTTGCACGGCTCCACCGAGTAAACAACATAGCCTAGCGGCGGAATCGAGCAGACACTGAACGCTAATTCATCGACAGCGACAGACCCGTTTCTCTCCGGCACTCTAAGCGTGCCATTGTTCACCGGGATTGTTTGCGAAGCCACAGCGGCTCCGCTATCGTCTAGGACTCGATAATACCGCCCAGCAACGGGCAGCCTGACCGAATAACAGCTCGACCAGCTGGCTGGATTGTAGAAAGTGACGTAGAATCGTCCCGCGGCTAGCTCCGACTCCGGACAGTAGGACGCGTTCAGCATCAGGCAGGAGCGAAGCCGCTCGCTCGGCGGGCTCGAGTTGCCGAACTGCAGCTGGGCTAGACGGTCCTGCCAGACCGGGTCGCTGGCCGAAATCCCGTTGCTGATGCGTAGGGCGTAGTCATTGGCGACCGCTTGCTTCTCTGTGCCTTCAACGGGTTCGCGGCGGGCGGACTTGCTCAGTTAGACTTTGGCTGCAGCAGGCTGCCTGATTACCAAGAGCTGCTACACTGACACCCCAGAGCTGTCCAGCTGACACCCCACAGCTGTCCAGCTGACACCCCACAGCTGTCCAGCTGACACCCCACAGCTGTCAAACTGATACCCCACAGCTGTCCAACTGATACCCCACAGCTGTCCAACTGACACCCCACAGCTGTCAAACTGATACCCCACAGCTGTCAAACTGATACCCCACAGCTGTCTAACTGACACCCTGCCGCTGTCCAGCTGACACCCTGCGGCTTTCCATCTGACACCCTGCCGCTGTCCAGCTGACACCCGTGGGCCCTCCTCACCAGCCACAGCGTCGTGATGCTGCGCCACGCCCAGCGCCTGTCGCAGCTGGTCCAGCCTCTCCCAGTCGGTGCGCCACTGGCCAGCCAACCCGGAGCCGACAGCAGCCAACTGTCTGACTGCCTGCCAGTGCCCGGACGCCTGACGGACCAGCCGTTTCAAGGCCGGCCGGCTGCTATAAAATCCCGTCCAGTAAGAGTTCGGACCCGACGCGTACGGAAAGAAATCGCCAGTTTTGATTGTATAAGCCAAGCCCTCCTCATTAATAGCCTTGGTGTAGCAGGCCGGGGTGCTGTAATAGGCTGTCAGATTGTGCTTGCTAGTCTTAGCATTCACAGCCGCAATCAGTTTGTCAATTATCTTGAAATTTTTTCGGGCATTCTCATAGGCAAAGTCGCAGCCCATTGTGAGCAGCAGGTGGCTGCTTCGGTGAGCCAATCGGAGCAGGTCAACTTGAACGATAAACCTGCGAACAGCCTCGTCAACGTTGAAATCGTGCAGTAGAGGATCGTCTTGAATGGGCCTGTCGCCGCCTTCATAATTGATGCCGAACGGGTAGCAGTAGCCTGCGAGAAAATCGCCGGCAAAGATGTCGGCCGTTGGACTGCCCAGATCTTCGCTGGCGCGCCAGATCTGCAGTTAATTTGCTGACTTTCTGCTACTTTTGTTTGACTGTTTTGTCAGGCAATGGCAAATTCTATTTGCACGCTAAGAAATTTCCTGTAAAAAATTCCTATTTTTACAATCTGGCATTGTCAATTACACAATCTATGTAAACACCTGTTACACACCCTGTCAGTTGCACACTATCTAATGCCACACGCTCTCTCTCTGCTAAAACACCTGTTACACACTGTGTCAGTTGCACACTATTTAGTTTCACATGCTCTCTCTCAGCTAAAACACCTGTCACACACTCTGTCAGTGCACACTATTTAGTTTCACATGCGCTCTCTCTCTGCTAAAACACCTGTTACACACTCTGTCAGTTGCACACTATCTAGTGTCACACACTCTCAGCTAAAACACCTGTCACACACTCTGTCAGTTGCACACTATATTTAGACACTATGTTCCTCATTCTTTGTATCCCTAATTTGTTAGCCCAACTATCAGCAATCGAGTGAAACCCGCATCTAAAAATCATCAGGCATACGTAAGGCACCGGCTCACAAACTGCATTCGCCGCTGGATAACCCTTTGGACCTCGTCAAGGAAGTGAATTCTAGCAAAGTAAAACGCATCCAAACCCATCTGGGCCTGTAAGGAGGCGAACTCTTTGCTATGCCCGAACGGATCGATCTGCCAGCCGACTCTGGGCCTTGCGCAATCGCCGAATGTATCATTAAGGAAGCGCATGCCCAGAGTCTGTTGGTCTACAATGTCCGAATAATGAGTCGTGGCCTCGTCATTCATGCACCAGCCGGCCTGGGCAAAGTGCAACTGACCGTTGGCGACCAGTTTGCGGACCTAAAATAAGAACGGTTGGGTAAACAAAAACTTTTTTCAAGTTTGCTATTTTGGCTACTTTAAGTAGGCAAAAAAATTTCGACGATATTTAAAGAATTCATCAAAGCTAGAGGAAAAAATAACTTTTCAATGCCTCACCCGATCCCTCGTCAAATCGTTCTGCTCCCTCCACCAACGATAAAAATAGGCCATCTCAACGTAAGTGAATTTCCTGCTTGAATTCAGGCTTAACTCGCGTATCACATTGTCCAGAATGAACTGAACACTATAGTAATAGTACTGGTCCACCGTTCTCAACCAGCCAACATCGTCGTGGGTGTGAGGCACAATGTGCAGGTTTATTCGGCGAGGCACAGCGGCCGGGCAGCCATCGTAGCCGCAGCTGCTGCTGCTGCTGCTGGAGACGGTGGAAGCTTGGGCTGACGTCAGCAGCAAAAGCACGAGCAGCAGCCATGCGGTTGATGAGACGTGCATCCTCTTTTGGTGTCGCCTGGTGAGATCATGATTAGGAAATTTATTCTGCTACAATATGTAAAAAATTGCACACTACACGTCTCCCTCATCATCTTTAGATCAGTCTGTCCGCTCCCTCTCAAGCCTGACATCAGCCTGTCCGCTCCCTCTCAATCCTGACATCAGCCTGTCCGCTCCCTCTCAAGCCTGACATCAGCCTGTCCGCTCCCTCTCAATCCTGGCATTCGTTTCTTTCCCCCGTTAGTATAGATTCGGAATTTAATTCATTTAGAGCCCATTAAAAACTTGTCTTTGCCTTCAAAAATCTAAATTTTCTCATCGGCAATGTAAAAAATGTCAAAGACGCAACTCACCAGAAATACATGTAATAATACCTACAGCAAAGCAAGGGTAAAACTGTACTAGTTCATGCAAGTGATAGTTTTAGCATACACTGTAACAGAAGTTTAAAATTCAACAAACACTGCAGTTTATACAGATTTTGCACTCCGTTTAAAAGTAAAGCCTCGCATTAATGAAAAGGCTATAATAGTAGCTGATATATCAGCGATAAAAATGTATTCTCTGATAAGAGATACGAACAAAACGTACATTACATGTACATGTACAATACTAAGCCTGACTAGGAAGTTTCTTATAGAATGTTCACTCGTTGCTATGGTTACGAGCATATATTTCTTGTTTGACGCGCGAAAAACTTTCGCAGTTTCATCTGAAGAAGCTGTCATTAAAATATGCATATTTTAATTCCCGAACTCATTATTTGCACAGCTTACAACACTATATAAGAGTAAGTATTAGAGTAAGGAGGGAGAATCTAATGGATGGCGTGCAAATTCTGTAGGTTTAGAGAACTTCCTAATTACGTATTTTACTATATATTATTATACATCTAACAGTAAGTAACCAACCCTATACAATAAATTTCTGTCTAATTGCTAGTCGCGACTGCAGGACTCCGCCAACCAGACAATGGAGAATCAAAAGGAATTTACTAAATTAGAATAAAGAAAAGCATTTAACGTAGATTGCATTGTGGCGGCCGTCTAGCTATCAAGTCAAAGTCTATTTTATTAATAAAAAATTCTTATTTTATTTGGTTATTCAGATTCGACTATGGGCGGGGGGCTAAGATATAGCAGGTGGCGCCCGCGTGTCACAGCTCGAGTATTATAGTTAGTTAGTTGGCTATTTGCTGGGCTTCTAAGTTCAATAGAATTAACGACTGTATAGAAGATAGAAGACGATGGTTGCCGCGCTCCCCTCAGGCATGCCATGCCATGCAAAACACTGCATTGCCTGACTGCACAACAAGGTATTGTCAGCTGGCGTGCTCAGTCATGCGTGACAACCGCAGCTAAAACTCAACCACCCCCTCTCATTGCGTCGTTTTGGTCCTAAGCCAAGCCCTATAGCTCCCTCTTCCGAAAAACGCAGAATTCAAAGCCCGCACTGACGCACGAAAACAAGAATTGAAGTGGAGAGCATCAACAGGGAGAGAGAGAGAGCAAAAAGCCTCGCGCACACACACAAAGGCTTATTGAAATCTGCAGCCGCCCAATGGCAGGCATTCTATTGTTCCTGGACCCCAAACACCGAGCATTCGAAGCCAGCGTCAGCACCCGCTAACCTCGGGTCTCCAACTCGTTGAGAGAGACAGCCAACAATGGTGAGAGGAGAGGGAGGGTGAGCCAGTTCTTCGAGTCCATACAAATAGACGCGCATCTGCCAAGCCTCGTGTGCGAGACCGAGCCGCACCAGCAGAGACAGGTTCAGTGAGTCCTACTATCCGATACTTGAGCATGCTTGATTGATTGATATCTCCGAGAGCGCTGGGCGAGGAGGTGACATGCGAAGTATAATTAACAACAAAATTTCGTATTGCACCTTCCCCGCTCACACGCGATCGGAGCAACTCGTCCTGCTTGCATCGATTTTTACTTTGTCTTTCTTTTCTTCAACCTTAAAGCACAAATATCCCAAAATAATTATCCTCTATTTTTCCAGATCCGCGTACGTGCGCGACCAGAGATTGTTAAGGCGAAAATAACTGAAACAACACGACATTATTAAAAAACAAATTTTCCGCTGATTACCTAGTTAGCTAAACAGGAATTAGCCAGCCAAAAAGATTTTCACTTTTGAGTTTAATTTTCGTTCTATTATAGAAACAATTACAAAAAAAACACAGACAGAGCCAGCGTATTGGGGATGAAACTATGTTATGACAGAGAGCGAGAAAGAAACAGTTAAGGACTACATTAAGCTACAGAGATAATGTACAACGAGGAGGTTGAAAAACAAAACGATGCCGCATAATCTCCCATTAACCACACGTTGCTTTATTTAATACAAAAAATTAGAGAAAAAATGTCCGTATTTGTAATTTGACAAAGTAAAACATACGCAATTCAATTAACAAGCCTCGTCATCGAACTAGATAGGGAGAAAAAAGACACAATTTTGATAGCAATGTACAAAACAAATCATTTAGTTGCAGAGTTAACAGGCAGAGATTAGATTAGCTAAATAAAAGAGAATTCCTACTTTAGCAGGTCGCCAAGGCAGCATAAATTTCCGGGGAAAAGTTCGAATATTTAATAGCAATTAAAAGACGGCTAACAGTAAAACAAAGTGAATTTTTTAAATTTAAGACGTGACTTTTCGTACTGCTGCCAAGAATAAATTTTTTGTTAGGTCTTAAGAAGCCGCGCTCTTTCACTTGGCGGCCGCGGGAACAGCCGGCACGCTGCCCTTCTTCTTCAGCAGTACGGGGTGAATTGATGGCAGGACACCGCCGAAGCTGATGTGCACGTGTTTGAGCAATTCGTTCAGCTCGGCGTCGTTACGAACGCCAAGCATAATGTGCCTGGGCGTCACAGTCTTGCGCTTATTGGCGCGAGCGGCGTTGCCTGCGGTTCAAATGGGTTGCGTTTACAAATGAAAAAATACCATTACATACTACTGCTTGTGCTTAACGGCAGTAATATTACTAGAATTTGTGCAAACTCAATAATAACAAACGTAATTTAAAAGCACAAATTTATTTATAAAAAATCAGTCCTGTTGAGCTTGAACCGTCATGAGCTTGTGGTCCGGTTACTTTTTTTAATCATCATTTAGAACAAAAACTATTTAAGCAACTCATCGTCATCTGACAGATTGTAGATAGACAAAAATGCAACAAAGCAACATTGGCTCACCGCTCAACTCGTTGACTTCGGCAACGAGGTATTCCATCACGGCGGCCAAGTAAACGCTGGCACCGACGCTAACTTTTTTTCCATAGCGGCCCAGTTTCAGGTAGCGATGAACCCTGGCAACCGGCATCACTAGGCCTGCGCGCGAAGATTTACTTTTTTGTTGTTTACCAGTTGATTTCCTTGCAGCTTTTCCACCAGCGCGTCCCGACATTGTTCTTGCCGCTGAGCTGAAGTGAAATATTATATAAAAAATCCTAATGCTCTGCTTTGACAAAAGAATTAAAAAAAGAACACCAATCCTATACAATCAGTCCTGTTGAGCTTGAACCATCACAAAGAAGTTCAGGTTTCGATAGTTTATCATCATTGTTTGCAGATATTTGAGCCAGCCAATTGCATATGAAAACATCAAAAGTTAAGTTGTTTTGGTTATTAATAACTTATTAACTCTTTTAATTAGCTTATTATTTGCCTAAACCATAGTTAAATTTTTAATAAATTGACACTTATATTATGAAAAAAGGAAAATACTAGCCAGGCTTACTTACAAATTTGATTTTTTTTCATTTTCATTGACTTCTTTATTGGATTTCAGTCACTTTGGCAACAGAACACTTAGGTAAATATCACTTTGGTAAAATTCATATTGGTAAAGGTTATCTTGGTATAATAACTACATTAGAGTTGCAATACAAAAAATATTTTGACAAGTGCTATAATTTTATTATGCATTGTCTGCTTTTTTGTTTTTACATTAATGTCCAAAGTACAAGTCTTTGTTTTTTGCTAAAGAATGATTGCCATTATTAATTTTATATATTATATAATATATAAAATCAAACTTGCTTTTAACAAAATACTTTTAAATTTAACAATCTAAGTTGTGTTCTAGTATTGGCAAGTTGCACAAAAATAGTTGCAGGTTTATTGGCCTTAATTTTGAACTTATACATAGGAAACCTAAGACTTAAGACTATTTTTATTTTTTCTCTGTTGGAGTAATAAAAGTTTTATCACTTTAGTTAGTTGCCATGGACATTTAACCAATTGTCTTGTAGCTGAAGTAGATATTATTCTAATTCTTATTTTATTACTATTATTTTATATTTTATTGTCTAGATAATGAAGTACATATATTGCTTTGATATAATTTCCATGCTCTAAGCATAGGGTTACTAAAAGTATAGTATTATATATTGATAGAATTGGACATATATTGTCTATTATTGTACTTTTTCTCAAGCAAAAAACCTATGAAATATATAGTACTATATAAATATTAGTGTGAAAGAACAATAATGTACTATAAGATAAAATGATTAGGCCTACAATAATTAAAGCATTGTCAATCAAAACAAAAAATAATTTTTCCATTTTTTAATTAGAATTAAATTTTAACATTATTTGCCATAATAGAAATATTTATTTAAATTCATTGCAAATGGATTGATCTTTAAAATAGTATCCTACTTGTTGTAATTTTTCCTAAAGTAATAATTGTGCTAAATAAAAAAGTATTCATTGTTAATTTTTACTATGATTTTTAATATCCATAAGCCAAATAAAGTAGAATAGGCTAAGAATATATACAGCTTGTTTTAAATATGATTCTTACAAGTCACTGAGCTAATTAATTTGACAACCCACACTTATAGTCTCTAGTTTAAATTTTACTTACTAGGGCCTAGGTCTAACTTATTAAAATATTGTTTTAAGATTCTTAAAACTAGCAAAATTAGGCAAAATAGGTACCCAGTAAAACGCAGATTCCGTCGCGGAACGGATTGTATCTTGATAGTGTATTTCCTAGAACTCATTCCGCAGACCTATTTAACACCGGAAAAATTTGTAACTGCTCTACTGCCTATTTAGTCGAACATTTTTTGATCAAATCTATGAATTAAATAAAGCTCATTGCTATGTATTAGAATGTGAAATTTTAGATTTTTTTAAATAAAGCATTTTAAAGTAAATTTCCGAATCCGCGTCATTCCGCACCATTCCGCTTTTTACTTAGTACCAGGCAAAATATGGATTGTTAAATTCTTTACAAGTAAATATTTTTATTGAATCTGAAAGCAATAAAGGACAAAAAGCTTTTATCTTTTTTACTTAATGGCATAAACATATTATATGAAATTTCAAAGTTGTAAATACATTCCATACTGATAGCTACTATAACTTATGCAACAAAATATCACATACACCTGCTTAGTTTATAGATCCCTTGTTTGGTTGACAATGCTTTAGCCAAGGCCTATTATTTACCATGCTTTTTAGCATAGAAATGCTGTTTAATGTTAAGTGATTTTTGACAGGCCAGAAGGCATATTGCTTAATTTATACACTGCGCCAAAAAAAACAGATACCCTCTTTTGGTGGATGGGGTGACTGGCCCAGATGATTTTCACTTCTCCTTCGCTTCCTCCCTCCTCTCTTTGTTATTTACTTCGTTAGTCATGCGACCACGTGGTAGCAAATTTTTAGCACTGCTGGTTACCAAAAGCGAAAAGGGGTATCCGTTTTCTGGCGCTTAGTAACTAGGAAAATAGCATTCAGCATAGCAATAAATTTCGTACACAAGATGAATGAATAATAAACAATAATTTTACGAGAAAGGTTACGTGGTAATAATTATTTCCAGAATCTGCCTAGAGCTTTATATTTAAATACTTAAGAAACTTACTCCGTTTAGGCCATGTAAAAATGCGGTAAAACTCAGTGTTTAAATTACGATACAATGATTGTTCAATGCTAAAAGACATCAAATAGTTTAACAAAACCCCTTGTAGCATTAACAAAATATTTTATCGTTTTATTGAAAAAATAATTTTTTTAAATTTTATTTTCTTAACAAAAAGTATTAGCAAATAGCGGGTAATTATAACGCGCTCAAACCATTTGAAATGAAAATACGAAATGAGTAACCGAGCTTAGAGGTAACTTCCTAAACTCCAGTACTAATACTAGTGGTTAAAATAGGAGAGGCTGCTGCAATTAGTATGTGTTTCTTTAAATACTAATTTATTTTATTGTCTTGCCAACATGAATGCAAGACGCGCAAGTTTTTTAGTCCGAATTTTTGCTTTCTATCGCATGTACATTTAACTTTTAAATGTAAATATAATGCAATCCTGCGAATTTCTTAACAAAATTATTGATTTATTTCGCTGAATTTGGTTTGGTCAAGGCTCTAAAATAAAATACGCTAATTGTCCAAAATTGCGACTTAAAAGAGTCTGTTATGGTTTATCAGCTGCATACAAAGAGATACGCAGTGCATTCCCTGACTTTCACAGGAGCCCTCCAATTCAAATCTTCACTTGCCGCGATCACTGATTGATATCGTTGTTGCTCATTCGAAAAGCACGCTTCGAAACTTCTTCTTCTGATTCCGTCTTCACATGGATGGCAGCAGTAACGAACGCTTACCGGCTATAGCTTCATGCATCTTCTACAATCGAATTAGGAAGCTAGGTGTAATGGGAACGCATTAACACAGATGCTAACTAGTTGTGTCAACTAGTAATAATTGTGGAACTAGTTTCCCCCTCGAGAAATATAGACCATTGGTATATGCCCCACACTGCCCATCGTGACATCAGTTACAGTATTTTTTAGGCTTCAAGGTGTTTTAATAGTGACGAAGATCCAAATCATTGCACAGGGTTCTTCTCGCTTTGGAGCCCGACCCTTGGTAATCATCATGACTAAGTTCAGCACGTCCGCACTTGACGGCCCTAGTACATGTAAAATTGTAAGCGGCTGCACTACACAAGTTGCAGACGATTAGGCTTGTCATACAGGTGGGCGCAGTTACGTGGTACATTTTCAAACCAATTTTTGTTTCCGACTTTCCTTGCTACCCTTGACTGACTGTATAGTATCAGCGCAGAATACTCATTGTCCAACATCGAATTTGGGCTGTTTTCCGCCTCTGAATCTGTAGCAGAAATTAGCATGCAAAGGATACATCTACCTTCACGACAGTACGGTTTCACATTGCTGAAGAAAACGACATCGTCAGCACTGCGATAGCGACAAAACTAAGCCTTCAATGTATTTTTGCATTCCAACTGCATGCATTAATGAAGTTTTTGTCTTCATTCTGACAGACGAGGAGCATGCAATTATTGAAGCAGCAACAATTCGCCTCGCCTCTTCACAGCCGCCTCGACCACCTCGGTCAGAACTCCAAAACCTCCTATAGACATGGACACTTAGCCAGTGGTAATGTTGAGCAAGAAGCTGAAAACTTGGAGCAAAAGGCGCGCGTATTGCACGAACTTTTGCTCGAGAGCAGCTCGTTGACTATTTACTCTTGATTTACTTCCTCTGAGGCGGGGGCTCCTGACGAGACGGACGGGGCCGTTTTTGTTAGGGCGCAGGCGCTGCGGCGTGCGATCTGACACTTCCCCCCTGCCAGGTCACTTGTGACCGTCGTTCTGCGTTGTTTTTGTTGTTGTCTGTTTGCTTTTTTAGTGGCCAGGGCGTCTGCCTTATGACCAGAAGGTCGTGGGTTCGAGCCCCCGGCTCTAGGAGACAATTTGTGCCCTTGAGCAAGGCACTTAATCCAGGATTGCTTCAGCCAATCCAGATCGGGTAACATTTTGAGCTGCGTAAATTTAGTGGGTGTTGCGGCCATGCGCCGAGCAAGTAGCTGCGGCTAATGCCGTTGACTGTACATGCCGGTGGTCGAAAAGTCAGGTGTCTAAAATAATTTTTATTACATTTTTAACTTGTACACAACTTGGTGCTTGGTCTCACGCTTTCTGCTAGATAATAGACTAAGTTTTTATTCTCCAGTTCAACAGTATAAATCGCAGCCATAGTCGCACACTCCCATCGCATAAATCAGTTGGACATTTTATCAGCTTGACACGCTGGCCCCAGCTAAGTTACATATTTCACTTCATTCATTAGCTACAAGGCTTGGATATACTCGTAGATTGTTCAATTTACTCGCAACCTCAGTGGCTGCGCATAATTTTGGTACTTTATAAGTGGGGCAAATCGGGAGTCAATTTATTAATTGACAGATGGCCAAACGATTTCTCGAATTTCAAAATTTGCGTGCAGCGATCAAATTGCATGTGTACATATCTATTCGAAAAATTATTTATTATACCGTCTGCAAACAGCGAGCTTCACGGGACATTTTACAAATTCATACTTGTACCATAAGCTGAACGTCATTTGTGCTAAAAATATTCTACAACCATTATAAGACCCCGTATGATAGTCAAGTTTTAACTTGGCTACAGTTATCTACTTAGTATACGTGGCCCGGCCCTTTATTGTGACGCAAGTTATCATAAAATAGCTATAATTTCTACTAGCTGACCTGCACATGTCGGGCTTTGTTTAAACATCATTAATATTATTTTGTAAGTGAGAACTATTTCACCCAATAATTAGGGATTTTTTCTTGACCTGCACTGCATATAATCATTAACTTTTGTTGGTCAAAATTTCTATACATGTAGATCCCAGTTGAATGGAGACGCAGGTGCATCGAAGCAGCTGCATGCACGCTGAAGCATTGTATAAGTGGCAAATATAAGCCACACAACACCTGATGGCAATTACTGTGCCGTAGCAAAAAAAGTTCACTGCACTCCCAATATAGGAGAGTCACAGCATTTAATATAGTGAGTGGCTCCCGGAACCTAACTCGGGGAGTTGATATCGAGATCATTGATGAGGATGGGATAAATTAGGACAGCTGCATACTCTGTTCCCTGTCTTTCTGTGTCATCTCTGGGGCCTGTGTCTCGTGTGCTTGCATTACTTAAACATCGAGTATCAAATTGAAATTTGCAGCATTATAAGAATAGTGTTAAACATTCAACTAAATTTCTTTCTCATATTCTCTCTAGAAGCAAGTTAAAACTTTAGAATTAAACCTCTGAGAAGCTATGCGTTGACCCGTTCGACTCCTGTGCATTCTCGCATTGCAGTATCGTAACTGCCTCTAAGACACGGCAAAAGCAAATGCACCAGTGCACATAGAAACTAATGGGAGATGCCTTGAATTAAAATCTGAGTTAAATTATTAACTCTCTTTTAGAACTTTCTGATCACAAATCATACATGTAGCCGCATATTTTTAAGGGTATTGTTAGAGAATACTCCGGTGTCTGAGCAAGTCCCTCGCAGCCGCAATCTGATTGGTCCGCAGAACCCAACAAGCCACTGCTGGCCCCAATGAACGAATTAAAGACACAGTTGGACAAATCACGTAGGTTGGAGAATTCAATGAGGATATTAGAGAAGGCGAAGAAGCAGAGCGACACTGACTGAAATTAAAGCGTCCAGTTGAGTTCTTGCAATCGTTGCGAAGGAAGCTAATCTGAGGTATATAAGCAAGTGAGTCTATCCTCTATTAAAAAAACATGTAAAACCAAGAATCACATCTTGGTTCTCTGAGTCTTCCAAAATACAAAATTTTCCTTATTTTAATTTTGATTGAGTCAAATTTGTGACTAAACTTTGAGTGGTCATAAAGACTAGACTAGAGGTAGCTAACAATGTTTTTTTTACTCCGCAGTGAAAGTATATTGACTCAATAAGCTATCAATATATACAATAATTCTTGATCCCCTACTCTTCGAGCCAGTACAATTTTCTGCTTCTATATAATCTGCCTGTTGTACTAAAGCATTTGCGCAGCAAGGTTTTCCACCATCGAAAATCTCTAAATGAAGGCAGTAATATCTCTGATCCCTGGTGGGACAAGAAAATTTAATTAGAAGCTCGAACGGCCAAACCCTGTGTTGCCCCAATCTGCCTCATTTCCACTTTTAGATTGCCGCTCTGAAAGAAGAAAATCGTATAAGCAGAATCAAGGCTGTTCTGTTATGTTGCTTTAGCCAACGCTTTTATATCATTAACCCCCCCTAGCCCTTCTGCTTCAAGCTTGCTTCTAATTCGCCTTACTATGCTGCTATTTTGCCTGTATTTATCTCAATGCGGCAAAATTATAATCAGTAGGAATTATGCAGTATTTTTATTCACTGTAGCCATAATGATCATGATTATCATAATCTTCTTAGTTTATGAGGAGGAGGAGCTGAAGCCTAGTGGCTAGGAAGGTCATTGGTTCGAGCCCCGGCTCTTTTAAACAATCTGTGCCCTTAAACAAGGAACTTTAATCCCGCATTGCTTCAGTCCACCCAGCTGAGATCGGTTACCAGTTTGAGCTGGGTAAATTTAGAATGGGTGTTGCGGCCCCTCCAGCCCGTCAGGACTGAGCAGGACTGTAGATCTTGTCGAAAAAGGGTTGGGTTATTTATATATATTTTTGAAGTAGCCGATCCCGCTTAACGATCTCGCCTTCACGCCAAAAAATGGTTTCCATAAGTTAAGATTATATTAAAAGCTTTATCAAGAAAATCATCTGTTTATGGCATCAATATTAATGATTAATAACAAAATCAACAGTTTGTTGCCTATCAATCTCTTCTGAAATTGTAGCTTTTGCATAATTTTCTTTTGGACAATGCAGCTTGGAAAAACGGGCATTCGTAAAATTGATTTCTAAGAAAAATCACTTCATTTCTTAAAAATTTGCTATAGAAATTATTTGACTCTTTATTTAGCTGATGCATTAAATAAGACTTATTTTGTAAGTGACAGAAACACAAGTTCCGCATATTAATATTCCCATCCCAATAATTACAGTTGTATGTCTGTAATATAACTGTAATATAGGCGTCAAGTCTAAATGCAAATTTGTTCTACTATTATATTGCTCAGACTCATAAAAGTCCTAATGGATTTTTTATGATGGGTGGCTAACTGTGAGCGAGAAGCTGACTGGCGAGGTGTCAGAATTAGGCGGTGGAGGCAACACACAGGCTTGACAGATGGCCCTCTCTCCGGCCTTCCCTTGAATAGCTTGCCTAGCATCCGTGATCTGCATTCTCTCTTCAGCGGGTCATCCTGATTAGCGGGTTGGCAGCCCCCGGGGGGTGATGGGGTGTGGGACTGAGCAGCAGCTCACGGGGTTGGAAAACTACAGGTGAGTCGGCAGTTGTTCGACAAGCTGCTCTGTCTCTCGCTTCATTTGGGCGAAAAAGTTTTCTAACTGTGTCTCAATGTCCAACTACTAGATTGATGCTTTGACTGATTTGCATTCATTCTTTAATATTGAACTGCATGAATTTCAATCCTGTGTATTGAATTTATTATGTTGTGCAGGATCGCATTTTGATCAGACTCATTCTCATTCGTCTAGTCTCACTCTCATTCGTCTAATCTCATTCCTATTCGTCTAATCTCACTCTCATTCGTCTAATCTCACTCTCATTCGTCTAATCTCACTCCCATTGGTCTAATCTTACTCTCATTCGTCTAATCTCATTCTTATTCGTCTAATCTCACTCTCATTCATCTAATCTCACTCTCATTCGTCTAATCTCATTCTTATTCGTCTAATCTCACTCTCATTCGTCTAATCTCACTCTCATTCGTCTAATCTCATTCACACTCGTCTAATCTCATTCTCTTTCGTCGAATGTCATTCTTATTCGTTTAATGTCATTCTTATTCATATAATCTCACTCTCATTTGTCTAATCTCACTCTCATTCGTCTAATCTCACTCTTATTCATCTAATCTCACTCTCATTCGTCTAATCTCACTCTTATTTATCTAATCTCACTCTCATTCGTCTAATCTCACTCCCATTGGTCTAATGTTACTCTCATTCGTCTAATCTCATTCTTATTCGTCTAATCTCACTCTCATTCATCTAATCTCACTCTCATTCGTCTAATCTCATTCTTATTCGTCTAATCTCACTCTCATTCGTCTAATCTCACTCTCATTCGTCTAATCTCATTCACACTCGTCTAATCTCATTCTCTTTCGTCGAATGTCATTCTTATTCGTTTAATGTCATTCTTATTCATATAATCTCACTCTCATTTGTCTAATCTCACTCTCATTCGTCTAATCTCACTCTTATTCGTCTAATCTCACTCTCATTCGTCTAATCTCACTCCCATTGGTCTAATGTTACTCTCATTCGTCTAATCTCATTCTCATTCGTCTAATCTCATTCATACTCGTCTAATCTCATTCATACTCGTCTAATCTCATTCATACTCGTCTAATCTCACTCTCATTCGTCTAATCTCATTCTCTTTCGTCTAATCTCCCTTTCATTCGTCTAATCTGACTCTCATTGGTCTAATCTTACTCTCATTGGTCTAATCTCACTCTAATTCGTCTAATCTCACTCTTATTCATCTAATCTCACTCTCATTCGTCTAATCTCACTCTTATTAGTCGAATCTCATCCTTATTCTTCTAATCTCATTCTTATTCGTCTAATGTCATTCTCATCCCAGTCGTTTTTATTCTGTCAAATTTGACTATAATAGTCAGACGGGTCTACAAGTACAAGTAACGAGCTGGTTCAGCCACAACCCGTGCAGTTTAAACATTGACAGCGGCTGCTGCTGCGGTTGTTAACAAAACGAGTTCGGGCTGTGTGTGTGTGTGTGTGTGTTTTCTCTGTGGCGCGCCTAAGCGAGAGAACCCCGCCCTTTCGTCGGCTTTCGCCGAACGCGCATGCATCGTTTTTCGTCGCGCTCCCCAAACCCAAGCGCGCATCAACAAAAAGGGACGCCATCCGCCTCTGCGGCAGCTCCGATTTCTCTCAACGTTTCTGTTGGGTGAGCGCTTCCTTGTTTTTTATCCTATCCGTTCCAGTTAGAAGCGGGCAGGCACCCGCTCTGCGTTCCCTCCCTCCCACTCGCTCTCTCTCTCTCTCTCTCACTTTCTATAAAAATATCGAAGATCGACAGGATAGACGGCCTGAGTAGGGGAGGAGAGATTGAGAGGCGGAGAGTGGGTAGGCGGATCCGACTCGACAAAGGTGGTCGGGTTGGATTTTTAGGCGGTTGGCGGCAATGAAAATATGCAGAACTGGCGCGCACTTGCTGGCCTATTTGATGGGGGAGGAGGAGAGAAGGACAGAGAGGAATCCGGCGAGGTTGCCGGGACCGAGGCCGAACCCCCGGGGCGCGCTCGCTGAGAGTCGGGAGTTAGACTTCAAAGACAGGGCGGCTCTGTCGATCTTAAGCCACTCTGTATTGAAAGAAAATTGAGGTAAAAATCAAACCGCAGCTGTGTGAAGACTGGCAAGCCGCTTTTGATTCGCCTCCTTTATTTAAATTTCAATGTCATACTGTTGAAATTTTGCGGAAAGCGTTAATTAAAGAGGGACAGAATTTTCCTGCTTATTTTTTGACAAATTAGGGTAGAGACGCTGGGAGGTTGGAGAAGGGTAGAAAGGGAGTGGAGGAAGGTGAAGACAGGAGCAGAAAGGGGGAGAAAGAGTGGATAAGGGTAGAAAGGGGAGTGGAAAAGTGGAAGAAAGAGTAGAGAAAGGTAGAAAAATAGTGGAGGCAGGTGGAAACCGGAGCAGAAAAGGGGGAGAAAGAGTGGAGAAGGGTAGAAAGGGAGTGGGAAATTGAGAGATAGAAGACAGAAAGAAAGGGCGAAAGAAAGATATTATCCGACCACAACTTTTATTGTTCGATTCCAAAATAAAAAAAAACTTCACACAAGACAAAGCTCAAACAAGAAAGGAATTTTTAAGAAGTTTAGTCGGACTCAGTTGCAGTTTTAGAGTTGCAGAATGCGACGCCTGTCTGAAGTTAATCTGCAAAATTTCTTCTTTTTTGTTGTGAAAGATATGTCACAGTGGGTGAAAATCGGCTTACTGTTGAAATTCCAACGGCTGTTATGGCGTGTCATAACACGTGTAACCCAATGGAATTTACGCAAAATAGATCTGCTCCTGTAAGTCTTAGGTGTGCTTCCTCGATCTCCCGAGGCTTAGGGAGGGGGGACCCCGGCCAGGCCACTGAGGCGCACAGATTATTGGCCTCATTTAGTCCGATCTGCGTTGAAATATTCAGATGGATTTGGCTGTCTTTCCCCCTCCTTACTTCCTTTTTTTCTTCTTTTAGAAGCCATGGTTGCAACGTTATTTTGCCTGACCCCAATATCAATGCCAGCTTTTTTTCTGAGCCCAGATCTGTAGTAACCTGGCTAAGGGATAAAAGCGGAAGGGGCTGACTCCTGAATGGTGGGAGCGGTGATTTACTAATGCCCCTAGCTTTCTCACTGGTTTGCTTGAGCATTTTTGGTTAAATAGGGAAAATTTATTACGAGTAACTGGCTGGCTCGAGCGAGCTGCCTTTTGCGAATGCAGCTGGGACTCAAATACTGGGGCTCCAAATTTTTCTGCCGGCTAGCGTTATGGCACGCTCTGCCGCCGTAGATTTTTGCAAGTATTCAAAATCCAGTTGCAATTCGTGACTGCGTGAGGCCACATTTTGGGTCAATTTAGTTCTCAATAGACTAAATTGAGAACTCTCGAAAGGTCCAGAGCAAAAAAAGCTCTACTTTTGAAAGCAGCTGGCAAGTAGGCCACCTGTTAAAAGAGCTAGATAGATAGATAGATAGATAGATAGATAGATAGATAGATAGATAGATAGATAGATAGATAGATAGATAGATAGATAGATAGATAGATAGATAGATAGATAGATAGATAGATAGATAGATAGATAGATAGATAGATAGATAGATAGATAGATAGATAGATAGATAGATAGATAGATAGATAGATAGATAGATAGATAGATAGATAGATAGATAGATAGATAGATAGATAGATAGATAGATAGATAGATAGATAGATAGATAGATAGATAGATAGATAGATAGATAGATAGATAGATAGATAGATAGATAGATAGATAGATAGATAGATAGATAGATAGATAGATAGATAGATAGATAGATAGATAGATAGATAGATAGATAGATAGATAGATAGATAGATAGATAGATAGATAGATAGATAGATAGATAGATAGATAGATAGATAGATAGATAGATAGATAGATAGATAGATAGATAGATAGATAGATAGATAGATAGATAGATAGATAGATAGATAGATAGATAGATAGATAGATAGATAGATAGATAGATAGATAGATAGATAGATAGATAGATAGATAGATAGATAGATAGATAGATAGATAGATAGATAGATAGATAGATAGATAGATAGATAGATAGATAGATAGATAGATAGATAGATAGATAGATAGATAGATAGATAGATAGATAGATAGATAGATAGATAGATAGATAGATAGATAGATAGATAGATAGATAGATAGATAGATAGATAGATAGATAGATAGATAGATAGATAGATAGATAGATAGATAGATAGATAGATAGATAGATAGATAGATAGATAGATAGATAGATAGATAGATAGATAGATAGATAGATAGATAGATAGATAGATAGATAGATAGATAGATAGATAGATAGATAGATAGATAGATAGATAGATAGATAGATAGATAGATAGATAGATAGATAGATAGATAGATAGATAGATAGATAGATAGATAGATAGATAGATAGATAGATAGATAGATAGATAGATAGATAGATAGATAGATAGATAGATAGATAGATAGATAGATAGATAGATAGATAGATAGATAGATAGATAGATAGATAGATAGATAGATAGATAGATAGATAGATAGATAGATAGATAGATAGATAGATAGATAGATAGATAGATAGATAGATAGATAGATAGATAGATAGATAGATAGATAGATAGATAGATAGATAGATAGATAGATAGATAGATAGATAGATAGATAGATAGATAGATAGATAGATAGATAGATAGATAGATAGATAGATAGATAGATAGATAGATAGATAGATAGATAGATAGATAGATAGATAGATAGATAGATAGATAGATAGATAGATAGATAGATAGATAGATAGATAGATAGATAGATAGATAGATAGATAGATAGATAGATAGATAGATAGATAGATAGATAGATAGATAGATAGATAGATAGATAGATAGATAGATAGATAGATAGATAGATAGATAGATAGATAGATAGATAGATAGATAGATAGATAGATAGATAGATAGATAGATAGATAGATAGATAGATAGATAGATAGATAGATAGATAGATAGATAGATAGATAGATAGATAGATAGATAGATAGATAGATAGATAGATAGATAGATAGATAGATAGATAGATAGATAGATAGATAGATAGATAGATAGATAGATAGATAGATAGATAGATAGATAGATAGATAGATAGATAGATAGATAGATAGATAGATAGATAGATAGATAGATAGATAGATAGATAGATAGATAGATAGATAGATAGATAGATAGATAGATAGATAGATAGATAGATAGATAGATAGATAGATAGATAGATAGATAGATAGATAGATAGATAGATAGATAGATAGATAGATAGATAGATAGATAGATAGATAGATAGATAGATAGATAGATAGATAGATAGATAGATAGATAGATAGATAGATAGATAGATAGATAGATAGATAGATAGATAGATAGATAGATAGATAGATAGATAGATAGATAGATAGATAGATAGATAGATAGATAGATAGATAGATAGATAGATAGATAGATAGATAGATAGATAGATAGATAGATAGATAGATAGATAGATAGATAGATAGATAGATAGATAGATAGATAGATAGATAGATAGATAGATAGATAGATAGATAGATAGATAGATAGATAGATAGATAGATAGATAGATAGATAGATAGATAGATAGATAGATAGATAGATAGATAGATAGATAGATAGATAGATAGATAGATAGATAGATAGATAGATAGATAGATAGATAGATAGATAGATAGATAGATAGATAGATAGATAGATAGATAGATAGATAGATAGATAGATAGATAGATAGATAGATAGATAGATAGATAGATAGATAGATAGATAGATAGATAGATAGATAGATAGATAGATAGATAGATAGATAGATAGATAGATAGATAGATAGATAGATAGATAGATAGATAGATAGATAGATAGATAGATAGATAGATAGATAGATAGATAGATAGATAGATAGATAGATAGATAGATAGATAGATAGATAGATAGATAGATAGATAGATAGATAGATAGATAGATAGATAGATAGATAGATAGATAGATAGATAGATAGATAGATAGATAGATAGATAGATAGATAGATAGATAGATAGATAGATAGATAGATAGATAGATAGATAGATAGATAGATAGATAGATAGATAGATAGATAGATAGATAGATAGATAGATAGATAGATAGATAGATAGATAGATAGATAGATAGATAGATAGATAGATAGATAGATAGATAGATAGATAGATAGATAGATAGATAGATAGATAGATAGATAGATAGATAGATAGATAGATAGATAGATAGATAGATAGATAGATAGATAGATAGATAGATAGATAGATAGATAGATAGATAGATAGATAGATAGATAGATAGATAGATAGATAGATAGATAGATAGATAGATAGATAGATAGATAGATAGATAGATAGATAGATAGATAGATAGATAGATAGATAGATAGATAGATAGATAGATAGATAGATAGATAGATAGATAGATAGATAGATAGATAGATAGATAGATAGATAGATAGATAGATAGATAGATAGATAGATAGATAGATAGATAGATAGATAGATAGATAGATAGATAGATAGATAGATAGATAGATAGATAGATAGATAGATAGATAGATAGATAGATAGATAGATAGATAGATAGATAGATAGATAGATAGATAGATAGATAGATAGATAGATAGATAGATAGATAGATAGATAGATAGATAGATAGATAGATAGATAGATAGATAGATAGATAGATAGATAGATAGATAGATAGATAGATAGATAGATAGATAGATAGATAGATAGATAGATAGATAGATAGATAGATAGATAGATAGATAGATAGATAGATAGATAGATAGATAGATAGATAGATAGATAGATAGATAGATAGATAGATAGATAGATAGATAGATAGATAGATAGATAGATAGATAGATAGATAGATAGATAGATAGATAGATAGATAGATAGATAGATAGATAGATAGATAGATAGATAGATAGATAGATAGATAGATAGATAGATAGATAGATAGATAGATAGATAGATAGATAGATAGATAGATAGATAGATAGATAGATAGATAGATAGATAGATAGATAGATAGATAGATAGATAGATAGATAGATAGATAGATAGATAGATAGATAGATAGATAGATAGATAGATAGATAGATAGATAGATAGATAGATAGATAGATAGATAGATAGATAGATAGATAGATAGATAGATAGATAGATAGATAGATAGATAGATAGATAGATAGATAGATAGATAGATAGATAGATAGATAGATAGATAGATAGATAGATAGATAGATAGATAGATAGATAGATAGATTAGATAGATAGATAGATAGATAGATAGATAGATAGATAGATAGATAGATAGATAGATTGATAGATAGATAGATAGATAGATAGATAGATAGATAGATAGATAGATAGATAGATAGATAGATAGATAGATAGATAGATAGATAGATTGATAGATAGATAGATAGATAGATAGATAGATAGATTGATAGATAGATAGATAGATAGATAGATAGATAGATAGATAGATAGATAGATAGATAGATAGATAGATAGATAGATAGATAGATAGATAGATAGATAGATAGATAGATAGATAGATAGATAGATAGATAGATAGATAGATAGATAGATAGATAGATAGATAGATAGATAGATAGATAGATAGATAGATAGATAGATAGATAGATAGATAGATAGATAGATAGATAGATAGATAGATAGATAGATAGATAGATAGATAGATAGATAGATAGATAGATAGATAGATAGATAGATAGATAGATAGATAGATAGATAGATAGATAGATAGATAGATAGATAGATAGATAGATAGATAGATAGATAGATAGATAGATAGATAGATAGATAGATAGATAGATAGATAGATAGATAGATAGATAGATAGATAGATAGATAGATAGATAGATAGATAGATAGATAGATAGATAGATAGATAGATAGATAGATAGATAGATAGATAGATAGATAGATAGATAGATAGATAGATAGATAGATAGATAGATAGATAGATAGATAGATAGATAGATAGATAGATAGATAGATAGATAGATAGATAGATAGATAGATAGATAGATAGATAGATAGATAGATAGATAGATAGATAGATAGATAGATAGATAGATAGATAGATAGATAGATAGATAGATAGATAGATAGATAGATAGATAGATAGATAGATAGATAGATAGATAGATAGATAGATAGATAGATAGATAGATAGATAGATAGATAGATAGATAGATAGATAGATAGATAGATAGATAGATAGATAGATAGATAGATAGATAGATAGATAGATAGATAGATAGATAGATAGATAGATAGATAGATAGATAGATAGATAGATAGATAGATAGATAGATAGATAGATAGATAGATAGATAGATAGATAGATAGATAGATAGATAGATAGATAGATAGATAGATAGATAGATAGATAGATAGATAGATAGATAGATAGATAGATAGATAGATAGATAGATAGATAGATAGATAGATAGATAGATAGATAGATAGATAGATAGATAGATAGATAGATAGATAGATAGATAGATAGATAGATAGATAGATAGATAGATAGATAGATAGATAGATAGATAGATAGATAGATAGATAGATAGATAGATAGATAGATAGATAGATAGATAGATAGATAGATAGATAGATAGATAGATAGATAGATAGATAGATAGATAGATAGATAGATAGATAGATAGATAGATAGATAGATAGATAGATAGATAGATAGATAGATAGATAGATAGATAGATAGATAGATAGATAGATAGATAGATAGATAGATAGATAGATAGATAGATAGATAGATAGATAGATAGATAGATAGATAGATAGATAGATAGATAGATAGATAGATAGATAGATAGATAGATAGATAGATAGATAGATAGATAGATAGATAGATAGATAGATAGATAGATAGATAGATAGATAGATAGATAGATAGATAGATAGATAGATAGATAGATAGATAGATAGATAGATAGATAGATAGATAGATAGATAGATAGATAGATAGATAGATAGATAGATAGATAGATAGATAGATAGATAGATAGATAGATAGATAGATAGATAGATAGATAGATAGATAGATAGATAGATAGATAGATAGATAGATAGATAGATAGATAGATAGATAGATAGATAGATAGATAGATAGATAGATAGATAGATAGATAGATAGATAGATAGATAGATAGATAGATAGATAGATAGATAGATAGATAGATAGATAGATAGATAGATAGATAGATAGATAGATAGATAGATAGATAGATAGATAGATAGATAGATAGATAGATAGATAGATAGATAGATAGATAGATAGATAGATAGATAGATAGATAGATAGATAGATAGATAGATAGATAGATAGATAGATAGATAGATAGATAGATAGATAGATAGATAGATAGATAGATAGATAGATAGATAGATAGATAGATAGATAGATAGATAGATAGATAGATAGATAGATAGATAGATAGATAGATAGATAGATAGATAGATAGATAGATAGATAGATAGATAGATAGATAGATAGATAGATAGATAGATAGATAGATAGATAGATAGATAGATAGATAGATAGATAGATAGATAGATAGATAGATAGATAGATAGATAGATAGATAGATAGATAGATAGATAGATAGATAGATAGATAGATAGATAGATAGATAGATAGATAGATAGATAGATAGATAGATAGATAGATAGATAGATAGATAGATAGATAGATAGATAGATAGATAGATAGATAGATAGATAGATAGATAGATAGATAGATAGATAGATAGATAGATAGATAGATAGATAGATAGATAGATAGATAGATAGATAGATAGATAGATAGATAGATAGATAGATAGATAGATAGATAGATAGATAGATAGATAGATAGATAGATAGATAGATAGATAGATAGATAGATAGATAGATAGATAGATAGATAGATAGATAGATAGATAGATAGATAGATAGATAGATAGATAGATAGATAGATAGATAGATAGATAGATAGATAGATAGATAGATAGATAGATAGATAGATAGATAGATAGATAGATAGATAGATAGATAGATAGATAGATAGATAGATAGATAGATAGATAGATAGATAGATAGATAGATAGATAGATAGATAGATAGATAGATAGATAGATAGATAGATAGATAGATAGATAGATAGATAGATAGATAGATAGATAGATAGATAGATAGATAGATAGATAGATAGATAGATAGATAGATAGATAGATAGATAGATAGATAGATAGATAGATAGATAGATAGATAGATAGATAGATAGATAGATAGATAGATAGATAGATAGATAGATAGATAGATAGATAGATAGATAGATAGATAGATAGATAGATAGATAGATAGATAGATAGATAGATAGATAGATAGATAGATAGATAGATAGATAGATAGATAGATAGATAGATAGATAGATAGATAGATAGATAGATAGATAGATAGATAGATAGATAGATAGATAGATAGATAGATAGATAGATAGATAGATAGATAGATAGATAGATAGATAGATAGATAGATAGATAGATAGATAGATAGATAGATAGATAGATAGATAGATAGATAGATAGATAGATAGATAGATAGATAGATAGATAGATAGATAGATAGATAGATAGATAGATAGATAGATAGATAGATAGATAGATAGATAGATAGATAGATAGATAGATAGATAGATAGATAGATAGATAGATAGATAGATAGATAGATAGATAGATAGATAGATAGATAGATAGATAGATAGATAGATAGATAGATAGATAGATAGATAGATAGATAGATAGATAGATAGATAGATAGATAGATAGATAGATAGATAGATAGATAGATAGATAGATAGATAGATAGATAGATAGATAGATAGATAGATAGATAGATAGATAGATAGATAGATAGATAGATAGATAGATAGATAGATAGATAGATAGATAGATAGATAGATAGATAGATAGATAGATAGATAGATAGATAGATAGATAGATAGATAGATAGATAGATAGATAGATAGATAGATAGATAGATAGATAGATAGATAGATAGATAGATAGATAGATAGATAGATAGATAGATAGATAGATAGATAGATAGATAGATAGATAGATAGATAGATAGATAGATAGATAGATAGATAGATAGATAGATAGATAGATAGATAGATAGATAGATAGATAGATAGATAGATAGATAGATAGATAGATAGATAGATAGATAGATAGATAGATAGATAGATAGATAGATAGATAGATAGATAGATAGATAGATAGATAGATAGATAGATAGATAGATAGATAGATAGATAGATAGATAGATAGATAGATAGATAGATAGATAGATAGATAGATAGATAGATAGATAGATAGATAGATAGATAGATAGATAGATAGATACATAGTTAAATAGATAGATTGTTAAATAGATAGATAGATAGGTCAATAAGCACATGGATGCATTCATATATAGACAAGGTCTGAATTAGGAATAGTTGATGAAGGAATCACGGCTTCAAGTTAGTGAAAAGTTCGACTAAAATCCTGTCGAGAGATCGAGATTCAGTCTTCCTAAGATGCTGGGGATTTCTCAACTGTCAAGCCGTCACTATGATTCGATGCTGCCAGACTTGAGATTTCCCGGCTCATGCGGCACCTTATTTGGTTCAGGCTAGGGAATTCCGAGATGCTTTCCTCCTTACGAATCCCCTCTTCACTAGATAAGTCACATTAAATAAGTATTTCATTCCAGCTTCCGTATTGCTTGTGCGGTACAAGCCTAATTGTGCCCGATAAGTCAGTTTAGCTCCTATTTGTATTTACAGCAGGTGCATATGGACTTTGTTTTATCATTATGCCTATAATATTATTATTAGGCAATTAAATCTCCTGCCACTCAGTCTCCAATCTCCCCCTCCTGCCACTCAGTCTCCAATCTCCCCCTCCTGCCACTCAGTCTCCAATCTCCCCCTCCTGCCACTCAGTCTCTAATCTCCCCCTCCTGCCACTCAGTCTCCAATCTCCCCCTCCTGCCACTCAGTCTCTAATCTCCATCTCCTGCCACTCAGTCTCCAATCTCCCCCTCCTGCCACTCAGTCTCTAATCTCCATCTCCTGCCACTCAGTCTCTAATCTCTCTCTCCTGCCACTCCCTGCCACTCAGTCTCTAATCTCCCCCTCCTGCCACTCAGTCTCCAATCTCCCCCTCCTGCCACTCAGTCTCTAATCTCTCTCTCCTGCCACTCCCTGCCACTCAGTCTCTAATCTCCCCCTCCTGCCACTCAGTCTCCAATCTCCCCCTCCTGCCACTCAGTCTCTAATCTCCATCTCCTAATGTGCAGTCTCTAATCTCTTAATCTACCCTAAACTTCTCCAAACCTTCTGCCCCAACAGTCTGATGGGCGACCAGATGCCGGCACTCGACAACGGCACCACCTGCGACCCCGTGCCGCCCGTACTAGAAGCCCTATCGAGTCGCTACCCGGATGTGCACAAATACCTGGCCACCTTCGTGTGCAGCCTTGGCGTCACCACCAACCTAGTGAACATCGCCGTGTTCGCTCAGCCGTCAATGCGCAACCCGACCAACACGCTGCTGACTGCCCTGGCCATCTCCGACTGCCTGATGTCGACCGTCTACCTGCCGTTCTGTCTGTACTTCACTATGAATAATCGGCTTAAACTCGATTGCCCCGAGCCGCTACCATGGCAACTGTTTCTATGGGCCCAACTATGCGTCACAATTTTTGCTCACGCCTGCAGCTCTTGGATTACTGTTGCCTTGGCAACGTTTCGCCTAGTGTACATCGAGCTGCCCGTGAGGAGCAAGCAGCTGTGCACCGGTCGAACCGCTCGGTTAGCAATCGGCTTAGCCGGCGCGGCTTCCCTATGCATGGTGGTGCCCAACGCTCTGGGGCATCACGTGGTGCCAACGGATCCGGAGACAGTCGCGCTGCGTTTGCAGTCCTGCCGGCTGGAAATCAACGCGTCCTATTACACATTTGGCTTGAAATTCTCCCAGGACTCCGTGCTGAGCAGCCTCAACTTTTGGATAATGGGCATCGGGATAAAATTCCTGCCTGTCCTGCTGCTCACTGTGCTCAGCATATTTCTAATTAAATCGCTAAAACGCACCGACGAGAGAAGGCGAACGCTTCGTTCCGGTGCCAAGTTGACGACCCCGGATGGCAAGCAGCAGCAGGCAGCCGCTAACGATGACAAGCAGACTACAAGGACTACTAAACTGCTCATCACCATAGTGCTGGTCAGCGTAGTCAGCATCATGCCCCAGGTATGTGGACGCACACTAAGCAATTTTTTGCAGCTGACTCATTTGACTGTTTGTGGATTGCTATAAACGATTTGTGCAGGTGACTCATGCAACTCTGTGTACATTCCTAGTCGATATGTACGCGTGACTCATCCTACTGTGTGTACATTCCTAATCGATCTGTGTGCGTGACTCATCCTACTGCGTGTACATTCCTAATCGATCTGTGCGCGTGACTCATCCTACTGTGTGTACATTCCTAATCGATCTGTGCGCGTGACTCATCCTACTGTGTGTACATGTCATACGACTTTGTGTAAAAAGTTATGAAAAAAGTCATTGAAAACCGGTATTTTACAGAAACAGTACGATATCTTTACAGTTCTTTGCTTGCAAACAAACCTGTTTTTTTATATCATTATCATGAGAGTTTAGTACTGTCCAGACGATTGATTTTAGTAAAAGACGGATTCCCAGTTATTAAAGTAGCGCAAATTACAGATAATAACTGCCCAATCTGAATTCGGCAGATGCAGTAAACTATGCTGGCTGGTAGCGTTATGATTTATTAGACATGCATCATAGTCGCACACTGGCTGCACCCCGCTTGGAAAGAGATTATGGGGGGAAAATCATTGTTTTCGAGATGAAGCGTGCAGCTACTGCATCTGACTGCACTGCACAGAAATTCTTGGCAAAGAAGCTTACCTTTCTAAATTGATATTAGCTGGGCATCAAAGCTCGACTTTGATTACGGCACTTCAGTGTTGATGCTAACCAGACGGAAGGGATTGGGCAGTAGATTCGCCCCTCGCAAACGTTTGAAATTCCCTTTTTCCACCAACAAGTTGCATACTATTTCGATTTATTTGGCATTTTTTTTCTCGCAGCTGGTAACACTGACTTCGGATGGGGCTATTTGTCTCTGTCAGATGAATTTTATCTATGACTGAATCGAATTTGGCAATGGCGATTCTGTTTTGAACGTAGCGGCGGCTACGGGGTAATTAGGGTTAGGGTTAGGGTTAGGGTTAGAGTGAGCTTGACTTTAATTAGACCTGTTTAGCAGCTGGTAAAGCACCTTTTTTGTGGAAAGAGAAATAATCGAGATTTTTTAAATTGTAACCGAGTGCAGGAATTAGAGTTTATAGTTATTCAGCCCTTTGTACCTTTATTGTTAAGCTTCTTCTGTAGCATTATTATTCTTTATGAGCCGAGCTTGTTCAAATCGAATATTTTTCTTTGAAGCCGGGGTGCGAGAAAAAGATTCGAGGTAAAATTAGAGAATGATGAGGTTAGAAGCCCTTGTTCCCCTGTACTGTGTACTGCACAGCTACTTGTACTTGTCCCTAAGTCGGCGAGACCTACAGATTTTTGCCTACTTTACTTTGAGAGAAAGACAAGGTTTCTTTCTCCACGCCGCGATCTGAGTTGCAGAGATCAGAAAGAGAGAGAGAGAGAGAAAGAGAAAGATAGAGAGAGAGAGAGAGAGAGAGAGAGAGAGGGAGAACCAGGGGTTCTCTCAAGAGAGGGAGCGGCCGACAATCGACTTGGCACGAGCCGATAAAAACTGCATTTAATTTCATTCGTTCAAGCGCTCCCCAGTGCTATAGGGGCCAGTATTACCCCTAGTTACCGAGCGGGTCAAGCTTATTAGATTCTTATTTCTAGGCTTTTTCTCTGCTTGATTCCCTATCTATTTTTCCCCATCTTCGTTTACCCCCCGCCGCACGGTAATAGTAGCTATAGCTAAATAACAAACGCGTGGGTAAGCCACTGGCACTCGTAGATTTAGTTTCCGGGGCGGGTTTGTTGCACTTTTTTTGTCGGTCGTCAACCGAGTTCCAAATAGGCGTCACGGCCACGGCCTCTCGCTCACCCTGACACACACACGCATTCAGTTTCAGTGTTTTCTCTGCCGTCTCTTAGAAGCGGTTCGCAGTTTATTTTGCAATCCTGGTGGACAGAAAAGCAGACAGACAGGCTAGACTGACTCTACAATTCTGCTGGCTTCTGCTACACTGTCCAATGCACGCACGCAGTGGCCAGCTTTATGGGGCAGCTGTTACATTTTCTCTCGATTATTAAATTGTAAAAGTGGTACAATTTGCGTTGGCTCAAATAACTCAGATTTATTTTATCGAGGCGGATAGACTTGACTAATTTGCCTAAATAGACAACTCTTTTTTCGCCTGTTTGAAGTGGTAAACTGGTTTTTACTGTGGGATCTGATTTCTAAGAATCTTTTTTGTTCGCTTAAGGGGGAAATTAGATCCCTACGCCGACTGAGGAAGGGATATCAGGTCCTACAGACAGATTGAGAAGGGGATATCAGATCGCACTGACAGACTGAGGAGGGGATATCAGATCGCACTGACAGACTGAGGAGGGGATATCAGATCCAACTGACAGACTGAGGAGGGCATTTCAGATCCCACTGACAGACTGAGGAGGGCATATCAGATCCCACTGACAGACTGAGGAGGGCATATCAGATCCCACTGACAGACTGAGGAGGGGATATCAAATACGACTGACTGACTGAGGAGGGGATATCAGATCCAACTGACAGACTGAGGAGGGCATTTCAGATCCCACTGACAGACTGAGGAGGGCATATCAGATCCCACTGACAGACTGAGGAGGGCATATCAGATCCCACTGACAGACTGAGGAGGGGATATCAAATACGACTGACTGACTGAGGAGGGGATATCAGATCCCACTGACAGACTGAGGAGGGGATATCAGATCCAACTGACAGACTGAGGAGGGCATATCAGATCCCACTGACAGACTGAGGAGGGCATATCAGATCCCACTGACAGACTGAGGAGGGGATATCAAATTCGACTGACTGACTGAGGAGGGGATATCAGATCCCACAGACAGACTGAGGAGGGGATATCAGATCCCACGGACAGACTGAGGAGGGAATATCAGATCCCACTGACAGACTGAGGAGGGGTTATCAGATCCCACTGACAGACTGAGGAGGGGTTATCAGATCCCACTGACAGACTGAGGAGGGGATATCAGATCCCACGGACAGACTGAGGAGGGGATATCAGATCCCACGGACAGACTGAGGAGGGGATATCAGATCCCACTGACAGACTGAGGAGGGGATATCAGATCCCACTGACAGACTGAGGAGGGGATATCAGATCCCACTGACAGATTGAGGAGGGGATATCAGATCTCACTGACAGACTGAGGAGGGGATATCAGATCCCACTGACAAAATTATATCCTTATGATGTAGAACCTGGAGCACCTGAACTTAGGGTAGGGAACACCTAAATTAAAATAACTAAAGAGAATTTCTTATTCCAGTCCATGCCCTTAAATAATTATAAGCTAAGCAGTTCTCTCTACGACGCATTCATTTCCCTCAAGGCCATGTCATCCGAGAATTTCTGAGGGTTGCTGCACTCTGCCGCACCCCCCAAGTCCCAACCGAATATTGTCGAATTTCTCTGCGGATGCGGGAGAGTGATCGAACAGGAAGCAGAATGACGAGAATAAGCGACTACAAAAAAAATTTATCCCCCAAGGGATGAAGCAAATGAAAGTGCAGAATCATGACTGCCAGATACTCGTATGCAGAATTTATTAATGTTATTTGTCAGAGCAAACACAGCCGCTCACAATCTGCTGCTGTTACCTTGAATAAAAAAGTGAAAGTGAATTGAAATTTGATGAAGCCAGTTGCCGCGCTGGCTCATAATCCTTCCCATTTCTTCCGATGTGAGCGCGCGAGGATTTAGCCCCACGGAAACAGGAAATCACATTTAAATGGAACAGATAATACACTGTTGATCCAGCCACGAATGTTGACTCCATGGCAACAATCATCACTTTGTGGACGTTGCCGCCAACTTCCTATGCCTACTGAGCGACTTACTTGATTGCCTCAGTTATCTCCATGGAAACCTGCGCTTCAAATCGGCGCCACATTGCCGCTTCTGCTTAAAGCTTTGCATTTGCCATTCATTCTTTTTGAACATGTACTGTTGCTGTTGTACTTAACGCCTCCTGGGCAACTCATTATAGCTCAACCTTGGCGCCTCATTGTAGCTTTCCCTTGGCGCCTCATTGTAGCTTTCCCTTGGCGCCTCATTGTAGCTTTCCCTTGGCGCCTCATTGTAGCTTTCCCTTGGCGCCTCATTGTAGCTTTCCCTTGGCACCTCATTGTAGCTTTCCCTTGGCGCCTCATTGTAGCTCCCACCTGGCGCCTCATTGTAGCTTTCCCTTGGCGCCTCATTGTAGCTCCCACCTGGCGCCTCATTGTAGCTTTCCCTTGGCGCCTCATTGTAGCTTTCCCTTGGCGCCTCATTGTAGCTTTCCCTTGGCGCCTCATTGTAGCTTTCCCTTGGCCCCTCATTGTAGCTTTCCCTTGGCGCCTCATTGTAGCTTTCCCTTGGCGCCTCATTGTAGCTTTCCCTTGGCGCCTCATTGTAGCTTTCCCTTGGCCCCTCATTGTAGCTTTCCCTTGGCGCCTCATTTTAGCTCCCCTTTGGCGCCTTATTTTTGCATCGCCAAGGCACAGCATTATTTTTTCCGCTTTGTGCTGAAATTGTGCTTAAATCTATCGGCCAAATTATTTTTTTTGGCTGATAAATAGACTCGAGGGGCATGCCTGTTTACCAGAACAAAAAACAACGCACTGAAGAGTTGCTTTTGCAGACAAACAAAAAGCAGACAGCAGATGCGAGGCAGTCGTACAAATAGATTCTGTACAAAATGTGTCAATTCTATCCTAACTGAAATTGCGGCCCTGCGCATCGTTCTAAGCAGCATTCCAAAGCCCTAGCTATTCACAGATAAAAGGATTAACAGGCAACTAAATGGAGGGACTCAGCTTCCCATTGTTGTATAGATGCAGTGATGCAAAGCCTCGCAGTTTTCCGTTGGTTGGTGAAGGCCCCCTCCAAGCCGCCTCTAAGCACGGGGAAGATAATTTAATTTAATAGCGCACTGATGATAAGGCATTGCTAGATAGATTGATTTTTCTATCGAAAATAAATTAAAATTTTCCGCTTCTACCTGGAAATTTGAATCCCCAATCTGACTTCAGTTCCTCGTTTTTTCAAAAAAAGACAGTGAAAATAAGCCATTAAGTGCAACAAATATTCATTCAATGCTGACAAATGAGGCAGACAAATTTCTAAGAAATGAGGGAAATGACATTTTTGGCGAGCTGATTTTTTTAGATGAATTGATAATATGGATGAAAATGTAGCCTAGTAGGTCCTGGGCTTGAACCCTAACTCTTTGAGAAAATTTTGCCGTTCATCTTGTTGAACATTGGTTGAGGAGTTTTAACCTAGTGGTTAGGGTATCTGCCTCATGACCGGAAGGTCGTGGGTTCGAGCCCCGGCTCTTTGAGATCACTTTTGCCCTTTTGCCCGGGTGTCTAAATTAATTTTTTTAATAGTTGAAAGATTGGACGTTAAAGGTTAACTCTAGAGATTGTTGGATGATGGGTATTTTATTCACAATTATAGCCCGGTAAGTCTAAAGGCGAATAAATAAATCTGCTTCCCAAAATTAATTTCGCTCCTTTTAACCAACTTTGGTGTCTGTGTAAGTGAAAACCAATGCTTGGGTCAGATGCGTTAATTAAGAATTCCCACTTCGAATTTTTAGGGCAGGAAAATTGGCAGCCTTAAAATGCACGCAATGGAGAGCGGCTGTGCCCTAGCATTAATTAAAAATTAAGAAACTGAGGCTGTGAAAATGGAACGAAGCTTCTTTCAATCCTTTGAATTTCTGTTATTAGAAAAGTGGCAGGCCGCCAGTCATTTTAACTTTCAATTGTTAATGGATTTTTAAACTGACACACACGACTGGCTTTTGAAGCTACCTACGATTCCTGTTTGGCTACACAGTAGCACATCTTCAGAAATTTCAGCAATAAATCTTCCCTACTTTTAGCGCCAGGCATTCCCTAATTTTAGCGCCAGGCATTCCCTAATTTTAGCGCCAGGCATTCCCTAATTTTAGCGCCAGACATTCCCTAATTTTAGCGCCAGGCATTCCCTAATTTTAGCGCCATATCTTACCAACTTTAAGCGCCAGATCTCCACAAGTTTTTTCTTTAAATATCTGATTTTAGCACCAGATCTTCTCAACCTTTAGCGCCAGATCTTCCCCAGTTTAAGCGTCAGATCTTCCTCAACTTTAGCGCCCGATCTTCCCCAGTTTTAGCTGAAAATCTTCAAGTCAATGACTATTCCCACCTTACCTGGCCCCAAACATTCCAGGCGATAATGTTCTTTCTGCTGGGCTCCTCATCTAACAAGAATTGCTTCTCCAAGCGTTTCTACGATCCCCTTGGCGACGTGTTCGACCTGATGACGCTGTTCAACCACAGCATTAACTTCTTCTTCTATTACGGCATGTCGGAGCAGTTCAGACAGGCTCTGGCCGCTCTGCTGGCCATCCCCTGCCGGCCGCTCGCAGCCAGACTGCAGCGTCGGCGACGCAGGGAGCAGCGGCCGCGGCAGTCGACAAATTCCGAAGCTCGCTACGCTCCAGTGAGCGCCAACGGGGCTGCGGACGACGGGCCTCATCCGGCTGATGTGGTCGAAATAGAGGATGGCTTGAAACTGGCCGAGACTGATTTTTGAATGCCCATAGAGAACGAACTTCGGTCTACTAGCATCCCTTCAGATGACGTCACTAAAATAGCTTGCAACGTCTGTAGATTTCGAACCCATAATATGGTAAACCGGTGTCCCCTCAAAGCAATGCAAAAAATTAGCTTGTTTTCTGCAACGATGCTACTTCTGAGTCAATTTTTATTTATCACAAAAATTAATTTAAATGCAAACTTTTCTCTCCTCGAAAAAAGTAAAGGTGTGGCTGTTTTGTCGAAATGTTTTGTACATGCATATCCTACTCTCTGCGTAACAATGCTCGGTTTTGCCACTTCAGTACAACTTTATAAACTGTAAATAACAGTGCAAATGTTCTATACTCACTACTTGTACATATCAATGCGAGTTATACGGAAATATATATTTAATCAATGCTTCTTATAGCGCTTCTTAGTGCAATTTACGTCAACGAAGTAAGCTTATCTATTGCTAATTATCGATTAGAGCAATTTTTGTTTAAAAGCTGTCTTTTTGGTCCACGCAAGTTGTTAGCTACCTAATTTAAACTACTATTAGTAGTTGTCATTATCTTTATTAATGTCAGTGATCAGTTTTTCGTTCGTATTTTCTTAATTTAAAGGTTATTTTTCATTTGATTTATTCTCTTCTGTTCTGCCCGACTGTGTGCGTCACTTTAATCTGAATCTACGCTCGTAATAAAAGTTTCGTTTAAAAAATCGTTTAAAGTGCTGTGCCGTGACAAGCAATGTCGAAATCTTTTTGTTTTTTAATTAATTAACGAGCGGTGAAAAATCAACTAACAGATAGAATGTGCAAGTGCGGCGAGCTAACCAAGAATGGCAATTGTTGTTATTCTAATCCAGGTGCCTCTAATAAAGAAAATTATGTCTGAGAACATTGTGATCAAAGAATCAGTTCGTTGCTCCTTGCCCGTCTAGGTGTTCAGTTCTTGTAGGCCTTGGCCGGGTCGTTCTGATTGGCCTTCCAGTCGCTGAAACTGCCCGTGTAGACGCTCACGTTGGCGAAGTTCAGCTTCACCAGCGCCTCGCCAGCCATGCCGGCGCGTTTGCCGGCCATGCAGGATGTGACGATCGGGTCCGTGGGCTTCGGCTTGTCCGCATGGTAACGAGCTTTGAACTCCTCGTCGGACAGTTGCATAGCCTCGGCAACCTCCGTGTGCGGCACGTGGATGTACTTGGGATAGCGGCCATGAGTGTCCAATTCTTCCTTGGAGCGGACGTCAAGCAGGCAGCCGCTGTTGCTCTTCAGCATCTTCACCACTTCATCGTAGCCGACTGGTTTGGCCATGGCAGCCGCTGAGTACAAGCGAAACTGTTGGAAAAGACTGCTAGGCGCTGAAATCCATCGCGACATTGTTTTAATTTCCCTATACTTTAATTGAACTTCTTCTGCTTCTTTTTTTTAATATTTGCTTGCCTGCTTCTTTTAGGAGAGCTCTGAAGACCAGGAAAAAAAAGAGACAAGATTTATAAGAGAATTCAGGTGTAGCTAAGAAAATACCAGTTAATCTCATACCTTTGATAACCTATCACGTATAATACGAGTATACATTTACGCTCGCACCTCTTCATTGTACCTTCTCCTTGTGTCTCTCGGTACGTGTCTATGTCTTCTCCTCTCTTCCCTCTGCCCGCCTGTCTCTACATCTCTCCAAGGACCACTAGGATTCACTTTTTTAAGGACGTTAAACTCTAAAAAAGGTAAAGGCCGAAAAAACACTGAATTAATAAGTTTTTGCCATAGACAAAATTTGTATAATTTCGGCAGTGTAAAATCGGCCTTCAACGATTTGGAGTGTAACGTCCTTGTTGTCCAGAAGTCCTTGCATCTCTCTCCATCTGTCACTGTGTGCCACCGTCCCTCCGTCTTTTTGTCTCTTCGTTCTTCTGTCGCTCTGCCCCTCTGCCCCTCTGCTCCTCTGTCCTTATGTACCCTCTGCCCCTCTGTCCTTATGTACCCTCTGCCCCTCTGTCCTTATGTACCCACTGCCCCTTTGTCTCTCTGCCCCTCTGCCCCTCTGCCCCTCTGCCCCTCTGTCCTTATGTACCCTCTGACCCTCTGTCCTTATCTACCCTCTGCCCCTCTGTCCTTATGTACCCTCTGCCCCTCTGTCCTTATGTACCCTCTGCCCCTCTGTCCTTATGTACCCACTGCCCCTTTGTCTCTCTGCCCCTCTGCCCCTCTGCCCCTCTGTCCTTATGTACCCTCTGACCCTCTGTCCTTATCTACCCTCTGCCCCTCTGTCCTTATGTACCCTCTGCCCCTCTGTCCTTATGTACCCTCTGCCCCTCTGTCCTTATGTACCCTCTGCCCCTCTGTCCTTATGTACCCTCTGCCCCTCTGTCCTTATGTACCCTCTGCCCCTCTGTCCCTCTGCCCCTCTGTCTCTCTGTCTCTCTGTCTCTCTGCCCCTCTGCCTCTCTGCCCCTCTGCCCCTGTGTCCCTCTGCCCCTCTGTCCTTATGTAACCTTTGTCGCCTTGTTGGTCAGTTACTCAGTGCCTCTCTTTCTTTTTCGCTGTCGCTAGGCATATTTTCCACTCAACATCTTTCCTCATTGTCACTATTTGACAGAATTTATGAATGCAGTGCAGAAGCGCAGCAGTTACCGTTAGCATGAGAAATTCGCTCCCATGCACAGGAATTTTCCTATTTCAAAACCCAATCTACTAATTTCAAACAACAATTTCCCTCATCTCATATTGGGAAGAATCAAAATCAACAGATGAAAACAGTCAATAAAGACACTCAGAAAGGCAAAGGGATCACAAATCCATCAAATTGATTGCATTAGCAATATTCACCAACACAAATAGTGTGATGGAAATGGGAAAAATTTCAAGCACAATGAAATAAACAAAACGATTGATCAATCCATCACTGACAGTGATCCAGCGCAACAGATATTGCAGTTAAAATACGTCTCTATATTTAAGCACACATCAAACTCCGACTCCCAAAAATTATGCTAATTGAGGCGGGCAAGCATTTAAAGCCGTCAAATCAAATAAATTGGCCTGCACCAACACCCCCCCTACGGCAACACAACAAGCCAAAGCATCCCTGTTTCAATCTGATGATTTCTGCGGTGTTTGCTTGATTAGCATACGCGCCATTTGCCCATTATTTTGATTTATTTTGGAAAAAATATCCCATTTCCATGAGTAGTTATATAAATGCCATAGTTAGACAGTTGAGACTTACCTTAGATTTTTTAAGACCACGCCGATCTTATAGAACTAGAAAATTCTAGTTTGATGCCGGCTCGGGTGTCGCTCTGTTCTATGTAGTTTATTATGAAGACATTCTCAGTTGTTGCTCAGTTGGGCTGTGCACTCACACTCACACGCCCGCGCCCCCCACCTCATTAGTGGTCGGGCTTTAGTCTACGGCTGCACAACCCCCTGTGTGCGTACAAGGTGAGAAAGGGTGTCACATAAAGTTGTGTTCTTTTTGTACATTGGTATCTGTAATTTGCATTGTACAGTACATTGTACGCACTCACCAAACCCTTGTCCAATTTGTTCTCTATGGTGCTTATCTTTGGAGTTGAAAAGCGCTGATAATTACATACCTGCTTGAAGCCGTGAAGCACAACCAGCAATTATTTTTTTGTGTATAAAAAATACTTCGCTCGATTTCAGACCAGTCTATTCTACTTTACTATCCGAAACACAGGCCTTTTCTTGTTTAAAAAACTCACCAGTGCATTGGGGCAACAAGATTGTTAACCTATTTATTAATCTATCAGCCATTTAAACGCTTACTTTAAACGCTGAAATGGGATTCACTGCCAAACGAAAAAGACACAAATTATCAAAAAAAAGATTTTCCAGGAAACAGCGCAACAGGTTTTAGCAGCTTCGCTTAATTTTGCTTGACACTCTCTAAGTTGAATTATTCAACACAGCTTTTAGCCAGCAGACAGAGAGAGAGAGATAGAGAGCTCAGGGCTGATGCTTAACGCGCAATCACTTATGCGAATGCGCTCAAACTGCGACATTATTCTTTTTTCACCGACCATTCAGGTGTTATATGATGATAAATCATTAGTGTGGATTGCACCTGGCAGCAGACAGTTGGGCTCCAGCATCAATCTCAGGTATTTATGAAGACAAATTTTTATTAATAATTGATATGCCTTAGAGAGGATTTAGGGATGTTTCAATAACGTCCTGAAATTATGGTTTTTTAGTATTGTTACTATGCTAAATTTATAACACGAGCCACTGCTTCAGCGAGATCTGTGTATTTCGTTTCAAAGGCACAGTATATCCGTAATTTTTCATCTAAATCTAGCTTTAGTTTCGCCCTTATACTTGAAGTAATTAACAAAAATCTTAATAAAAGCCATAGGCGATGTCATATTGACTTCAAATGTGTCCCGAGTTATTTTCAAATTCATCCGCCCACAATATGTATGTTAATTTATATTGAAATTCGGTGTTGCTTGCTACCCTACTTTCAGTACGCATTAACGTAGTATAATTTATAATTTAAATAGTTTTTTACTGTGTGTTTCTGTTCTTTTCTTTTTACTAAAAAAGCAACAGAGTTTTTAGTAATATCCTTTATTGTACTGCGCGTGCCGCTTTTAATTAGCATATGTACTTTTAGTCTCTACAACAGAACCGCAACCTAAGCGTTGGGATGGGAAATAATCCTTTCAATGACCCTTCATATTTGTTAGTTACTGTCAAATCGAGTCAGACGTAGCCTTCAAACTACATCAAAAATACTTTTGAATTAAACAATCGCTGCTTTCAAGCCCCTGGCATATTTTTATTCTAGCATGCGACGGAGGCATTTCACTTTCTCGAATATTCACTTTCTCAAAACTTCACTTTCAGTAATTTTCATTTCATGATTCTTCCTTTTGAATGTGGTTATCGTTTGTAACTGATACTTCGAAACGAATAAGTGTGGTCAGTTGCGCAGTTGTCATTCCTATATGGTCAGTTTTGTCATGGACGCCTATAGAAGTAGAATATTGGCATCTGTTTTCGAGAAAGTGATATTTAGAGAAAGTGAAAGTTTCTACTTTCGAGAAAATGAAATTTTGAGAATGTGAAAGCGTCTCCATGCAACTAGCTGAAAACAAAGTTCGATTTGTGTCAGGCTCTCTGACAGTTCAATGCTCTGCCTATGTCAGCTATAGTGTAAGAGTCGAGCAGTTGTCAGACGTAAGTTGACTCATTCTCATCGCCATCTCCGTCCAAATTGTCGTTCCGTTGCAACGGCGCCGCCGCCGTCGCCGTCACCGTCGACGCCGCCAGCCTGAGGGTGGCGGCAGTCAGCGCGGGAGCGTCAGCGGACGCAGCCGTCGTTGACGGGCCGAGCTGCTCCAGCAAGTCCCAACGCTTGGCCGACGCAATCGCCTGGCTGTCGCGATATCGACGCCAGATTTCGCGGGCAACCTCGGCCGCGAGGAGGTCGCCGGCGCGAAGGCCAATCATGCGCAGCAGGAAGACGCCGTCGAGGCGCAGGAAGTTTCTTAGAAAGCGTCTGGCCGCGGAACGATCGCCAGGTTGCAACGGGGCTCCGCCGGCTCTCAGATATTTCTTGAGCAGAGCTCGGCGGGGTGCCGGGAGAATCGAGGAAATCGCCCATCCGATGCACGAGGCAGCTGTGAGCAGGGCGAGTGCGAGCACCCAAAACCACAGGAAGATGTAAATCTTCTCGTTCAGCATGTTGTTGGGTAGGACGCACTGCACCGTGAACTTGCCGGTTGTGCCAACTAGATCGGCGTAGAAATCGCACCTACAAACGATGGTACATGTTTGAAAAACTCGCCGGGAAACCATAAGAAACTTGCCTAGCAACCGATATTCCCGTATCCAAGCATCACCTAGCAACCATGTTTTCTTATTAATACCTTGCCTGAAAACGATTCACTCGTAATTAACATCATTTCTAAACAATGTCGGATTAGCCTATCTTTGTCTTGCGGCGTCAAAACCGATAATTGCCAAGTAAGCTCGCCAATAGACATTCCCCCGAGCAACCAGTTGCATTAGTTCGAGCATTGTTCACCTGGCAACCCTAGGAAATATGCCGCTCGAATGCCAGGTTCTCCCTGAGAGCAATCCCGCCAGCAGGCTGGCACCCCAGTAGCCGCTGCTGGTTGAGTCACCCAGACCAAGCAGCCGCTGCATCAGCACCAGCTGAGCGAGTGCAACGCATATGTACATCGCCTTTGTCAGCAAGTAAGCCGTCAGCAAAGCAAATCCGGTTCGCCTATTAAACAGTCGGCATCGGCGTCGCCTTGACAACGGTTGCGCGTGTCGAAGCAGTTTGTAGACGTGCTCGGCCAGGTAGGCCGTCAACCGTCGGCGTTTCTCCTGATCCAGACTGGTGGCGGCCGCCAGGGAGAATCGCATCGTGTCCGGCAGACTGGCCGCCCCAATCCGGTCGCCGAGGCAGAGCCAGCCGAGCCGAGGCAGGTAGAACATGGCCGCCTGCAGGGCCAGCACGAATGGCACCCACTGGTAGTAGTCTGCGGGCATCGGGAGTATACTTTTAATGAAGAGGTTTGTTAGTATTTTAGTTTGAACGCGAAATCTTTTACTATGTCCAGGTAATCGGCAAGGTTCAGGGGGAGGCACAGAGTGTCAAAAGCTTGGGAAACTGTGTAGTAAGGGAGGTTCGTAGTCAGACGCTTAGGAAGTGAAATTTCGAAGTTCGAAAGTTCGGAAGTAGAAAATAGGTGGGTGATAAAAATAGAGTTTGTAAGCGACGCTCTGATAGACAGAGGGTTCGGATGAGGCGCTCTGATAAAGGGTTCGGATGAGGCGCTCTGATAGACAGAGTGTTCGGATGAGGCGCTCTGATAGGCAGAGGGTTCGGATGAGGCGCTCTGATAGACAGAGAGTTTGGAGGTGACGTTTGTAAAAAGAGGGGTAGAGAGTACGAGTACGAGCTAGAAACGAGAAACGTGGCGCGATAAAAAGGGTTCGAAAAAAACAAATATACAAACTTAAGAATAACTACATAATGTCAAAAATTCCACCTCAGAAATCACAGATCAAGAGTCAAAATACATTTTGACTGTCTGATGAATGCATCTCCTGACATCGCAACCGTGTATATGCGAGCTTAGAACGGAGCCAAGGCGCGGGGATGTAGTCGTAAATAAGATACTCTGTGTATTCACCAGTTCTATACAGCAATATTAGTCTCCAGTAACGCAATTATCTAATAGCTAGAGTTTAGACTGTCCACGATAGCAGATCAAAGGCTTGATCTGATGAATAAGATTTCCTATTTGATCAGATCATGATCTAGAATCGCCTAACATCCAATTATTTGATACATGAGTTATCCTATCGATGGTACTGTAGAGTGTAGATAACTGTGTGAGTAAGAAAAAAGCGCTTGGTTTTTGCATTCGTGATTTCGTGTTTTCTGACAGAATTATAAATCAAACCCCCGATGAAAGTAGACAGGAAAAGTAGATCGCACACATTGTCCGCTCTTCCCGCTGTTTCTCGTTATCCTTCGACAGGGTTTCATCCAGCGGCCAATAGTACATGTTGTCTATCCAGCACAGATTCTCGATGTACTCCATTCTCTGCGAGTCAAACTCCAACAGGCTCCAACATTGAATTGGCGTAAACAGATATTGCCTGGAGGCCGAGATGCTCGCTAAGAAAATTAATATGGCCGGTGTTATCGCATAGTTAAGCATGTCAATGAAGTCTTCGGCCGATACGTGCTGGCCAACTGTGACTCTGAACTGGTTGGCTTTGAGAAGGAAGTCCAAGTTCATTGTTGATGCCCCAGGTAACGAGTCCTCAGCAGTAGGAAAGTTCTAGCGGTCCCAGCGGAAAAATTGGTCGTTAAGAGGAAGCTATAGTCGTGAGACCAAGTGCCGATGGAGCTAGTTGGGATTCTAACTCAGAGTTTTAACTGCATGCTCCAGCCATCCTTGAAGCGCGACCGAGTTTCCACGGGCGCTCATTTGCTTGCGATTGGATCCACTGCCTCGATCAAACAATTCCCCACGACTAACTCGTAAAGTGATTAGTTTTTTCTGACCAAGCTCACCGAATCCCTTGCGAAAGCCCATTAACTGTTGCGATGGCGTATCAAGATCAGATAACGTGCGCACATCTACACACGCACAATGACGTCGTAAAAAAATCAGCCAGTGGCTGCTTTAAGACCTTTCTTCTGTGCGCGACTCGAAATCTTAAGCAGCAGAGAGACACAGTATATTTATAGACGTTTTGACATCGCAGACATCGCGTCTTCCTCAACATCGATCACCACACTAGGCATGTCCCCTACTACCAGATTTTCTCTGTTAAGAGGCATCCAAGTCCAAACTGAAAACCTAACTAAAACTCATGCTAAAATAGAGCCTCTGATCCCAAATTTCGGCTGAAAAAAACGACCCAGCTTAAATCGTGAGAATTTTTAGCCCCATAAGTGTGAGCAAACAAGAAAAAAATTATTGTACTATTAACTTCGCTCTGGAATGGGAGCAAAATGGAGCGAAAAGCGTAAAATTCAAAGCATTCAGTTGTTATAGATTCAGATATACATGTAAACTGTACTGTTACGTTAAGCAATTTAAGTTGCTGGGATTAGAAAAGTTTTTTGGGTAAAAGCGTTTCAAACAAACAGTTTTACAAACAGGCACGTTAAACATAGCTTACTATGCTCTAATTCTGACTATTTAAGACTGTGTTTTTCATCGTTAGTCACCTTTCACATCTAGCATCTTTGCTTTACAGTCCAAAGAGACAAACAGGGCATTCGTAGGGCCATAAGGTGAAAAATTTTAAGATTAAAGCGAAACAAAACTTTTCTATTGAATCTTATACTTATCTCAAAAGATAAAAATACGATAGAATTTGTTAATATTTATAAAGTCATAAATTTAAATATACCTTTAAACTGCATTTTTTTCTGACGTGCCTCGATCGGCCCCAGCTCTGCGTCTGCAGCAACTCATTTATGCGCCTAGTCATATCCGGAAGTATTAAATTTTTCTGTAATTGCGTTATATTCACTCAGGCCCTGTGATATTTTTTCTTGGCTGTTAAAGTTTCTATATTTCTTTCATTTTTGAAATTCCGATTTGAGCATGCAACCTGCTCCAGCTGTTGAAACTGTGCACGGGCAACTTTTTCATGTTGGGCCACGATACACCAACCTGACTCACATTGGCGAAGGCGCATATGGAATGGTTGTGTAAGTTCTTTGTTAGATTTGGTAGTAAATAGGGAATACATCTGCGAATGCAGACTTTAGCATTAGCTAATCTAGTAGTAGTAAGTAAGCCCCTAGCTAGGCCTAGGCTTAGTCACTAGGCCCTATTGCTAGAACATCTAGAGATTCTAGGTGTTGTATTACTAAATATTAGCCCTCAGTAGGAGGACCAGGGCTTAAGCTCAGGTCCAGCAGGATCATCTGGATATGGTAGATTGCTTCCATGAGCCATAGCTATCCATATATATCCAATATTTATCCAATATCCATAAACAAAGTTAATTAAAATTGCTGCAGAGGCCTACCAAAAGGTGTTTAAAGTAGTATTGCTAGCACTTTAGCACCTTGACTTGAGCATAAGTGGAAGAAATGCTAATGCAGTGCTAATTCATTGGAGCAAAGGTGATAGCAAAAACTAGAGACTGGAATGAAGCAAGGAAAGTAGCTAAGATAGCTATTGGGTTTATTTCTTTGCTAGGCACAGGATGCAAAATCGCATCATGTTCTTAATTTTGGGATGCAATTTCAGGGTTTGGGATGCAATTTTTTGAAAGTCTTATTGAAGAGGTCTTTTATTGTGAAGAATTAAAAAAATCTAGATGCAAAATCGCATCCTATATCAAATTTCAGGATGTGATTTTCAAAGTCAAGATGCTATAGCATCCCTATAGCACAAAAAATAAACCCAGGATAGCTAGATTATTCATAGGCTAGCTAGTTGATGTTTCTCTTAGGAATCAATTGAATAGATGCTTGGGGGATAACTAAGAGGGCTGAATAACTAATAAGCAACAGTGCTAGAAAAAATTAATGCAAAAAGAGGAAGTCAATGGCTAGAATAAAGAAAATAGAGCAAATAATGAAATAGGTCCAGCTAGGCAAGGTGACTAATAAAGTAGATAACAAGGATGAGCAAAGTAGGATTCAAAAATAAGACCCAGGATCAAGTTAGCAAGAGCTCAAAGTGGAGGCAAGCTAGGAAAATAGAACAATGTTAAAATCTAATAATTTAGTCACTAGGTCCTTTGACTTTCTTTAGCTATTGGTTATTGTAAAGATGTAGCTAGACCTAGCCTTATGTAGTACAATTGAGATTAAAAAATTATATGTACCTATAAAATAATTATTTTTGGAAATTTTTCATTATCAAAAGTAATAAGGCCATAATTTTTGCCATTTCATAATTTGAATGCATCTACATTACATTATAAATTGAATTTTATATTAATGTTATTGATATAATATTTTAGTCATTATTGATTTAAAGGGTTGCTATAATTATTTTTTGATTAATTACAAATTAGCTACAAAAGCTCTTTTACACTATCACACACTGAAAACTGCCACCCACACCCAAAGCAAGGTGGTACTTGTTTACGTCAAGCAGCTATTTACTGGTTTTGGCACCTAACTCATGCCACTCGGGCGAGAAAGAATTAAGGTCAAACAAAGGGCAGTTCAACGTCTGATGTTAAATATATTTAGAGCTCATGCCGAGCAAGCACCCCTGCATACACATGAAGATTATTGACAATGCTTTGGGTGTGGGTGGCAGTTTTCACTGTGTGATAGTGTAGATAGTTCTAGTTGATCAATGCTATTTTGACTTGTAAAATTTATCTTAATAGCTATTTTTAGAAATGAAACTGAAAAGTGAAAATATAGAAAGTTGAAAAAATGTATTTAATATTTAAAATTGAAATGATTTATTTTTATCTATAAATATACTTTTGTTTTAACTTGAAATATAGTGAATGAATTTTTTGCTCATTTTTAACATTTAGCAGCTAGATTTGAAAATTGATTTGTATGCATAAACAAAAAGTAATTAAATATGACTATATGTAGCAAATAAAGTACTAAATTAATATAAAGATATATATTCATTAGTTTTAAAAAGTTACTATTATGTTGATCTTATTTACTTTAAGAATTTTTTTAAGCAACAAGAAAAGCAAAACTTTTTTACATTTAAATTCATTTTTGCACTCTAACCTCAATGGACAATTTACACTAATCAGAAGCATTTTATGTCATACCAGCTTTAATTTTGTTTAAAATCCCTCTCAGACAATCCTCAAAATGACCCTTAAAGTAAAATAAGTTCTTGACTTAGGCAACAAAAAACAACGTTGTTATGTGTGTATTGTAATAGCCTAAAACATGTTAGAGCTGCTATAGTTTTTTTGCAACAACTGCAATAGATACTTATTTGGTGATGCGTTCAAGTTTGTCTCATTCATATTAATTTAATTCTGCTTTTAGATCGGCCAATGACAACATGGTTGGCGATCGGGTGGCCATCAAAAAGATTTCACCATTCGAATACCAGACTTATTGTCAGCGAACTCTGCGCGAGATAAAAATTCTGACCCGCTTCAGGCATGAAAATGTGAGCCTTGCGCACTTTATAGCGGCCTAATTATCTTTGCTTATTGATTTGCTGTTGCAGTTTGGTTTTCCTCTTAGCGATTGCCCTTTGATCAACTGAGCGATTCCCCTTTGATCAACTGACCGATTCCCCTTGATCAACTGACCGATTCCCCCTTGATCAACTGACCGATTCCCCTTGATCAACTGACCGATTCCCCTTGATCAACTGACCGATTCCCCTTGATCAACTGACCGATTCCCCTTGATCAACTGACCGATTCCCCCCCTTGATGAAAGTAAGGCCCTAATTAAGGATGCACAATGACCAATCGGCTCCCTCCCCAATGCTGCAGATCATTGACATTCGCGACATCATTACGGCCTCATCTGTGGACGCGATGCGCGATGTGTACATTGTCCAGTGTCTGATGGAAACTGACATGTTCAAACTGCTCAAAACACAGAATTTGAGCAACGAACACGTCTGCTATTTTCTCTATCAAATCTTGCGCGGTAGGTTTTGTCAGCTTTTTCTTACTGTCTTTTTACCCCTATTTCCTCCAGGGCTTTTTATCCCCATGTCACATTATCTGCAAGCTTTATAATCGTTTTTGTCTTTTTGTCTAGGAAGAAATCATTATTGCGTTTTTCCTGAGGCAAAATTTCAATACCAGATTGCCTGATGCCCCGCTGATGAGTTATGCTGATTTGCGTATTAATTTGACTTTTTGTATCCAATTGCCTGCATGACATTTCGATGAATTTTTAAAGTTGGAACCTCTTTGGTTTAACCCAGTGATCGTCTTAAAAATGTCACTTATTGCGCAGTAGCAGTCAATATCGTGCGTTAGTTGTAGATCCTAAATCTTCTGCAAGAAATCCCTCGTTCTCTTTTTGCCCAGCAATCCCCATTTTCCCCGACATCCCAATTCTTCCCGAAAATCCCCATTCTCTCTGGAAATCCCCATCCTCCCGAAAAATCCCCATTTTCTCAGAGGTTTTCTTATACGCCTAGAACTTTTTGTATCCTCACGGAAATCCTTTTAACCTTTCGTAAATTTTCCCATTGTTTTAATTATCTCCCGTACTTATTAATGTACCTATTTATCTGTAATATCTAACCCGCAGGGCTAAAGTACATCCACTCGGCCAACGTTTTGCACAGGGATTTGAAGCCAAGCAATCTATTGTTGAATACAACTTGCGACCTGAAGGTAAAGCTCAGTTGGGATAATAAGGTGCAAGCCCCTTAAGATTGCCAGTCAGTCAGTCCATGGGCTGCCCTGCGCTGCTTGCACGCGCAAACCCTTTCTATTGATTGAGCAGCGCAGAGCGGCAGTTAATTCTGACGCGCAATTCGCGATTCGTGACTGGCAGTCGGGTCATGGCTTGCTAAACTATAAATTGCAAGGATGGCAGCAGCCTGATGACAGCTATTTTGCTGCTCAGAACTGGTTAACTTGATTTGCGTGCCTTGTGCCATGCTTTTGCATGCCGTTCTGGGCAGCTACGGGCTGTTGTTTGCGACATCTGTCCTAGAGAAATCTGACCTTAGTTTTATTATGCCTTTTATCCTTGTTTGTCTCAGTGTCTTCCTCTAAAGCTTTCTATTTTCCTGTATCATCTCTCAGCTGGGTTTTATCCCTTCTCTATTTGCCCCATAATTTCCTTTATTATCTCTTATCTTCCATTATCTCCCTCTCTGTCTACCCTCATCTTCCATTATTTCCCTCTCTGTCTACCCTCATCTTCCATCATCTCCCTCTCTGTCTACCCTCATCTTCCATCATCTCCCTCTCTGTCTATCCTCATCTTCCATTATCTCCCTCTGTCTACCCTCATCTTCCATTATCTCCCTCTCTGTCTACCCTCATCTTCCATTATCTCCCTCTCTGTCTACCCTCATCTTCTATTATCTCCCTCTCTGTCTACCCTCATCTTCCATTATCTCCCTCTCTGTCTACCCTCATCTTCCATTATCTCCCTCTCTGTTTACCCTCATCTTCCATGGTCTCCCTCTGTCTACCCTCATCTTCCATTATCTCCCTCTGTCTACCCTCATCTTCCATTATCTCCCTCTCTGTCTACCCTCATCTTCCATTATCTCCCTCTCTGTCTACCCTCATCTTCTATTATCTCCCTCTCTGTCTACCCTCATCTTCCATTATCTCCCTCTCTGTTTACCCTCATCTTCCATTATCTCCCTCTCTGTCTACCCTCATCTTCTATTATCTCCCTCTCTGTCTACCCTCATCTTCCATGGTCTCCCTCTGTCTACCCTCATCTTCCATTATCTCCCTCTCTGTCTACCCTCATCTTCCATCATCTCCCTCTCTGTCTATCCTCATCTTCCATTATCTCCCTCTGTCTACCCTCATCTTCCATTATCTCCCTCTGTCTACCCTCATCTTCCATTATCTCCCTCTCTGTTTACCCTCATCTTCCATTATCTCCCTCTCTGTCTACCCTCATCTTCCATCATCTCCCTCTGTCTACCCTCATCTTCCAATTATCTCCCTCTCTGTTTACCCTCATCTTCCATTATCTCCCTCTCTGTCTACCCTCATCTTCTATTATCTCCCTCTCTGTCTACCCTCATCTTCCATTATCTCCCTCTCTGTCTACCCTCATCTTCCATGGTCTCCCTCTGTCTACCCTCATCTTCCATTATCTCCCTCTGTCTACCCTCATCTTCCATTATCTCCCTCTCTGTTTACCCTCATCTTCCATTATCTCCCTCTCTGTTTACCCTCATCTTCCATTATCTCCCTCTCTGTCTACCCTCATCTTCTATTATCTCCCTCTCTGTCTACCCTCATCTTCCATTATCTCCCTCTCTGTCTATCCTCATCTTCCATCATCTCCCTCTCTGTCTATCCTCATCTTCCATGGTCTCCCTCTGTCTACCCTCATCTTCCATTATCTCCCTCTCTGTCTACCCTCATCTTCCATTATCTCCCTCTCTGTCTATCCTCATCTTCCATCATCTCCCTCTCTGTCTATCCTCATCTTCCATGGTCTCCCTCTGTCTACCCTCATCTTCCATTATCTCCCTCTCTGTCTACCCTCATCTTCCATTATCTCCCTCTCTGTCTACCCTCATCTTCCCATCTCCCTCTCTGTTTACCCTCATCTTCCATTATCTCCCTCTGTCTACCCTCATCTTCCATTATCTCCCTCTCTGTTTACCCTCATCTTCCATTATCTCCCTCTGTCTACCCTCATCTTCCATTATCTCCCTCTGTCTACCCTCATCTTCCATTATCTCCCTCTCTGTCTACCCTCATCTTCCATTATCTCCCTCTGTCTACCCTCATCTTCCATTATCTCCCTCTCTGTTTACCCTCATCTTCCATTATCTCCCTCTCTGTCTACCCTCATCTTCCATTATCTCCCTCTCTGTTTACCCTCATCTTCCATTATCTCCCTCTGTCTACCCTCATCTTCCATTATCTCCCTCTGTCTACTCTCATCTTCCATTATCTCCCTCTCTGTCTACCCTCATCTTCCATTATCTCCCTCCCTATCAACCAGCATCTTCCATTATCTCCCTCCCTATCAACCAGCATCTTCCATTATCTCCCTCTCTGTCTACCCCCACCTTCCATTATCTTCCTCCCTATATTTCATTATTTTAAACCTTCCATATCATACTCGTACAATGTATATATCTTTTATTATTTTTCTTAAATTTTCACTGTTTTATGTATGCCACAGTGTAAAGCTCCACCCCTATCTAATTTCACCCTCCGCATGTCTATCTCTACCTTCCTCCCGCCCGCCGCAACAATCAGATCTGCGATTTCGGTCTGGCTCGCGTTGCCGACCCCGAGCACGATCACACGGGCATCCTGACGGAGTACGTGGCCACCCGCTGGTACAGGGCCCCGGAGATCATGCTGAATAGCAAAGGCTATACAAAAAGCATCGACATCTGGTCTGTTGGCTGCATCCTAGCTGAGATGCTTAACAACAAGCCGCTATTCCCGGGCAAGCACTACATTGACCAGCTGAACCTCATTCTGAACGTACTGGGCAGTCCCAGCAGCGAAGATCTCAACTGTATTCGCAACGACAAGGCCCGCAATTATCTGCTCCAATTGCCGGTGAAAACTAAGAAAACCTGGGCTCAGGTTTATCCCAACGCCGATGCAAAAGCTTTGGATCTGTTGGAACGGTTGCTTACTTTCAATCCTGAGCGACGGATCACGGTTGAGGACGCTCTTAGCCACCCCTACCTGGAGCAGTACTATGATCCGCAGGATGAGGTGAAGTTGCTGCTTGGGGTGGAGTGGGAAAGCTTTGTTAATATTGTTGTTTTAGTCTGTTAGGGTTTAGGGCTTGTTGAATGAAAGCATTTAGCTTCCTTTAGATTTGGGGTTTGTCTAATGAGGGTATTTAGCTTCCTTTAGATTTGGGATTTGTCTAATGAGGGTATTTAGTTTCCTTTAGATTCTGTGTTTGTCTAATGAGGGTATTTAGTTTCCTTTAGATTCTGTGTTTGTCTAATGAGGGTATTTAGTTTCCTTTAGATTCAGGGTTTGTCTAATGAGGGTATTTAGTTTCATTTAGATTCAGGGTTTGTCTAATGAGGGTATTTAGTTTCCTTTAGATTCTGGGTTTGTCTAATGAGGGTATTTAGTTTCCTTTAGATTTGGGGTTTGTCTAATGAGGGTATTTAGTTTCCTTTAGATTCAGGGTTTGTCTAATGAGGGTATTTAGTTTCATTTAGATTTGGGGTTTGTCTAATGAGGGTATTTAGTTTCCTTTAGATTCTGTGTTTGTCTAATGAGGGTATTAGTTTCCTTTAGATTCAGGGTTTGTCTAATGAGGGTATTTAGTTTCATTTAGATTCAGGGTTTGTCTAATGAGGGTATTTAGTTTCCTTTAGATTCAGGGTTTGTCTAATGAGGGTATTTAGTTTCCTTTAGATTCAGGGTTTGTCTAATGAGGGTATTTAGTTTCATTTAGATTCAGGGTTTGTCTAATGAGGGTATTTAGTTTCATTTAGATTCAGGGTTTGTCTAATGAGGGTATTTAGTTTCATTTAGATTTGGGGTTTGTCTAATGAGGGTATTTAGTTTCATTTAGATTTGGGGTTTGTCTAATGAGGGTATTTAGCTTCCTTTAGATTTGGGGTTTGTCTAATGAGGGTATTTAGCTTCCTTTAGATTTGGGGTTTGTCTAATGAGGGTATTCAGTTTCCTTTAGATTCTGTGTTTGTCTAATGAGGGTATTTAGCTTCCTTTAGATTTGGGGTTTGTCTAATGAGGGTATTTAGTTTCATTTAGATTCAGGGTTTGTCTAATGAGGGTATTTAGTTTCCTTTAGATTCTGGGTTTGTCTAATGAGGGTATTTAGTTTCCTTTAGATTCTGGGTTTGTCTAATGAGGGTATTTAGTTTCCTTTAGATTCTGGGTTTGTCTAATGAGGGTATTTAGTTTCCTTTAGATTCTGTGTTTGTCTAATGAGGGTATTTAGTTTCCTTTAGATTCTGTGTTTGTCTAATGAGGGTATTTAGTTTCCTTTAGATTTGGGGTTTGTCTAATGAGGGTATTCAGTTTCCTTTAGATTTGGGGTTTGTCTAATGAGGGTATTTAGTTTCCTTTAGATTCTGGGTTTGTCTAATGAGGGTATTTAGTTTCCCTTACATTTGCGATTTGTCTAATGATGAATAAGACAAATGTTAAAAGCGCGTCCCTTAAGATTGCCTACAGTCGCCGCTGAACCGCCTGCCCATGTGGAACTGGGTTTCGGCCATAGACTATGAACCAAGACCTGTTCAATTTATATTTATGACAGGTTTTAGCTCTATCTAACTGGCGCCGACTTGATTTTTTAAACCCCAGTTTCTTGTTTCTATATTTTGGGCTGGGGTGGTTCACCAGGCACAGACTGTTGGCTATTTGCTCTCTATTGTAGCCACTGTCTGCTAGTGACTGGCAGTCGGGTCATGGCGCGCTAAAGTATGCCTTAGCATTTTAATGGAAGCCCAATCATATAGGGTCTGTCTGGCTAAGTCTCTGACGCTATTTGTGCTTCCTACAGATTTTTCAACTGTGTTACCTGTATGATTAAGTGACGGGATAGCTGTAGCTGTAGAGGGTTAGCTGTATCCTGAAGTGACAGGGGATAGGGTTAGCTGTACCCTGAAGTGACAGGGGATAGGGTTAGCTGTACCCTGAAGTGACAGGGGATAGGGTTAGCTGTACCCTGAAGTGACAGGGGATAGGGTTAGCTGTACCCTGAAGTGACAGGGGATAGGGTTAGCTGTACCCTGAAGTGACAGGGGATAGGGTTAGCTGTACCCTGAAGTGACAGGGGATAGGGTTAGCTGTACCCTGAAGTGACAGGGGATAGGGTTAGCTGTACCCTGAGGTGGCAGGGGATAGGGTTAGCTGTACCCTAAGGTGACAGGGGATAGGGTTAGCTGTACCCTGAAGTGACAGCGGATAGGGTTAGCTGTATCCTGAGGTGACAGGGGATAGGGTTAGGTTTATCCTGAAAGTACAAGGGATTGTATTAGCTGTAGCCCTAGTTAGCCTGAAGTAGAAAGCAACTAAAAATTTTTACTGCTCAAAATTTTCAGCCTGTAGCCACAGAGCCATTCACATTTGAGCAAGAGCTGGACGACCTGCCAAAGGAGAAGCTGAAAGAGATGATCTGGGATGAGGCTCAGAGGCTGCGCCGACTGCAGATCGAAGGCCCGGGCCACTGTTGAGCCTAAGAATTGAAACCTAATTATAAGACTATGCACTATTGATAGCGCTGGTTAGAGTATCCAGCTACTGATTATATTGGCGTCATTTGTCTCGTGTCTATCTAATCCTCTACATTTTTAGCTTCTTGTTCAACTATAATTTGTTTAGTATTCTATTATTGTCTATGTCCATACCTCATTCAAGTGTTATATTGTTAAATCTTATGCATTGTTTGTCTCTAACCCAGCTTGTCATCATTAACCAATAGGTTAAAATTCATAGCCGTCTGTGTGTGTGAATTTTTAACAATTTGTCAATAAATTGTTGATTTTTTTAACATCCGCGTACACACTATACTACTAACTGTATGCTTTTCAGTAGGCGCCTGTGTCCTATTTCAATTTTCTCGTTTTTTGTCTTTTTTCGAACAATAGAAAGCTTGTTTTAATGCTCGGCTTCAAAATTTTGCGTGTATATTTCTGGCCCATTTTTTCAATATCAAAAATACGTTAGCATTGCTTTTGATTTGTCCTGTCGTCTTTTTTGGCAGTGTTTTTTAACAGTCCAGACCGCCAAACTGATATTTGATATTGAGGCAGATGGAATGGGACACATTTCGACAGCTGCGAGTTAATGGATATTTGCAGACTTCAGTCAGTCAGACGGACAGACAGACAGACAGACAGACAGACAGACAGACGGACAAACAGTCTGACAGACAGACAGACAGACAGACAGACAGGCAGGCAGACAGACAGACAGACAGACAGACAGACAGACAGACAGAAAGATAAACAGGCAGACAGACAGACAGACAGACAGACAGACAGACAGAAAGATAAACAGGCAGACAGACAGACAGACAGACTGACAAATTCGCAGAAATAAAAGCTACCTGTATTACGAGTATTCATCATGTGTTCACATTATAGTGCTATTGATTTATTTTCCAAATGAAAAAAAATAAAATCAAAAGTATCAATTTTTTGAGTGCACACTATCTTTCTTATATTTATCCCGAAAATTGGTTTCTTTAAGCTGTGACCCCTATAAAAAGACTTTTTTTATCGTAAATAATCAGCTTTACATGGCTACTTGGAATGTGTAATGTTCTTTTTATTGGAAATCAATTTTTCGCGCGATGTTGTGTATCAATATGTGTAAATTCGTATTATTGAAACATGAATAAAAATTTTGAATAAATATTATCAGTTTGAAATTCGGCAGCGCTGAGTGGACCGGGCAAACTGTTTCCTAGATTAAGGATCAATATTGATTAATAAATTTCATGGGATTTTGATGTGTCTGTCATTTAAAGTAAGTGTAGAATTAGAAAAACTTTAAACAATAGTGATAACTCAATTCGGCAAAAAAAGATTTTTATACACTATATATAAGCATTGCATCAAGTGTGTAGGTGAGCGGGTCGGTACGTTTTTTAATAATGGCTATTTCTGCAGCATTATAGGCTGATTTTTAGAATACTATATATTTCTTATCTGGCTCTTGGAGTAAAAAATTGTCACCCAGTTTGTCAATCGTGCAGCAAACTGAGCACTGGTACACACTGAAGGTACTATGCAGACGTTTGCTTAGCTGCTATAGGGAATAGATTTTTTGTGGGATTTTTGCTGCGATTTCGATTCTCACTATGCACTATAGCTGCGCGGGGGGCTGTATTTGACTTCTTGGTGGTCTGGAAATTCACTTTGATTTCACTGCTACTTAAGCTAGTTAATAACTGCAGTTGCAGGTGCAATGGTTTCAGCTAGTGAGCATTGAATTCTATGATCTTCTTTAAAGCAGAAAATATGGTAAGTCTTTGTAATGTCATGCAAATATGCTTCAAGTAATTAATCTTGTCATCACATTTTTATAGCAAGTCTATCCAGTTAATGTTATTTTTTACTCGAAAATTTCACCGATGACGATAACAGTAGTCAAACCGGCTTTTAAAACGGTACGCCTTTTAAAAAGCCTCGTTCAAAACAAAAACTCAGATGGCACAGAAGCTTCTGCTAATCCTGCTGATTGCAACACTGCTGGCTGGCAGCATTGGTGTCTCTGGTGAAAACTTTTACCTGGCCTCGTTGATCAAGTGTCGCCATGAGCAACCAGACTTTGACACCTGCGCCGAATGCGTGCGCCACCTGTGCGATGTGAGCGGTGGAATCTGTTACGGAGAGACGAATAACTTGGCCGAGGAGCTGTGCTGAGTTTGATACAATTAATTATTTCGGTACATATCGGCGCTGTTCCTTTTAAACTCGCCGTTTCGAACAGAGAAACAATAATTGAATATAGCTCGTATAATAATCTATCGATACATATCGGCTTGGTTTAGAAACAAACATTAGCACATATTCTTTAATTAATTTTGGTGGCGGACTGTACCTGGCAACATGCTAATAAACGTGTGCGAAATATTTACTCAAGTTAAACTAAAGCATAAAAGTGAAAGTTAAATATTATTCAATTGAAAATCAATGCATTAAATTTAGTGTCCTACGATACGAAAAGTTTCGATAAATAGCGAATTCCGCAAAAAAATCTTCAGATACTACTTTATCTACTCAGTAGGTAAGTAGCAAATCATGCACATTTCATAGAGACGTGTTGTCCAGATCGTCTATCTTGACTGCGTTGAAGTTACTGACGTCGCCATTAGCAACCTTTGCGGCCATCCTGTCATCGCCGAATCCTTCGTTGTCTACGCCGTCTCCTTCGACATCGTTGTCGTCGGTTAAGTCGCCCATTGACAATTTCTCCACGACGCCCGCTCCAACGCAGTCGCCCCACACGTTTATGGCAGTTCGCAGGCGATCACTATGGAATGTCGGGGACCAGGATTTTAAATATTCTTTACTCCAGGGGATTCTAACTTGTGCAACCTTCAACTCATAATGACGCGTTTATAGACCACTCTAGCCAAGACTATCATTTTTTCTATCATAGATGAAAACAGCTAATAAATGTGATACAGTCTACTAACGTTAGTAGACGATCTGCATGAACATGGATTGATTAAAAACTGGGTCAGCTTCACTCACAGGAACCAATCAATGGCCAGAATGAGGGTGACGTCATCCGTAGGCAGTCCAACCGCGGTCAGCACGATCATCATGGTGACGAGGCCGGCCTCGGGAACTCCCGCGGCGCCGACAGCGGCTGCTGTGGCCGTCAGGCTGACGGTGACAAGTTTGGCGAAGTCCAGGGTGATGCCGTTGATCTGGGCGATGAAGACGGCGGCCACCGCCTCGTACAGGGCCGTGCCGTCCATGTTGATGGTGGCGCCCACCGGGAGCACGAAGCGGGACACCTAAAAGGGAGGGGATTGGTAACCAGGTACTCGTAGCCGAGGGACTGTCAACCGAGTGACAGGTTCCTTATAGCCGAGTGACAGGTTCCTTATAGCCGAGTGACAGGTTCCTTATAGCCGAGTGCCAAGATCCTCATAGCTAATAGCCGAGTGACGAAATCCCGAAAGCCGAGTGAAAGATCCATAATAGCCGAGTGAAAAAAATCCTTAATAGCCGAGGGACAATATCCCTAATAAGGAGTGAAAATATCCCTAATAGCCGTGTGACAAAATCCCAAATTGCCGAGTGAAATATTCCTAATAGCCGAGTGAAAAAATCCCTAATAAGGAGTGGCAATATCTCTAATAAGGAGTGACAATAGCCGTGTGACAAAATCCCTAATAGCCGAGTGACAATATCCCTAATAGCCGAGTGATAATATCCCTAATAGCCGAGTGACAATATCGATAATAGTCGAGTCACAATATCCCTAATAAGGAGTGACAGCTCGACATACAGAATCCCCATTAGCCAAATAAAAGCAAAGCATTTTATAAGTTAGATTGAAAGTGAAATGCGAATAACTGGCATATCAAGTCGAACACTCACCCGTTTGTTGACCTTGTTGATCTCCTCGATGCAGTACAGGGTGACGGGCAGCGTGGCGGAGCTGGAGGCGGTGCTGACGGCCGTCAGGATGGCGCGGATGCAGCCGAACATGTAGCTGAACGGGTTCCGCCTCACGACGATCAGGTAGATGAGCGGCAGCACGATGAAGCCGTGAATCACCAGGCCGCTGATCACCGTGACGGCGTACAGGCCCAGCTGGGACAGCGTCTCCGCCACGTTGTCCATCTCGATGATCTTGCCGGAGATCAGGAAGATTATTCCCACCGGGGTGAACCTGCGTGGGGATCAGGGAGATTATTCCCACCGGGGTGAACCTGCGTGGGAATCAGGGAGATTATTCCCACCGGGGTGAACCTGCGTGGGGATCAGGGAGATTATTCCCACCGGGGTAAACCTGCGTGGGGATCAGGGAGATTATTCCCACCGGGGTGAAACTGCGTGAGGATCAGGGAGATTATTCCCACCTGGGTGAACCTGCGTGGGGATCAGGGAGATTATTCCCACCGGGGTGAACGTGCGTAGGGATCAGGAAGATTATTCCCACCGGGGTGAACCTGCGTGGGGATCAGGGAGATTATTCCCACCGGGGTGAACCTGCGTGGGGATCAGGGAGATTATTCCCACCGGGGTAAACCTGCGTGGGGATCAGGGAGATTATTTCTTCAATTTATCTAGCTCACCAGATCACAACCCGAACCACAACCAGCACCGCTTCGCTGCAGCCGTCGAAGAACTGCCTGGCCACGTGACCGCGGTCACCGATGCGGCTGAGGGCCACCCCGAGAGCCAGTGAGAACACGATAATGCCCAGCAGGTTGCTGCCCCACACATTTTCAACGTGCGGCACCAGGTTGTCCTCTTGCGACGGCGGCGGCGGCGGCGGCTGCGACTGAGGCTGTGGCGTCGGCGACTCAGTGACGTTTGCATCGAATTCCGCCAGCCAGCCGTCTACTGAGCCGTTGATCGGCGGAGCTGACGTGGTCGGCTGGACAGTCGGCGTTGTTGCTGTTGGCGGCGGCGGCGGCTTGTTCACCGTCTGCACCCGCCGAATGCAAGCGTCCACAACATTGTCCGGCATGGCGTTTCTAAATAGAGGGTGAGAAGGGGAGAGTCAGATTTGAGAATAGAGGGTGAGAAGGGGAGAGTTAGATTTGAGAATAGAGGGTGAGAAGGGGAGAGTTAGATTTGAGAATAGAGGGTGAGAAGGGGAGAGTTAGATTTGAGAATAGAGGGTGAGAAGGGGAGAGTCAGATTTGAGAATAGAGGGTGAGAAGGGGAGAGTTAGATTTGAGAATAGAGGGTGAGAAGGGGAGAGTCAGATTTGAGAATAGAGGGTGAGAAGGGGAGAGTTAGATTTGAGAATAGAGGGTGAGAAGGGGAGAGTTAGATTTGAGAATAGAGGGTGAGAAGGGGAGAGTTAGATTTGAGTATAGAGTGTGAGAAGGGGAGAGTTAGATTTGAGAATTGAGGACGAGGTGAGAATCAGAAATGGGATAAATTAAGAGAGGGTGGACAGCAAGAAATGGAAGACACTGCCACAGACAGGGACCAAAGATCCCAGTTGTAAAAGGAATTTTCCTCCTGTCAGCCCCACCTGATGAGGTCCAGGAGGGAGTCGGCGGCGTTGACACTCCGGCTGGCGTTCAGACGCTGCTGATCCGGCGGCTTGGAGGAGGCGCCCGGCTGGATGCTGACGACCATCACGGTGCCGATGACCACGGCGATCAGGGTGGTGACCATGTAGAACAGCAGCGCGCGCAGGCCGACCTTGGACGAGGCGCTCTGACCGAGCGACGACATGCCGGAGATCATGGAGGTGATGACCAGCGGCAGGATCATCATCTGCAGCATGCGGAGCAGCAGTTCGCCGGGGAACTTGAAGTAGGCCAGCTCGCGGGGCGTCCAGACCGGCTTGACGAAGCGGAGCCCGACGCCCAGGCCGATGCCGACGGCCACGCCCAGGATGAGGAAAAGCACGAAAGCGTTCCGTCGCAAAAGGCGACCAAGCGAGCTGGAGAAAGACTTGGCCTTTTGCGATGACATGGTAGCTTCTGGGTTGCTGTACGGTTGCTATGCAGTTGCTATCCTGTTGCTATGCAGTTGCTGTACGGTTGCTATGCAGTTGCTATCCTGTTGCTATGCAGTTGCTGTACGGTTGCTATGCAGTTGCTATGCAGTTGCTGTACGGTTGCTATGCAGATGCTATCCGGTTGCTATGCAGTTGCTGTACGGTTGCTATGCAGTTGCTATCCGGTTGCTATGCAGTTGCTATGCTGTTTTTATCCTGTTTATGTATTGCACAGGTAGTAATACGCCGCACAGGGCTATATAGAGGTTAATTTCTGTTGATAGCAAATATATATTTTTTAAAAGTTTTTTGATCCAATTCGAGGAGGTTATGAATATTTATATTTAAAAAATAAATTATCACGTGTTTTTTCGTCATTCGCTTATCGCAATGTTCAGTGAAAGGCTATCATGGCTAAAAAAAACACAGCAACGAGTGAGCCATGAACTTTTTTTTTGCTAAAATCAAAGGTTGACCGCTGTTCAGCGCTTTTAATTTAAGCAATAATATAAAATATCATGAATCTATATATATAGATATAGACATTTCATATCTATATGAAATAGATAATGAAAAGCAGTTTTTTTCTAAAAGTTACATATATTAGATGACACTAAAATTCCAGCGGGTCATTGAAATTTGTCGCGCATGTTGTTGTAAACTTTCCTCACCAATGTAATTAATGTAATTATAAATTATCTGACACATTACTTTGGGTTTTACTGAAGCCAAAAGAGTTAGAAAAGTTCTAGCGAATAAATTTCTAATAATTATATCTCCCAACTTTACTGCTACACTGTAGCTAGCACTGACTAACATTTAAGATTTTTTAGCTCCAACACTTTAAGAAAATTCTCGAAAATATGTTTTTGCTAGCATTAGATAAGAAACGAAAGATATTTTTCAAACATTGTTTTTAAAACACCTGCATGTTGCTAAGGCCTCTAATACGAGCTAATATCTTGTCCTATAAAAGGAATTTCTGAACGAACAAGCAAAAAAGTAACATTCTACATGCTTTATTTTCAAACTTCAGCCGTGATTCTCGAGTTCAGCGTCCTTATTTTCAGTTTGTTGTCCTTGCCTAAATCACGCTAATTTTCTTTTACAATACGATTCTATTTTAAGAACAGAGCAAAGGATCAAGGAATTCTCTCGCTAAAATTCTAATATTCAACACAGAATACTTCAGTTCTTTTTCAATCAGAGCGAGAATATCAAGGAATTCTCACTTTTTAGATAGAGCTCCTTTTCACATTGAAATTTTAGACGGAGCTCATTCTATTTTTAGAACAGAACAAAGATCAAGGGATTTTCACTTTCCTTTCTATTTTAGAACGGAGTAAACATCAAGGGAGCTTCACTTTCCGTTCAATTTTTAGAACAAAGGAGTTATCAAGGGATTCTCAGTTTTTCAATCTATTTTTAGAATAAAAAAGTGATCAAGAGATCCTCACTTTTCCTATCTATTTTTAGAAAAAAAAGCGATCAAAGGATTCTCACTTTTCCTATCTATTTTTAGAATAAAAAGCGATCAAGGGATTCACACTTTCCGTTCTATTTTTAGAACAGAGTAAAGATCAAAGGATTTTTTTTCAATTTTCGTTCTATTTTTAAAACGGAAAATTAATCAAGGGATTCTCAATTTTCATTTTATTTTCAGAACAGAGTAAAGATCAACGGATTTTCACTTTTCGTTCTATTTTTAGAACAAAGGAATTATTAAGGGATTCTCACTTTCTGTTCTATTTTTAGAAACGAACAAAGGGATTCTCATTTTCCGTTCTATTTTAGGAATAGAGCAAAAGACCCAGGGATTCTCACTTTTAGTTTGTTAGAACGCTAAGACTATTTCAGTCCATTATAGAGAAAAGCTAAGACATCCACGTGTTATTCTTAGACGAGGATTCTATTCAAAAAGAAAAAGAACAAGCAATAATTTCGGAAATCCATAATTTTAATCATAAGACAAAGAGCCAGTTTTGCAGCAAAAATTATTAGTAAATTTGTCTGGTGCTTTCCTTTCTTCAGCAAATTATATTTTATAGTAATTGGATGATAACAGACAAACGGACAAAAAAAACTGGAAACAGCAAGCCGACGCAAAATAAAAATGACAAATTAAAAAAACGGGGGACCACATCATGCTAAACGCGGACAAGTGAAATTTTAGGCTTTCTTACTTCAACTAAAACACACTGCGATCAGAAATAAGCGACTTGCGAAACACGCAAAGAAACAGACGGACAGGGGTGATTTTGTTATAACATTACTTCCTAAAAAGTTTTTTATATTGCAAAGCCGGAAATAGATAAACGAACGGAACAAATTAAAAAAAACAGGCCTACAAACTAGACGCCTAGGTTTTTGCCGCATAGGCCTAAGGCTAAGGTGTTGCTAACAGAGCCAACAGGTAAGAGAGACAGACAGACAGACAAATAGAAGCAGCAAATTTGTTTAAAACAACAACTGGGCAACACGTAATAAAATATTAATTAGCACTTGATCTATAACATTACGCAATGCAGACTCCAATTGATAACAAAAACGTTAAGCAAATACATCTGAATAGCCTAGAATTAGGGGACCCCAGTGCCTAACATTGCTCGCTCATGTTTAACCCCTAAATCAGTTGAAATTCGGTCAGTCAGGTTCAACATTATGAAGGTGACAAACAAGAAAATGCTGCACAATGAACAAGCGCAAGCAACACGCACGCGTACGCAAATAAAATCAACTTTGTTAAAAACTTATATTTATTGAACTCGTAAACAAATAAGCTGACGGTTTGATTTGCGCAGTCTGTCCCTACCCGATTGGCTACTAGCAAACCAGGCTCACTGATAGGGGGATAATTATTAAGATTAAGACACAAATTGACGTGATAAAAAGTTTGACATTAACCGCGCGCAGGTGAGAGACGCCAGCATTTAGCATAATAATAATAATAATAACAATAGTAGTAGCTAAGAGCAGACAGAGAGGAAAAGCGAACCGGCTGCAATCATTAACGAGGACAAGGAGGAGAAGGGCTGGGACAAAAAACGCACACAACATAAATAAGTAATAAAAACACACAAGAATACGCTTTCTTAATTATATTGTTATTACTACTAACTAACTAGCACTACGATTACAAAAATTATTAAATTAATTGATTATAAATAAATAATTAGGCAAAACGTGCTCTCGGGGATTTTAATGACGGGAGTAATAGTAGTAATAATAGTAATAATAACAATAATTGGGCAACCGAAGCGGCCCTCTCGCAAAACGAATTACCAAATGGGAATGGGGGGGACAGTGCAGACGCTAAAACAAAAAAAACAGTAAGATTGAACAGAGAAAAAACATTTGCTTGACTGGCGACTGCTAAGTAGGGGAGGGGGGCCGAACAATCAATCGTAGTTGAAAATTTTGAGTCTCGCAAATAAACAAACGGATAATTGGTGTGTGTGTGATTAGTTACTACGCAATCTCCCCAGGTTAAAATAGTGGAAAAAGTTGGATAACAATAATAATAGTAATAATTAATTAGCATAGGCGAATCGAACGCAGAAAGAAAACTTATTTTAGCGGCTCGGCTGCAGCGAGGCTAGGGCTGGGATTTTTTTATGGTGGCCAGCCCGGTTAGTTGCTATGGTTACTAAAAAAAATTAAACACTCAATTTTTTTTCAAAGATGAAGGAAAACAATCGCACAGAATCACTAGGATGTTGACAGACAGGTTAGTCATTGTTGTTTGATGCCGCACCAGATAGAATGCAGGGTGTGCCAGTGAGAGATAGACAGAGATGGTCGTCGTCCAATTTTTGCCGCCAGTTAGTTTACGAAGCAGCGTTTACCTGCAATAGGTGATATCGGATGCGCTGGTTGCTGACTGAATCTTAAAATACTACATCGGTTTTGAAAATTTAACAGCCCAATCTTGAGCCTCAAAATCTGAAATCTGAAATCTCTCAATCTGAATCTCAAATCGCCCAATCTAAAAAATCTGAATATGAAAACTCCGAATCTGAATCTTAAATTTCCGAAACTGAATCTCAAATCTTCCATTCTAAATCTTAAATTTCCGAAACTGAATCTCAAATCTTCCATTCTAAATCTTAAATTTCCGAAACTGAATCTCAAATCTTCCATTCTAAATCTTAAATTTCCGAAACTGAATCCCAAATCTTCCATTCTAAATCTTAAATTTCCGAAACTGAATCTCAAATCTTCCTATCTGAATCTTAAATTTCCGAAACTGAATCTCAAATTCCCAATCTGAATTTAAAATTTCCCAATCTGATTTTAAAATTGCCCCATCTGATTTTAAAATTGCCCCATCTGACTTTAAAATTTCCCCATCTGATTTTAAAATTTCCCAATCTGAATCTCAAATTTCCCAATCTGAATCCCGAATTTCCCAATCTGAATCTCAAATTTCCCAATCTGAATCTCAAATTTTACAATATGAATCTCAAATCTCCCAATCTGAATCTCAAATTTCCTAATCTGAATCTTAAATCTCATGGTCTGAATCTCAAATCTCAAATCATAAAATCCACAAATCGAATTAAAAAATTCACAATCTTGAGTCTCATAATCTGAATACTTTTCATCCCAATCCCAAATTTCCTAATATGAATATCGAAATTCCTAATCTGAATCTCACATTACCGATTGTGAAACTCGAATCTCCAAAACTGTCAAATCTCGTGGTCTGGATCTCAAATCTCATGGTCTGAATCTCAAATCACCTGATCTGAATCTGAATCTCCAACTCTGGATCCCGAATCTGAAACCCAAATCCCAAATCGCGCAATCCCGAACCTCACCGGGCGCTATTGTTGCCGTACCACCAATTCTGCTGCTGCTGGCCCCCGGCGTCTTGGCCGCCCCAGGCAGCCGCGCCCGGCTGGCCAACGTCGCCAGACGGGTCCCAGCCGCCACCGGCCCCGGCGCCAGCGGCCGCGGCGCCACCGGCACCGGTTGGCTGCCAGCCGCCGCCGGCCCAAGCGGTCGCCGCCTGCTGCTGGGCCGCGCCGCCAGGCTGATTGCCCGGCTGCTGCTGAGCTCCGGCAGCTCCGGCCGCCGCAGCTGCCACGGCAGCCTGCTGCTGGCCCTGGCCGCCGTTCTGCCAGGCCTGCCAATGCTGCCACTGCTGCCACTGCGTGTCCTGCAAGATTTTTGTTGCGGATCGATACAGCCTACTGTTAGTAGACAAAATTAAACTTTAAGTAAAAATAGATGGGCGGACGGTAAGTAATTATAGGGCAGATTGTAAGAGAAAAACGGCCATATTTGCCACTATCCGCCAAAGCAAAGGCGGATAGTGGCAAATATGGGGGCGGATTGTGAAGAATGGGGAGCGGATAGTGGCAAATATGGGGGCGGATTGTGAAGAATAGGGAGCGGATAGTGGAAAATATAAGGGCGGATTGTGAAGAATAGGGAGCGGACAGTGGCAAATATGGGGGCGGATTGTGAAGAATAGCGAGCGGATAGTGGCAAATATGGGGGCGGATTGTGAAGAATAGGGAGCGGATAGTGGAAAATAATGGGGCGGATTGTGAAGAATAGCGAGCGGATAGTGGCAAATATGGGGGCGGATTGTGAAGAATAGGGAACGAATCCTTGGGAAAACGGGGCGAATAGTGGAGTGGAAGACAGGGATAAAAAATCGCGAATAAGAACAGAAGGAAAAGTATTGAAAGACCAGGCAATCCCATTGGAGGAGGCGGAACTCACCTGCTGCTGCGGCGGCTGCTGCTGTCCAGCCTGTCGCAAGATGGCTTCGGCGTAATCGTGCATGCCCTGGCGGCGGTAGTACTCGGCCCAGGCCATGCTGTAGTCCAGCTGGCCAGTCTGGCTGTTGTACTGCGGCCCGGGCATGGCCTCTTGCGCTAGCGCCGAATCACCGGCGCCAGCGGCGCCGCCAACTCCTCCTCCGTTGCCAAAGAAACCGACAGTTTGCTGCTGCTGCTGCTGCGGCGGCAGCCCGGCCTTCTCGCAGATGAGACGAATGGCTTCGGCAATTTGGCTTGGCGAGCCCTGCGGATTGATTCGGCGCGAATTTAATTTTTACACTTGGGTTTTATTACGAGAATCGACGCGTTGTAATATTATAAATGGCACTCTGACGATAGAAATGGCACTCGGACAATAGAAATGGCACTCTGACGATAGAAATGGCACTCTGCCAATAGAAATGGCACTCGGACAATAGAAATGGCACTCTTGACAATAGAAACGGTATTCTGACAACACAAAGGGCACTCTGATAATAGAAAGGGCAGTTATACAGTAAAAATGCCCAATATACCACAATCCATGACGATTTTCTGCTATAGAGTCAAAGCTGTATAATATTTACTCACCTGCACATCGAACACCTTGGTGGAACCATTCGGCGGATTGTCACGCTGAATGGCAACATAAGCGCCCGAAACGCGGTTGATCTCTTTCACAGTCTCTCCGCCTTTGCCAATAACCAGACCGGCCTTCTCGGCTGGCACAGCGTACGTGACGGTGCGGCTCTCGGGACCGCGCGGCCTGTCAGTCACCGGGATCTCGCCGCTCATCACAGCGTTGATGAGATGCTGCACCCGTTCCAGGGCCTGCTGCACCGACGAGTTGCTGCCCGAGACCTAAGTATAGTTAAGGTAAACGGCGGGAGTAACTATACGCATCCGTCGAATACTAAACGATTCGTCATCTAATAAGTTGTAACAAAATCCTTAACAAGGGCCGCACCTGCAGCATCCGCTCCGGCAACTCCCTGTCGGCTGGTCCCTCCTGTCGGAACTGCACCTTGGCGCCGGTCTCCTGGTTAATCTTGCGCAACATATCGCCGCCCTTGCCGATGACAACTCCGACGCAACGGCGCGGCACCTTCACCTCTTGGTAAGTTTCGCCGAAACTGCCGAAGCTGCCGCCGCCCATGCCGACGCCGCCGCCGCCGCCGCCGCCTCCGCCCATGCCGCGACCGCCGCCAAAGCCACGCGAATCGAATCCGCCCATGCCGCCGCGTTGTCCAGGCGGAAAATCTCTGGCATCCTTGGAGTTCAACAGTTCCATGACCAGCTCGCGGGCGTAGTTCAGACGGTCCGGCGAGCCTGGGTGAGATGTAAGATGGTGTCCGATAAAATCTTTGCAATGTAGGGGAGTACGAGGCGGAGACTAGGGGAAATAGGAACAAGGAGGGGCAACACAAGAAGGCGGCCATACCGATAATCTTCAAAGGCTTCTCCGGCAGCGCGGAGGTGGTGGAATCCTGCACTAGCAGCATCCGCACCCCGGCCTTGTCCTGCAGGCTTTTAATAGTTTCGCCCGCCTTGCCAATCAATAGGCCGACCTTTGGCGCCGGCACCTGCATCACGATGCTGTCCTGGCCGCCACCGCCGCCGCCTCCGCCACCGCCGACGCCGTCGCGGGAAGAAGCTCCGCCGCTGGCGCCGTCGCCACCGCCGCTGCTACGCTCGGCGTTGGCCACGATAGTGTCCATGAGCTGGCGAGCGCGTTCAACTTGTTCCTGCGTACCGGTGATTGTCACCTGGCGCGAAATATGGGGATTCAGATTTTGCTGTAGTAAACGATTCTTAGCTAGGCTTAAGGGTGATTCTTAGCTAGGTTTCGGGTGATTCTTAGCTAGCTTTTGGGGTGATTCTTAGCTAGATTAAAGGGTGATTCTTAGCTAGATTAAAGGGTGATTCTTAGCTAGGTTTCGGGGTGATTCTTAGCTAGGTTTCGGGGTGATTCTTAGCTAGGTTTCGGGGTGATTTTTAGCTAGGTTTCGGGGTGATTCTTAGCTAGGTTTCAGGGTTATTCTTAGCTAGGATTCAGAGTGATTCTTAGCTAGGTTTCGGGGTGATTCTTATCTAGGTTCCGGGGTGATTCTTAGCTAGGTTTCGGGGTGATTCTTAGCTAGGTTTCGGGGTGATTCTTATCTAGGTTCCGGGGTGATTCTTAGCTAGGTTTCGGGGTGATTCTTAGCTAGGTTTCGGGGTGATTTTTAGCTAGCTTTCGGGGTGATTTTTAGCTAGGTTTCGGGGTGATTCTTATCTAGGTTTCGGGGTGATTCTTAGCTAGGTTTAAGGGTGATTCTTAGCTAGGTTTCGGGGAGATTCTTAGCTAGGTTTACGGGTGATTCTTAGTTAGGTTTCGGGGAGATTCTTAGCTAGGTTTCGGGGTGATTCTTATCTAGGTTCCGGGGTGATTCTTAGCTAAGTTTCGGGGTGATCCTTAGCTAGGTTCCGGGGTGATTCTTAGCTAGGTTTCGGGGAGATTCTTAGCTAGGTTTAAGGGTGATTCTTAGCTAGGTTTCGGGGAGATTCTTAGCTAGGTTTACGGGTGATTCTTAGTTAGGTTTAAGGGTGATTCTATGTTATGAGCTTAACTCAGCTTTAGCTTTAGACTCTAAGCTAGGTTTAAGGGTTAAGGTGTTAAGAATCAGAGGTTCAGGCTCGATGGCGATTCTTGGAGGTAAGGGAGTCATTTTCAGCGAGGCTACGACAACTTTGACCCATTTGTTCAGGAGGCAACTTGTGGTTCTCAAGTACTTAAGACTCACCTGTCGCTGAGGCCCGCTATTATCCGTACTAATTTGAATCCGAGCGCCGGATTCGTCTTGCAACCTATTTATAGATTCGCCGCCTTTGCCAATCATCAGGCCAACCAGGCGATCCGGAATGCTGTGCTCAACTGTCTGGCTCATTGTCTCGCCGCTATCCGCACAGTTATTGTCTTCTAGAGTAGCGAATTGTTGCTCTTCAGTCTCCGATCCGCTAATAAATTTACTATTATTGTCGACCGCGTCGGCTTCCTGCGTTTGTCGCTTGCCGGACGGGGCCGATTCGTCATCTGATTGAAGCAGGGCTGCAGCTGCTGTGGCGCGCTTGGCTAACGTTAAGTCGCCAAGCCGACGGGGCTAATATAGATTTTATTAAATTATACTGTTTTATTTCACTACCGACCGTTTAAGGGACCCGAATTTCAGACCTGACTACCTGGCAGCGTGACTTAACTGAAAAAAAATTAACAAAGCGAAAATTTATGCCATTGAAAGTAACTAAAAAACAAAACACTTGTGGAAGGAAATGTCTGTCACATGAAAGTAACAAACCAAAGAGCATTTTTAAGACTTCTAGAGGTAATAATATAATACTAAATTTTAATTTTGTTGAACATTAATCCTATAGAGATAAACTTACCTAAAATAGAGAAATTGTAATGAGGCTCATTCCACATGACTTAAACAAAATATAAAATGTAAAAATTAGAATTATTTTGTTTTCTTTTAGATTTGCCCACAATTTTACATGGAGGTGCATTGACTTATATTTGTCTATTGGAGAAAGTAACATAATGAATTTATTTAATAAACCTAACCAATTTTTTTCTAAAGAATTTTATTATATAAAAGTAGAGATAATTGAGACCATTCTTAGATATCAATTTAGGTCCTTTTTAATATTGTAAATGCAGCATTTGGCAATTCTTATACTTTAAAGGGGATATCTTATATGCTAAGGAAGATTTTTAACTGTTTAGGGGACTTTCTAACTACTCAGGGTTATTTTAAAACAGGGTAAAAGATTTTTTTCTGCTTGGGTACATAGGTGCGCAACTCAGAAAATTTGGTCAGCTGGTGCAAAAAAAACTTAGTTGAAAAATATTTGCGACTTACTTGTGCTCAAAGTTCAAAGGACCAAAAAAAGGCCCTGGCTCCATATCTGACCTATAACTTGCCTACTTGCTACATTGTTTTACTATTCTCCTCCAAATTTGACATTTCTACTGCCCATCATATAACTTACCCCTTCCATTTTGCGACTTACCCTCTCCATTTTGCAACTTACCCCCTCCATTTTGCGACTTACCCTATCCATTTTGCGACTTACCCTCTCCATTTTGCAACTTACCCCCTCCATTTTGCAACTTACCCCCTCCATTTTGCAACTTACCCCCTCCATTTTGCGACTTACCCTATCCATTTTGTGACTTACTCCCTCCATTCTTACCAATTTTGCGACTTACATTGGTGATTTTTCGACTTTCAATGGCAATTTTTCAACTTTCATAGGCAATTTTGCGACTTACCTTGGTCAGCCACCAAATCAATCAGCCGGATTGGCCAACTTGGCCAACTGTTGTGCATGTATGCTTGGGGAGATTTTCTAACTGATTTTTAAGTGATCTAAAGAGGTTTTTTAATGCTTGGGACGATCTTTATCTTTTAGGCCAATTGCCAGAGTATTAATATAATATTGACTAATTAGATAGTAAGGTATTTTAGTAATTAAAAATTGCCATAATTACTCTGATATTTACCCATAATATAGAACCTTAGCTTAGATACATGAATGCTCCAAAAAATCCTGCAACTGCACTAGACACTGTTCCAAAAGGTCTTTATTGGTTCTAATAGAAATATATAATAATAATAATAATAATAGTAATAAACAATAATAATAATAATTGATTATACCTGTCCCAATCAGGCCAGATGTGTAGCCAATAGCACAACTGCAGCTATTGCACGGCGCTTCTAGAGACTGTGTACAGCTGTTCAGTCCATGGCCACACCCACCTTCAATTACCCCAGCTGATGCTAGTACCCATTTAATAGCTGGGTGAACTGAAAATGGAGGGGGTCTGTCTTGCTAAAGGACACAAATTGTACCAGTGGAGTTGGGAATCAAACCCCTGACCTTCAAGTTGTGAGTCCAATACTCTATCCACTAGGCTACAACCCCATTATAGTAAGTTTTATTTTTAAGTGATAGCTTAGAGACTTAGACATATAAATATTGATGTAATTTGACTTAAACTGACTTAATTTGATAAAGTAATACATGTTTATAAAAAGATATTAATATACCTTGCTATGCAAAAAAGAAAACTTTATTATATAGTTCTATGCAAATAAGGGAAGAATTATTGACATAGATTTGTCTATATCAATAAGGGAAATATTATTTACTATAGGTCTATACTAATAAGTATTGCCTTAAATTTTTATAAATATGCTAGGCCTTTATAGTTTGGATAATGTCCTTTAGCTCAGAAAATTCTGGTATATACAAACATTTTTTTTACTTATATGGTGCATATAGCAGTGTAGGTCCTCTACAGAGCAAGGTAGCATAAGACAATGAGCAATCTATATTTGCATTAAAAGCAAAGAAAGATTTTTAATTTGCTATGTAAACTTGTGAATTAGCATAAAAAAATTGGTCAAAAGATTCTATAAAATTTGTTACATTTTGACATTTAAAAATATTTGTATTTATATTTAAAATTTTAATAAAAATTATTATTGATCCTCTTTGTGCATAAATTGGCACTTACTGCATAGTTGGGTGCATTAGTGGCATTCCTTCAGTTCACAATCACCTTGGCTTCTGCATTTCAGTTCATGATGACCCATAGTCTCTATGCCATTGTAGCACCAAAATGATGAAGTGAAATCACACTATATAGAACTCTCAATAATTGATTAAAGTTAATCAAAAGGCATTATTCAAAAGTGACTGCATTGTTTGTCAACATATATGTATCCACTTTGGTATGCAATCATTTGCAAACAGCTATCCTCATTAGAATAATTGCGAACCAAAGCTGGGCATACATTACAGTCCAATACTCCTAAATAAAAAGGCAACAGCAAGAGAATTTTAACATACTTAGCTTTGGTTCACAATCATTTAAGCTATGTATTAATGATTGTGAAGTGAAGGTAAAGGGGATGCAGCAGCGCCTTAGGCAATGCCTTTTTGACAACAATGGATATATATATATACCTATTCTTAAATCACTGCAATTTATATATGGCCACTCCTATATATCACATTTGGTATACAATCATTTGCATTTCCCTGTCTGTCTCCCTTTGAATAATCACAAACATAAGCTGGGTAACCATTTTTTAGATTGCTTACTAAACTCCAGGCATAAAAATTTTGTGTTATTTATCTCCCTAGCTTTGGTTCAGGATCATTTAAGGGGGATGAGGATGTACAAATGATCATATACTAAAGGTGATATATAGGAGTGGCTTAGCTTTTGGTGTCAGACTGTTGTCTGTTTGTCTGACTGTCATTATAATTGACTGGTTTCAAAATGTTGTTGCTTTTGAGTTTCTGTTATATTTGAAGGCGATTGCACCTTCTTTTAATGGTGATTGTGACCTGGAATGATTGTAAACCAAAGGAATACCACATTAGCAAGGCATTTATGCATCTCAATGCATGACAAACAGGTTTTTTTACTAATCAAGATGTAATAATAGCTATTTGCTATGGCTAGGTCTAACAATTAGATCCCTAATCTTTTTTTCAATAAACATAGATATATAGTTAAAGTAAAAAAAGGTAGAACAAATTTGTCCAGTGAAAAATCAGATTGAGATTTAATATTAACATGCATTTTAGGCCTGCTTCTCCTAAACTGGCTTTAAAGAAAAATCAAACATTTTTTTAAATTTCACTTAGATAGCCATATAAAGACAATATTAAACTGATTCTAACCTAAAAATTACATCCGTTTTTAAAAGCTTTAAATAATGAATCAACTAAAACATTGCATTTCAATTTCATTTTAATTTCAATATATTAAAAATCTGTTAAGTATATTTTAATGCATAAAAATAAAATAACATGTCTAAAATTCTCCAGCATACTTGTAACTACTTTGTAAGCCTTACAATATTTAAAGCTAAATTAAATTATGGAAGCTCTAGTGTATAGTTGCTTAATTTAACAAAAATAGCTCCACAAACAGCAATAATAAGAAAAAAGTATTTCTTATTATTTTAAAGCTTTAAATAATGAATCAACTAAAACATTGCCTTTCAATTTCATTTTAATTTCAATATATTAAAAATCTGTTAAGTATATTTTAATGCATAAAAATATAAAAACATGTCTAAAATTCTCCAGCATACTTGTAACTACTTTGTAAGCCTTACAATATTTAAAGCTAAATTAAATTATGGAAGCTCTAGTGTATAGTTGCTTAATTTAACAAAAATAGCTCCACAAATAGCAATAATAAGAAAAAAGTATGGTGGTTACACAATCATTTTTACTTAAAATTTAGATACGACGATTAACAACGCGTATAAATTTAAATATATAATAACATTCTTTGTTTTTTAATTGTAATACTGCTTTAATTATTAATAGATGTAAATTATAATATTTTTTGCCTTTTAATAAAACTCCGCCGCTAATATAGTAGCAAGACAGTAAAATTTTTACTACGTTTGTTTTAACACAGATAACCCGAATATTTTATAAAATATTTTAATAGGATATTTATTAAAAGCGATCGCAGGGCTCATTGAAGAGACAAAAACTGAATTTAGTAATCGGGGTTGAATAAAAAAACACTTTGGAATAAAATTACAAATCTATATCTTAAAAAGCGTGGGAAATTACATAATTGCCTACAAGCACACTTTAGAATGTGCTAACTGCACATTTTTACTGTATCCTCTTATAGACATTTACTTTGAAACATATCGTCCAAAAACATGTTACATGACAAACTACTAAAAGTTTAGTGTCGGCCATCACAAGCTGTAGCGTGAAGCATATCGTCGAAAAAATGTTTGTAGGCATTCAATGTTAAAATGCGCAAATTTTAAAAGCACGAAGAATCAATGCATTAAATTTACTGCAATCACAAGCATTCATTCAAAAATCAAAACCAAGCAATTTCAAATGGACGAATACCATACATGTATCGTCTATCGATCTTAATTATACTCTTAGGTGCTCAATTTGCTGACCATAGGTCATTAACGTGAAGAGACATTTCGAACAATGGATTGATACTTCGAGGATTATTTTTCTCAATTGCACTTGCTGACGATCCTAAACAATGTATTTGATTTATTATTTGTAGCAAACATGCTTTATAATTTAATTTTCTTTTGACAGAATTTTTTAAGTTGATTCAATTAATCAAGTGTCAATTGATTAAAATCAATAGCATTTCGTCATTTTTATTTCGTAGCTTTTTTGAGCCTTTAAATGTTTAAATTCATCATGTTGTTAATTACTTTTTCTGTACACATTGATTTTTTAATCCTTTCTCAACAAGTATATTCTTGAGCTTTGTCGATCTCGATTACACAAAGTCATCATTTAAAGAAGAAAATAATCTTGAGTCATTAATTGAAAAATGATTTACAGGCACATTATAAAAGATGGATAATAAATGCGCACCAAATAAAATAGATAAGCGTATATATATATTTGTAATCTTATTTGCAAGTGTATTATTTAACTGCAGCCTATTTAATATTTGAATTCAACTAAACAAAAAATAACAAATCAGCAGGTCGTTTTGCGAGCACAGTGTATGCAGTGTGTTAGTGGCACTGTGGCTAAGCAGGTGAATGTCTCAACTACGAGCAACTGGTGAACTGTATCTTGCTAGTATTAGCATATGTATTTTAATTTGGAGAAAATTTTCTAAATACAAGCTAGAAAGTAGGCCAGGGAGTCGCATAAGTGTTTTTTATTATAAACTCAAACTTAAAGATACTTAGCGCAAATCAAAAAGATTGTACAGATAATGGTTAAATATAGATTAAGCGAAGGTTTGCAAATGCCTGTTTTGGAAAATTGGCTTCACGGGTTAAGGAGGCGCGTGAACAGCATAACTGAGTCCTAACTGCAAAAATCACAACACAGCGAAAAAAAACAGTAAAATAACAACCATGGAAGTTGCAGTTTTTTTCAGAAATTTCAAATTTAACTATTTATTTCCAACTTAAGGATTTTGGAAATTCTAGTGACCAGTGAAGTACTTACTGAACATAATAAAAAAAAATTTGGGATTACAACAAAGTAAGCATCTGTTTTAGCCTTGATTCAAGCTTTAGGACTATGGACTATAATTAAGATGGATTATATGGATTATAGGATTTTTCAAGTCACTAAATTAATAGAACTATGGCGACTAGCAACTTGTGACTATGTGCCGATATTACTAGAAATACAAGTGACTAGGAACCCAAGAGACTGGCAACCCTAGAGACTAGGAACCCTAGAGACTAGGAACCCAAGTGACTGGCAACCCAAGTGACTGGCAGCCCAAGAGACTAGGAACCCAAGAGACTAGGAACCCTAGAGACTAGGAACCCTAGAGACTAGGAACCCTAGAGACTAGGAACCCAAGTGACTGGCAGCCCAAGAGACTGGGCACCCAAGAGACTAGGAACCCTAGAGACTAGGAACCCAAGTGACTGGCAGCCCAAGAGACTGGGAACCCAAGAGACTAGGAACCCAAGAGACTGGCAGCCCAAGAGACTAGGAACCCAAGAGACTGGGAACCCAAGAGACTAGGAACCCTAGAGACTAGGAACCCTAGAGACTAGGAACCCAAGTGACTGGCAGCCCAAGTGACTGGCAGCCCAAGAGACTAGGAACCCAAGAGACTAGGAACCCTAGAGACTAGGAACCCTAGAGACTAGGAACCCAAGTGACTGGGAACCCAAGAGACTAGGAACCCAAGAGACTGGAAGCCCAAGAGACTAGGAACCCTAGAGACTAGGAACCCTAGAGACTAGGAACCCAAGTGACTGGCAGCCCAAGAGACTGGGAACCCAAGAGACTAGGAACCCTAGAGACTAGGAACCCTAGAGACTAGGAACCCAAGTGACTGGCAGCCTAAGAGACTGGGAACCCAAGAGACTAGGAACCCAAGAGACTGGCAGCCCAAGAGACTAGGAACCCTGGAGACTAGGAACCCAAGAGACTAGGAACCCAAGTGACTAGGAACCCAAGAGACTAGGAACCCAAGAGACTAGGAACCCAAGAAACAAGGAACCCAAGAGACTAGGAACCCAAGAGACTAGGAACCCAAGAGACTAGGAACCCAAGAGACTAGGAACCCAAGAGACTAGGAACCCAAGAGACTAGGAACCCAAGAAACAAGGAACCCAAGAGACTAGGAACCCAAAAGACTAGGAACCCAATTGACTGGCAACCCAAAGAGACTAGGAACCCAATTGACTGGCAACCCAAAGAGACTAGGAACCCAAGTGACTGGGAACCCAAGTGACAATGGCTGGATTATATCGATGATTTCCAACTAAACCAATTCTCCCAAATTATGGGGATAATAAAAGTTATAAAATTCATTAACATCACTTTTTGCTCGGTAAGGGCGCATATTGTGAAAGCAACTCAAAATCAACTTGGACTTTAACGGCAAAATACAGACAATTCAATGTGCGACGAAAAACTGAATAATATTTGGCATGGCACCTAACGTCTGCCGGACAACCATACAGGTACAAATAAGTTCACACCTGACAGGGCGCGCAGTCCAGCCTACCGATGCGATCCTGCATCAGCTCCAAACGACGCAGTTGGCGAGCCCGCCTAGGCCAGACGGGCAGCCGAAGCGGCAGCAGCAGGCAGCTGACTTCGGGGCACACCTGGCACTGGCTGAGAGCGGCGTCCACTTCGCTGAGAAGGGCCGTCGGGCACAGCACGGTGACGCAAGCCGCTGACGCAGCCGACTCGGCCAGACTAGTCCGACAGCGTTGAACAATCAGCATCGGCCGGCTGCCCCGACATCCGGGTTCCAGCAGACGAAGCCGGATGCCGATTCTGTCGCAGGCGAAGCCGACGTCGCGAAGGAACACGCCGACTATGCCGGACCAGCGCAGAGCCAGCAGCTGGGCGACAAATGCTGCCCAGTGACCGGCGGCAGTCAGCTCGCAGCTGCTGGCAGCGGTCGGGCCGGCGCCGCCGCTGCCGCTGATGGTGGCCTTGGCCGCCAGACGGTCGAACTCGGCCGGGTAGACAGTTTTGCCTAGCAGGCTCTCCAGCTGGGCGGCGGCCGCTGGGGTCGGCCGGGACAAGCAGGGCCGCAGGCCGAGTAGGGCGGGCAGCTCGTGCGGACGGGCGGCCGACTGTGCAAGCAAAGGATTTGCGATTTGGTTGAAAGGGGATTTTTTATAGCAGGAGCAGCTGATCGGGGATATTTATTGGGGATCAATTGGATTTACGAATCCCGATTGGAAGCCGAGATAGAGGAGGTCGATCCCGACTGAAGTCAGTCGGGATCGAATAGGGATTCATTGGGGATCGAATAGGGATTCATTGGGGATCGAATAGGGATTCATTGGGGATCAAATAGGGATTCATTGGGGATCGAATAGGGATTCATTAGGGATCAAATAGGGATTCATTGGGGATCGAATAGGGATTCATTAGTGATCAAATAGGGATTTATTGGGGATCGAATAGGGATTCATTAGGGATCAAATAGGGATTCATTGGGGATCGAATAGGGATTCATCGGGGATCGAATAGGGATTCATTGGGGATCGAATAGGGATTCATTGGGGATCGAATAGGGATTCATTGGGGATCGAATAGGGATTCATTGGGGATCGAATAGGGATTCATTGGGGATCAAATAGGGATTTATTGGGGATCGAATAGGGATTCATTGGGGATCGAATAGGGATTCATTGGGGATCGAATAGGGATTCATTGGGGATCAAATAGGGATTTATTGGGGATCGAATAGGGATTCATTGGGGATCGAATAGGGATTCATTGGGGATCGAATAGGGATTCATTGGGGGATCGAATAGGGATTCATTGGGGATCGAATAGGGATTCATTAGGGATCGACTAGGGATTTATTGGGTTGGGGATCGAATAGGTATTCATTGGGGATCGAATAGGTATTCATTGGGGATCGAATAGGGATTCATTGGGGGATCGAATAGGGATTCATTGGGGATCGAATAGGGATTTATTGGGTTGGGGATCGAATAGGGATTCATTAGGGATCGACTAGGGATTTATTGGGTTGGGGATCGAATAGGGATTCATTAGGGATCGACTAGGGATTTATTGGGTTGGGGATCGAATAGGGATTCATTGGGGATCGAATAGGGATTCATTGGGGATCGAATAGGGATTCATTGGGGATCGAATAGGGATTCATTGGGGATCGAATAGGGATTCATTGGGGGATCGAATAGGGATTTATTGGGGATCGAATAGGGATTCATTGGGGGATCGAATAGGGATTCATTGGGGGATCGAATAGTGAGTCGAAAAGGGATTTTGTGGAATGGAATTTAAATTAATTCGAGATTAAATAGGGATCAAATAGGGATTGATTTCGGTATCGAACATGGGATCAAGGGATTTATCGCAGATATAAAAGATATGCGTCCAAAGGGCGTAATAAAACCAACCTGCAACGGCAGCTCCTTAAACAAACGGCACTGCCCGGCCCCCAATGATTGGCCAGCGCTCTGATTGGCCGGCTGGAACTGGGCCAATCGGCTGGCTACCAGGCTAGACCAGAGCAAAGCCCGGTTGTTGCGAGTCCGGCCAATCACGCAGCGGCCGGGCTCCATCAGCAGGCAGCAGCAGGGCCCGAACTGGTCGGCCACGTCGGGCGGCAGGAACACCCTGGCTACGCTGGCGCCGGCGCCGCCAACCGGTATGAGCGTCAGGACGTGAAACTGCCGATCGAATGCTTTAATCCGGCCAGCTAATCTACGCTGCAGCTGGACGCAGGCGTCCTTAACAACGGGCGCCAAATCGTCGGTTTGATCCTCAGCGTCGTCGTTGTAAGCGCTTAGAAATATTGGCAAATCGGCTTTAGATTCGAATAATACGGCTATTAACTGAGCGCCTGGCGAGCAGAGCTCGTCCAAGTTGGTCAGGATGCCGGGCCGGCGCAGGTCCAGGGTCAGGCAGGCCAGCGGCTGCGGCCTGGACAGCACGGACAGCTGAAGGTAGTGAGGCTGGAACTGCTCGCCCCGCCTTGTTGATAGCAGGCCCCTGGCCAGGATTGGCAGACGCGAGGCCAAATCCAATTCCAATTCGAAATAGTTCAACCGGTGGCTGCTAAGCAATCTGTGAAGGCTGCGCGGACTCAGTCGGGCCTCGGCAACCGGGTAGCAACCGTAGGCTAAGCGACCGTAGGCGGGCGGCCCGATACAGTGCGGCAGCAGGGAGTCGATTAGACTGACCAACTAGGGGGACAGGTAATTAATAATAAAGGGTCATTTATGTGTAAAGATTAACAAACCAAACTTTACTAACAAAAGAAAATTGAAATTTATTTATTTTTAACAAAGAAAGAAGACCTCTATTACAACCAACACCTATATAACAACCGAGACCTTAATAAGTGTATAACATCAAATACCTGTAAAGCCAAACAAAGACCTCCATAAGAACAAAGACCTGCATTGAAACCAAGCCCTACATAAGAACAAGGATCAGTATAAAAACCAAGACCTTTGGTCTTGGTTTCAAGACCTATGAAAGAATTCCTGTATAAAAATCAGCTGTATAAAAACTTCTCTTCAAACCAAGACTAAGAGCTCGACATAAACCAAGACCTCTATAAAAACAAAGACCTGTATAAAAACCAAGATTTCTATATAACCCAAGACCTCAACTCAAAAAAGCCTCCATCACAAGTACGAGTTGAAGATAGCAAGAGAGAGAGAGAGAGAAATAATTACCTGAGCAGGCTTACACCTGTCACTCACGGCGGGAGACCATCTCAGCAGCAGGTGAGGCCGGTCGCTAACCCTGCCGCAGGCCAGCAGCTCGGACTCGGTAGGCTTATACAGCCTAAGGCCGTACAATAGTTCAGGGAAACGGCTAGCCACCGCGGCGGTGTAAGCCGGAGCGCTGGGATAATGCAACAGCCAGCGACTGCTGACGGTCATCAACACCGATTGGGAAGCCAGCAGCAGCGGTTGGCAGGCGGTGAGGATGTCGCTCAGCGGGCAAAAATCAGCCAAATTGCCGGCGTCAATCAAATGAAAGTGCAGGCCAGCTGATCGATGCCGGCCAGCCGCCGTCAGATCGTTGCCGAGTCCGACGCCGATTGTCAAGCTGGGCGCGTCGGAGCGACAGGCGGCGGCGAACTCCGACACCAGGTCGGCCGCTCTGTCGAAGCAGAACTCCGTTAGGGATCTGGCGCACAAAGTGAGTGGGAAGGGATTTTTTCGATTGCATACCGCTGAAACTGTAAGGCGATTAAGAAATCGCTTTAATTGCAGCTGGGTGGACTAAAGCGATACGGCATTAAGCGCCTTGCTTAAAGGGCCTGAATTATCACTCATAACTGGGACTCGAACCCACGACCTTCCGGTCATAAAGCAGACGCCCTAACTAGTAGGGGAGCGTCATGAAGTACAACAATACAATTAATAATAGTACTCAGGGACTGGGCCCCAACCGATGCCGAGTCACTACAAATAGAGACAGACAGACCTGGCGCATTTGCCCACAGTTGAGTCGTACGGTGCAAACAGATCGAATGGCAGCAAGCATTGGCTGTCAATAGCCGGCCAGAACGCGGACACCAGAGGATTGGACCAGACGTTAAACGCGGCCGAATCGTAATTCAACTGAGGATCGAGCAGCTTCGGCGATACTAAATAACGTTGAACAGCTTTGGCCACGTCGGCCCGCTGCCACAGTTTACGTTTAGCTAGCCAACGAACCACCGACTGAGCCGACTCGTTTAAGCCGCTACTTGACCGAAATTCGTCGGCTGAAGCGTCGGCTGATCGCCATTCCGGCAGGCTGTTACTGCGATTGTTTAATCCGCCTAGCCAGGACTTCCAAATTGAGCGGAGTTTAGTTAGAACCGGGCCAGACGCTTCTACGCCGTTTAATAATTGATCAGCTCGGCCACCGTTAGCGCCGCCCTCGGCTAAGCCGTTCAGCAGGGCTTTGAGTCGCAGCTTGTGCTCGGCCAGTAGGTACTTGTTGAAAAATATGCTCCAAAAGAAACGCCAGTCCTCCGGCCCGTCTGCTGTTCTGGCCACGCATAGTAGCAGGACGTTTCTGCCGAGGGGGAAGCATTAACGTACAATTAGACTGAGCAGTGCTCTTTAGTGCCTGGATATTCGCCTTAAAACTGTCCTCAGAATCGCCTCAAAGCTGACCTAAGAATCGCCTAAAAACTATCCTAAGAATCGCCTAAAAACTGTCCTCAGAATGGCCTCAAAGCTGTCATCAGAATCGCCTCAAACTGTCCTCAGAATCGCCTCAAAGCTGTCATCAGAATCGCCTCAAACTTTCCTAAGAATGGCCTCAAACTGTCCTAAGAATCGCCTTAAAACTGTCCTAAGAATGGCCTCAAACTGTCCTCAGAATCGCCTCAAACTGTCCTCAGAATCGCCTCAAAGCTGTCATCAGAATCGCCTCAAACTGTCCTCAGAATGGCCTCAAAGCTGTCATCAGAATCGCCTTAAACTGTCCTCAGAATGGCCTCAAACTGTCCTCAGAATCGCCTCAAAACTGTCCTCAGAATCGCCTCAAAGCTGGTATCAGAATCGCCTCAAACTGTCCTCAGAATCGCCTCAAAGCTGTCATCAGAATCGCCTCAAGCTGTCCTCAGAATCGCCTTTAAACTGTCATCAGAATCGCCTCAAAGCTGTCATCAGAATCGCCTCAAAGCTGTCCTCAGAATCGCCTTTAAACTGTCCTAAGAATCGCCTGAAAACTGTCCTCAGAATCGCCTCAAGGCTGTAATCAGAATCGCCTCAAAGCTGTCATCAGAATCGCCTCAAACTGTCCTCAGAATCGCCTCAAAGCTGTCATCAGAATCGCCTCAAACTGTCCTCAGAATCGCCTCAAAGCTGTCATCAGAATCGCCTCAAACTTTCCTCAGAATGGCCTCAAAGCTGTCATCAGAATCGCCTCAAAGCTGTCCTCAGAATCGCCTCAAAGCTGTCCTCAGAATCGCCTCAAAGCTGTCATCAGAATCGCCTCAAAGCTGTCATCAGAATCGCCTTTAAACTGTCATCAGAATCGCCTTTAAACTGTCCTCAGAATCGCCTTAAAACTGTCCTCAGAATCGCCACAAAGCTGTCATCAGAATCGCCTCAAAGCTGTCATCAAAAACGCCTCAAACTGTCCTCAGAATCGCCTTTAAACTGTCCTCAGAATCGCCTCAAAGCTGTCCTCAGAATCGCCTCAAAGCTGTCATCAGAATCGCCTCAAAGCTGTCATCAGAATCGCCTTTAAACTGTCATCAGAATCGCCTTTAAACTGTCCTCAGAATCGCCTTAAAACTGTCCTCAGAATCGCCACAAAGCTGTCATCAGAATCGCCTCAAAGCTGTCATCAGAAACGCCTCAAACTGTCCTCAGAATCGCCTTTAAACTGTCCTCAGAATCGCCACAAAGCTGTCATCAGAATCGCCTTTAAACTGTCCTCAGAATCGCCTTAAAACTGTCCTCAGAATCGCCTGAAAACTGTCCTCAGAATCGCCTCAAAGCTGTAATCAGAATCGCCTCAAAGCTGTCATCAGAATCGCCTCAAACTGTCCTCAGAATCGCCTCAAAGCTGTCATCAGAATCGCCTTAAACTGTCCTCAGAATCGCCTCAAAGCTGTCATCAGAATCGCCTCAAACTTTCCTCAGAATGGCCTCAAAGCTGTCATCAGAATCGCCTCAAAACTGTCCTCAGAATCGCCTCAAAGCTGTCCTCAGAATCGCCTCAAAGCTGTCATCAGAATCGCCTCAAAGCTGTCATCAGAATCGCCTTTAAACTGTCATCAGAATCGCCTTTAAACTGTCCTCAGAATCGCCTTAAAACTGTCCTCAGAATCGCCACAAAGCTGTCATCAGAATCGCCTCAAAGCTGTCATCAGAAACGCCTCAAACTGTCCTCAGAATCGCCTTTAAACTGTCCTCAGAATCGCCACAAAGCTGTCATCAGAATCGCCTTTAAACTGTCCTCAGAATCGCCTTAAAACTGTCCTCAGAATCGCCTTAAAACTGTCCTCAGAATCGCCTCAAAGCTGTCATCAGAATCGCCTTTAAACTGTCATCAGAATCGCCTCAAAGCTGTCATCAGAATCGCCACAAAGCTGTCATCAGAATCGCCTTTAAACTGTCATCAGAATCGCCTTTAAACTGTCATCAGAATCGCCTCAAAGCTGTCATCAGAATCGCCTTCAAACTGTCATCAGAATCGCCTCAAAGCTGTCATCAGAATCGCCTTAAAACTGTCCTCAGAATCGCCACAAAGCTGTCATCAGAATCGCCTTTAAACTGTCCTCAGAATCGCCACAAAGCTGTCATCAGAATCGCCTTTAAACTGTCATCAGAATCGCCTCAAACTGTCCTCAGAATCGCCTCAAAGCTGTCATCAGAATCGCCTTTAAACTGTCCTCAGAATCGCCTCAAAGCTGTCATCAGAATCGCCTCAAAGCTGTCATCAGAATCGCCTTTAAACTGTCCTCAGAATCGCCTCAAACTGTCCTCAGAATCGCCTTAAAGCTGTCATCAGAATCGCCTCAAAGCTGTCATCAGAATCGCCTCAAACTTTCCTCAGAATGGCCTCAAAGCTGTCATCAGAAACGCCTCAAAACTGTCCTCAGAATCGCCTCAAAGCTGTCCTCAGAATCGCCTCAAAGCTGTCATCAGAATCGCCTCAAAGCTGTCATCAGAATCGCCTTTAAACTGTCATCAGAATCGCCTTTAAACTGTCCTCAGAATCGCCTTAAAACTGTCCTCAGAATCGCCACAAAGCTGTCATCAGAATGGCCTCAAAGCTGTCATCAGAAACGCCTCAAACTGTCCTCAGAATCGCCACAAAACTGTCCTCAGAATCGCCACAAAGCTGTCATCAGAATCGCCTTTAAACTGTCCTCAGAATCGCCTTAAAACTGTCATCAGAATCGCCTCAAAGCTGTCATCAGAATCGCCACAAAGCTGTCATCAGAATCGCCTTTAAACTGTCATCAGAATCGCCTTTAAACTGTCATCAGAATCGCCTCAAAGCTGTCATCAGAATCGCCTTTAAACTGTCATCAGAATCGCCTTTAAACTGTCCTCAGAATCGCCTCAAAGCTGTCATCAGAATCGCCTTTAAACTGTCATCAGAATCGCCTCAAACTGTCCTCAGAATCGCCTCAAAGCTGTCATCAGAATCGCCTTTAAACTGTCCTCAGAATCGCCTCAAAGCTGTCATCAGAATCGCCTCAAAGCTGTCATCAGAATCGCCTTTAAACTGTCCTCAGAATCGCCTCAAACTGTCCTCAGAATCGCCTCAAAGCTGTCATCAGAATCGCCTCAAAGCTGTCATCAGAATCGCCTTTAAACTGTCATCAGAATCGCCTCAAACTGTCCTCAGAATCGCCTCAAAGCTGTCATCAGAATGGCCTCAAACTGTCCTCAGAATCGCCTCAAACTGTCCTCAGAATCGCCTCAAAGCTGTCATCAGAATCGCCTCAAAGCTGTCATCAGAATCGCCTTTAAACTGTCCTCAGAATCGCCACAAAGCTGTCATCAGAATCGTCTTAAAACTGTTCTTTGAATCGCCTCTAAACTTTCCTCGGAACCGCCTGAAAACTGTCCTCGGAACCGCCTGAAAACTGTCCTCGGAACCGCCTTAAAACTGTCCTCGGAACCGTCTTAAAACTGTCCTCGGAACCGCCTGAAAACTGTCCTCGGAACCGCCTGAAAACTGTCCTCGGAACCGCCTGAAAACTGTCCTCGGAACCGCCTGAAAACTGTCCTCGGAACCGTCTTAAAACTGTCCTCGGAACCGCCTGAAAACTGTCCTCGGAACCGCCTGAAAACTGTCCTCGGAACCGCCTGAAAACTGTCCTCAGAACCGCCTGAAAACTGTCCTCGGAACCGCCTGAAAACTGTCCTCAGAATCGCCTGAAAACTGTCCTCAGAATCGCCTGAAAACTGTCCTCGGAACCGCCTGAAAACTGTCCTCGGAACCGCCTGAAAACTGTCCTCAGAATCGCCTGAAAACTGTCCTCGGAACCGCCTGAAAACTTTCCTCGGAACCGCCTGAAAACTGTCCTCAGAATAGCATAAAAACTGTCCTCAAATTCTACCCCTATTATTTAAAAAAACGGTACACCCACTAACCTGGCCAGCAGTTCAGGGCATTCGCAATTAATTTGCCACCGAACGCTGGTGTAACCCAATCGACCAGCCGTAGCCACGCTGCGCATCAGAGTCATTGGATCGGCAAAATTTAGCGACAGGATACGCAAACAGCGCAGATCTTCGGCCAGATCCTCGTTGGCTCTGACGCGACTCTGACCAAATGGTGACTGTTCCATTAGGTCATAATAAGCCCGAATAGGATAGGGCGCTGAGCAGCCACTCTCGGGCAGAGTTGACGGCCCGCCCAATACAAGTTCGTCCCAGGACTCCTGGGGCTGTTCAGCCAATGTTGCTGCTGCCATTGACCAAGGAAGGTCAGCAAAAAGGCTTGCTAATTTTGAAGGCTTAAAGCCTGGATGACAATCGGCTGTGAAAGGTGTTTTATGTCACATAATATTTGTATATATTAAAATTATACATGACTAATAGCTGTCATGCAAAGTTGTTTTAAAGTTATATTTACTAGTTAAGACCTCTAAACTATGACTTTCAATAAAAAATATTCTTAAATATAAACATTATAAAGACAGTGGCTTGCAACTAAATATTTTGCTAGTGCCATATATATATATATGGGTATGGGCACAACCTTGGAAATCCTATAGCTATTTTTCATAGTTATATACTATGATGATAGATAGCTATAATATGGCTATCATGCAATAAATATCATGTATTTTGATCACATGACTTTTTTGTAAAATAAAATTTACAAAAAAGAAAAGAAAAAGAAAAAGAAAAAATACAATTTATTCTTGTAAAAGAATAGGCAATTCTAATCAAATATATGTATGTATATATATATATTGCCATGCAATTTTGACTTTTATTGGGTTTTAATATATTGATATAGCTATTTAAGTTATATAGTTTATAATTGTGAAATATCCTTTGAAATAAGAATATATAAACCAGTACAAAAAATTAAATAATAAGAATAGGTCTAGCTGCAAACTACTCTATATATCTATATATAGAAATTTTTATAAAGTAGACCTATTGTAATAAAAAATAATTTATAATTGCCTAATAACAACCAAAAAAATAAAATAGCGAGAATTTTCGATAAAATATTTATTCTTGTTTTTTCATTATCCATAATTAAAAAATAAATACAAACATTACATGAGCAATACTAAATTTTCATAATACTAGGTAAAGGCATTAAACTATTTAGGATTATGATTGGGAAAAATCTTAATGGCATAAAAAACACAAAGACCAATATATGCTTAAAAGGCTACAATTATATACTAGTATAGCAAGTAAATACTTACATAAACTATGCATATAAATAACAAGCATTTGATTAAGATTTAAGGTAAAAATTTTTACAAGGAATATTAGTTATAGAAAAATAATTTGTGGTACATTAATACAAACTTGGTAGCTTGGTAGGTTAAGCTTGGAACATATTGCTTTATAAGTTTTATTTCACATTCAAAAATATAATTATAGCTATTTATAAATAAAATTAAAGCTACATCTAATAGGCCTAGTAGATCCAGATTCAGAAGTGCAATTAGGCCTATAGCTAATTTTTTTTAATTTACCTATTTAGTAGCATGTTAGGCTACCCTCCTGTCAATTGAAAAATTGCTTTCAAGTTTTGACTATCAGGCTCTCTTACTTGTGAGTTTTGTAAACGATTTGTAAAGTCGCCTATTTTATTGCTATGGACAGTCACTACCCAGCGGCCAGTGGCTGCATCTAGCCTTCCAAATCCCGGATGACACTGCAGTCTGTAGGCTGCAACAAAGTAAAAATATTTGAAAAGACTGATTTTCTGATTCATAGACAAGGCATACATACGAGTAGCACCAGAAGCATAGCCACGCCCATAGACAAAGTTACAGTCGATGATCAAAAATTTGCTTCAGCGTTTGTTTCAATTTATTATCAAATGAAAAGTGGGCAAAATATAGAAATGACTATGTATAAGCCTACTACGTAAATCTTTTTACAAATAAATATAATTGTATAATAAGATTTATATCTTATTATGCAATATGATTTTATTGCAATAGTTTGATACGGACACGTTAGGTAGAGCTGTAATTTTAAACTGGTTACCGTGCTGATATTAATAAAATGTTGTATGACAATGATTTAGAGAGAAATATTATAACTGTTGCTGTTCAGATTTTATAGTAAATAAACTAGCAGGGTCAATTCTGCGACTTTACAGTCAAACGGTCGTTACTGAACTGAATTGGGCTTTTTCTTATTCTTATTGAATTTGCTTGATCAGCGCAAATTAAATAAACATTGTGCACGGTATTCTGTATTTGAGTAGTCGGATTCGGTATTCGGTATTTCGTGGTATTCCGATTTTTCTAGCCTCAGATATGCATACATGGTATCTCCCATATAATCCTAGACTTTTTTACTTTCCATCAGATCAAACTTTAAGAAAACTTCTTTGGGTAATCATACTCACGCGCATAAATGGCACCATATGTTTGAACCACAGCCATTATAAACTAGGCTTTATTTTAATTTTACAATTTAATTAGAACAAGCAAAAAGTAATCACTCCAGGGTATGAAATTTGACACAACCTATAAGTAAGTATAAAACATTTTTGGAGTATGAAAATAATGGTTTTGTTGCCTGGGGAATTAAGTAGCTTTTGCCGAATTCAAGGCTGCTGAAATTTCACCACAAGCGAAAGGCTGATGGTAAATCTTCCTTGTTGTTACAGTTAAATAAAAATAAAAGCCATGCTATAAGTCAAAGACAAAAAAGCAAAGAGCATTGTAAGGTTCTGTAAGTGGTTTATTACCATTGACATTTTCGTGACTTACTTTAAAAGCAAGGCATCACATAAAAGAAGTCACAAATTTCTTTTCGGATTTATTTCCGCAGAGAGCAGATCTTGTACTAAAAAAGTTACTTGTACTCATAAGAAAGCAGAACAGAAAACAAGAAAAACTATAAGGTTGCGAAGCCATTGATGCCCTTCAAAACTGTTAGTTCGACTCGAAGTGTTCAGCCAGCGTCAAATCCAGTTCAGACTGGCACATTCTCCCGGCTGGCCCAGGTTCGCATCGCCTTGATAATGTACTCCGTCTGCGGATTGCTCGTATTGCGCAATATCTGCAGCACCTCGCGCATCCGCTCCTTGGACTCCTTGCCAGCCAGAATCATCTGGAAGACGCCGACGCAGGCGCCGCGCTTGCCTTCCCAGTACTCCGGGTTCGGGTCTAAACGCTCGAGTACGTCGAACGCCTTGGCGGCGTAATAGAACTGGCCCATGCGATAGCAGTCGTTAGCTATCAACTGCAGCAGGCTGAAAGATTCAGTCGAGGTCTCCATCTTCAAGTAGAGCTCCCAGGCCAGTCGCGCCTTCTGGTTCATGATGTAGCAACGGGCTAGCCAGCTCAAGTAGACGTAATCCTGACGAAGACGCTCGTTTTGAATTAGTAGGAAGATCTCCTCGGCCTCTTTGAAATGACCAACTGAAGCCTTTGCCTGGGCGTAGTTAAAATTAAATGTGTCATCGTTGTAAAAGTAGCTCTTGATGGAGTTCAGGTAGATGAGCACATCGTCAAACTGACGCAGCAGAAAGAAGCAGCTGGACATGCACTGCCTGCCGGGAATCGTGTCGCACTCGGAGGCCGAGCCGCCAACTAACTGAAAGTATTGCTGGGCAATTTTTAAGTGCTCTCGCGAGCCTTGCTCCTGGCCAAGGGCTGCGTTAACCACACCCTTGAGGATGTACTCCTGCGGCGTGGTTGGATCGACGTCCTTCATCAGCTCGTACGCATTTTGAATGTCATCTTGGCGTAGATAGAAAATCACGAGATTTAATCGGGCTTCGGGTAGGGCATCAATCAGCGGCGGCAGCACCTGGAGGGCACCTTCGCCGCCACGGAACACCACCAGATTATGCTTGATAAGGTCGCGGGCATACGCGAAATTTGGGGAAGCAATCTCCTGGAGCTGCTTGAGCTCCGCTTCTGCCCCTTTGCCATTGTACAACTTAAAGTGGTTGCACGCCTTCAAGTTAATAGCCGTGACGCTATCTGGAAAGTGCTGCAAGTACACAGCCAGAACCTCCTGGCTCACATCGTAGTAATCCAGCTTGTAATAGCAGAGCGCCACATAGACATTGAGCGCTAGGTAGTCCCTGTTGTCTAACAGGATTCGCTTGTAAATGTCGATGGCTTCCTGGTAGTGACTGCGCAGGTAGTGAATCGAGGCAAGGCAAAGCTGGTCCTCCTCTTTGTCCTGCAGCTGCTGGTGGTAACCCATCAGGCGAGCCTCGTTGCCGAACTTGTGCGACACGTGAAACAGCAGCCGGTTCTGCAGGCGACTTTTCGGTCCCTTCTGCGCAGCCTCGTCCGCCTCTTTGTACATGCCTAGCATGAAGTAGCAGCAGCCAAGAAACACCCACACGTCCGGGTTACAATTCTTCTTCTTGGTCATTTTCTCGTACTCCTCGGCGGCTCGCTTGTAGTCGCCCAGGTGAAATGCGCAATAAGCTATCCACGAGTCCTGCTCCTCCGTGCTTTTCTTCTTGTCTTCGCTAGAGTGCCGCTCAAACTCCAGCAGCGTGATGGCGCCGGTGAAGTCGCGATTTTCTAAGAACTGGTCCAACTTTGGCGGCTCCTTTTTGGCTGCCTCAACTCGACCGGCTCCGGCCGCTTGCTGAGTTGCCGGCTTCGCTCGCTGCAGCAGCATTGTTAAACAGGCGCGACAATTGTCTCCGTGTTGCAGCGCTTTCGGTCACTTTTGCTCTGAGCTCAGGCTGAAATCTCTGGCGTTTTTAGTCGCTGGAATGTCAATTTGAATACGCGCGAAATGTCAGCTTTGGATTGAGCAAAGCTTCTCCTCGGGCAGGGGTTGGCTGGGCGAGAGAGAGAGAGAGAGAGAGAGACACCTGACTTGGGCCTGCATTTTCTGTATTTCTCTCCCTCTCCATCCGTATGCGCTCAGAGAGCATTTCTAGCATGTGCGGTCCCGCCCCTCCCGTCCCTACCCTGAGTAGAAAAACAGAGAGAGGGACAGCTTAGAGAGAGAGAGTAAACGCTTGGTAGTCATTGGCAACGAATTAACTCGTACGAGCTTTGCGCGTACGCATACTGTACTTTCGCATAATGCTTGTATATTCCTCCATACATATTAGTGGTAATTGGACATGAAAAAGTTTATTAATGAAAGCATTACTACATTTCTAACATTTATTTTAATGCTGTGTTGATTGGAGAATAAAATATACATCATACTGTCGATTTAAATCACTATTTACAAAACCTTGCCCTGATTTTCGTCATGTAGTACTAGGAATAGCCATGCTAATATCTGAAAGCAGACATTTTATAATGAAAAGTTAACAATTATCTTTTGGAAGCGTTTTTTGAAGCAATCTTCCCAGCTATGTTGCTTGCTCGGTGAAAAATTATGAGCGTAAGTCCCAACTAGCTCGTAATCTGAATCGTACTTGCAAAATCCCGGATCAATTTCTTATCCAGCGAGGCCAAACGCTAAGGCGTCCTCATTTTTGCGAGTCATAAATTATGAAATCGGCTAGAAAAAAGGCTTTTTTATGCTTTATTTTGCGGTGAAAATTAAGCTAGGTGGCGACAAGAAATTCTCGTCGACAAACGCGAGCCATTTGGCACAGTTTCTGTGGAAAAAAAATCCCTACGAGAAGGAGAATTTACGATTCTAATGTAGCTTCAGATTGAGATTCGATACAATCAAAATGATTTTGGGTTCCAAGCTCGTAGGAAATGAGGCTCCTAGGCAGGAATAAAATGAGCGATTGTCCGTGAGACGGACGAGCCTAGCTGCTGATCGCAGCTGCCGCACACTGGACTTTGAATTCCAAATTAGAAAAAGAAATAAGAAATTGGGAAATAAAAATTATACGCGAAGCAGAGAAGCTCTGAGACAGGCATAGCTAGGAAGACTGGGCAGTTCCAATTGAGGAGGCCCACAGCATATCGATGCATCACCCGGCGCTGCCTTCACACACACACACACACACACACACATCAGAAGCTAAACACACTAAAAAACAGCTGCAACTTACTCAGCCGCATCTCTCAGTATAGTTCTACAACCACCGGCACCAAACCACCAAAAATCCCGTTAATCACGATCGTCTCCCACTTTGCCGGGGCAATTTATCACGCGATGCCAGAGAGAGAGGAGAAAAAACCAGTCCGTCTGCACCCTCGCTTAAGTCGCCCCCCCCGCCGCCGGCAAATTCCCAAAAGGAATATTTTCCCCCCGCCGACGTACTTAGGCCGCTCGGATTGGTGAAAGGGTCTAGCTACGAGCTAGCTACGCAACAGACGATATGCCTGAAGACACGGTCTAGACTACGAATGACCGGAAACCATTGGCATTGGTAGTACAGGAGGCGGAACTTTGTGAAGTCAGCAATTTTTGGAGCATTTACAGATGCCCAATTGTCATTGCCAATATTGAGGCAGTTCTGGACGGCTTTGGCTGTGACAGGCAGCTGGCTATCTGTCTAATCCTTTGCCAGTGCCCGTCTGACACGCTGAGGATTTTTTTTCGTGGGGATGCTAACCAAAGAGACAGAGGAGAGGCCAGGGTGGGAAGTACTGGAGAGACAGTTCTCCCCAACTGAAAGGACGACAAGAAGGCTATGAGGGGCAGAGGGCGAGAGAGAGGGAGGGAAGGATAGACCGGGCGCCCGTTCTTGCGGGGGAGGTGGACGGAGGGCGAATGGTGAATCAGCTATGCTTCCCGCGCCCCATCTCCCTATCCCCACTCTCGTCTTCCCCATCTCCCTACGCTAATTCAGCAAACGCCAGTCAGTGTAAACTCGTACAAATACCAAGCTGCGCCCACTACTTTAGGCGTGCAGCCAGATGATCCCAAAAGAGAGCCTCTCCTCTAGCCACCCCGTCTCTCTTACTCTCCTCTCTGTGGGTTTCTATAGGCCGGCGTATCACCAGGTTCGCTTTCTCCTCCCAATAAATTTCTGGACACTGCAACCATAATATCATATGGGGTTTGTTTTCTTCTAGTCAACTACCCGTTCGAAGTCCCTTTACAAGCGGTCACTTGTTCGCCTTCACTGGCTGCATCAATTATTGACAGCTGCAGCTCTGCGCTCTGCCTTTGCCCCTCTTGAACTCGGAATCCCAATTCAAGACCGGATTTATTTTGTTGGTAAGTTGAATCTCTAACGCATGCTTTTCTTGCTCGCGAATAATCTGGTAAAATATTTACGAACGTGACGAAGCTCTTGTTATTGATTTGCGATATCAAGTTTATCGCTAAAGCGCACTGCTTGTAAAATCTTTTTTGTTAATTGCTTAACTAACTGATTCCAGAATAAACTAGTTTTGCAGTTCAAATCCCTCGTCCGCAGTACCAATCCCTCATCTGCAGTACCAATCCCTCATCCGCAGTACCAATCCCTCATCTGCAGTACCAATCCCGCATCCGCAGTACCAATCCCGCATCCGCAGTACCAATCCCTCATCCGCAGTACCAATCCCTCATCCACAGTACCAATCCCTCATGCACAGTACCAATCCCTCATCCGCAGTACACACCCTCACCGACGGTAATGAATCCATTTCTACCTCACCTCTTTATTTACAAAACTAACTTTCAAATATTTGCTTCGCAATTGCAAACCATTTAAAGCAACGAGAGGACTAAACATATTAGATTCGAATTCTTTCTCTAATTTCTTGCCCTACCGAAATAATCCCCAGTCAAGAATTTTTCCCAGCTAATCCCCAACCTGAAGCAATTCTTGGTGAAAATTTTAACGCATTTTTTTACCAGAAGCAGAAAGAAGCCGACAGAGAGACACAAAAAAAGCCACCCGCTGCGTGCAGGCACAGAAGTGAGGCGCTCCACTCACTTTTATCTTCAAGTGCCAAGTGACGGCTTTTTTGTCAGGCCGGGTTTTCTAGCTTTATTAGGCAATGCGCAGAAAAAAATGGGGGCCCTGAATTTTGCTGTTGCCAGTCCCTCTGCTTCAGTATGTCGTAATAAAGTAATTTTTCTTCTAGCCCTTCCATCCTTGTCATTATTTCTCTTCTTAATCTTCTTCCCTTTCTAACGAACCCTATTGCAACACATTGCCGTTGCAGCCATGGCAATAAAAATCTAATTACTGCGCCGTAGTTCATTTTCAATTAAACTTTTCTTTCTCAGATGCCGCAGCATATAGGCGGCGGGTCCATGCGTGGAATTGGGGGATCACGGAATCGGGGGGGGGGGGGTGGCGATGGCGTCTCACATCGGAGCACTCGCTGATTGAGTTTTTTCCCACCCCACTATATGGGGCTTTGGGATCTTTAGTTAGTAGTAGTAGTAGCAGTAGGATCTGCAGCATCCTCAGTGCCGTTCGCCAAACTACTATATGAATCCAGCTACAAGAAAATTCCTTTCTAAAATGACTTTCGGCCCTCAGCCCATGCATGTCTGGTCGATATTACTACTTGAGAGAGATGCCTCAGCATCTAGCAATGCAGTGGTTCAGACTGACTGACTGACTGACTGACTGACTGACTGACTCATTTATTAATCATGCCCAGGGGGAAGGGCGCCAGTTTCCGAGTGAGCTGCTCGATATTGGATATTCTACTCCCCTCCCTCCCTGAGCACATTGGGCTAATAACTATCCCAACCCCACTCGCATTATAGCAATAGCTGTCAGTTAAGCCCGTAAGATTAGACGGATTCTTATTGAATTAGTCTGGATAAAAGGATCATCGTCAATATCGGTTCGGAATTGAATTATGGATGCGAAAATCCACCTGGGGATATTGGGGATATCTTTTATAATAGCCGGACATCTGGACAGTGCACTTTCTCTTGGTTAGCATGATTGCAAGATTAGTTTTATTATTGCTTATATTGTTTATATTATAAACAAATCGGCACTTATTCGGCCCTCCTTGGTCTCCAAACGTTTTCTTCATTTCGTTCTCTGTCTTCCTTTTTCTCTCCCACGAATAGTTCCTTACCTGACGAATTGTGCAATATTAAAGAAAGGTTACAGAGAGTTAGTTTTCTAAGGCGGAGGGGACGCAAAAGCTGGCCTTCGAATGGGCAGAGTGCAGAGACTTAGGTGTGGTTAGCAGTTTACTTTGCTCGAGCGGTAAGGCCCGTGAGTGCAGCTCTCTAGAGACTATGGAAATGCGTTAACTGCATAGTTTAGTGCAGACCAACCACAGGCGAATCAACTCTGTGTGTCTCTCTATCACTCACCCTCTGCCCCAGTGACCAGCTAGGCTTCAGTTTGCTTCGAGCATGTCAAAATACTTGGTCAGAAAGCAACAAAGGGTGTTAACACATTGTGGCCTTAGTGATTCATGCTTAGCATGTCACTAGCTATTGTATTGATACTAGTGTAAATCGATTGGACACTACAACTGCTGCGCGACTGTTTGCTTCTGAGAAGCAGTGGGATCGGGAAAATGTAAGTTTTTCACATCTCCAAGATTCGGCAAACATCTTTTCTGAACCTTCACCATAAACTCCCACAGCAAACTAAACCCTTCCCTCTATCAAGTGAAAATCATCTCAGCAAATAAATAACACCCTCAGAAAGTTAAAATCCCCCTCAGCACGTCAACAACTCCCCTCAGCAAATTAAAAATCCCCTCAGCAAGTTATAATCTCCCTCAACACCTCAACAATTCCCCTCAGCAAGTTAAAATCCCCCTCAGCAAGTTAAAAGTCCCCCTCAGCACGTCAACAACTCCCCTCAGCAAGTTAAAATCCCCCTCAGCACGTCAACAACTCCTCTCAGCCAGTTAAAATCCCCCTCAGCACGTCAACAACTCCTCTCAGCAAGTTAAAATCCCCCTCAGTAGGCAGAGTTGAAGAAGTGAGGTGGAGATGAGGCGAGGTGAGAGATTTAGAGATATAGAATAATAAAAAGCCGCCATGGGAGAAATTGGGAGAGAAATAGGGAGATACTGAAAATAGACATAGAGAGACATAGCGATAGCAAAGTCCCGTCTCCTCCCTCCTCTTCTCCCTGGTTGCACACTAGGCGCCAAACCAATTTGAAGTCTCGTTGCAGAAAATTTCCCTCCCGAGTCGGAGGAACTCCTAATTTGGAGGCAGTCAGAGAGGGACAATAGAATGAAAATAGGCTTGGGGCCGGAGAGGATTATTCCCATGGTGCCGGCTGGCGGGGAGATTCGACCCAGGCAGCCTCGACTGGTTCGACCTTGGTCGGATTGGAATGTTGGAAAATGCAAATTGAGAAATCCCCTTAGGGGTAGGGCGAGGGATAGGGAGAATGAGGAAACGAAATATTTTCTGCATCGCGCGTGGTACGGCAGCCGGTTGTCTGAACCGATCGAATGAGAAAATGGGGGACGTCAGTTGTGCCATGCAGCTCAAAACCATTAGGCGCAGGCCGACAGTAACCGCTGGGGGTGACTCACCCTGTCAATTTTTGTGCTCAGTGTACACACAGCGATCAATGCCTGAGTGTGCAGTGGCTTTGCAGGATTGACTGCTCAGCTGCATAGATAGATAGACAGATAGATAGATAGATAGATAGATAGATAGATAGATAGATAGATAGATAGATAGATAGATAGATAGATAGATAGATAGATAGATAGATAGATAGATAGATAGATAGATAGATAGATAGATAGATAGATAGATAGATAGATAGATAGATAGATAGATAGATAGATAGATAGATAGATAGATAGATAGATAGATAGATAGATAGATAGATAGATAGATAGATAGATAGATAGATAGATAGATAGATAGATAGATAGATAGATAGATAGATAGATAGATAGATAGATAGATAGATAGATAGATAGATAGATAGATAGATAGATAGATAGATAGATAGATAGATAGATAGATAGATAGATAGATAGATAGATAGATAGATAGATAGATAGATAGATAGATAGATAGATAGATAGATAGATAGATAGATAGATAGATAGATAGATAGATAGATAGATAGATAGATAGATAGATAGATAGATAGATAGATAGATAGATAGATAGATAGATAGATAGATAGATAGATAGATAGATAGATAGATAGATAGATAGATAGATAGATAGATAGATAGATAGATAGATAGATAGATAGATAGATAGATAGATAGATAGATAGATAGATAGATAGATAGATAGATAGATAGATAGATAGATAGATAGATAGATAGATAGATAGATAGATAGATAGATAGATAGATAGATAGATAGATAGATAGATAGATAGATAGATAGATAGATAGATAGATAGATAGATAGATAGATAGATAGATAGATAGATAGATAGATAGATAGATAGATAGATAGATAGATAGATAGATAGATAGATAGATAGATAGATAGATAGATAGATAGATAGATAGATAGATAGATAGATAGATAGATAGATAGATAGATAGATAGATAGATAGATAGATAGATAGATAGATAGATAGATAGATAGATAGATAGATAGATAGATAGATAGATAGATAGATAGTCCCCAAAACGCACCCAAACTGCCCCTCCTGTTTCAGGCTCTCGCCAGCCAGTCGAAACAGCGGTAGAGGCGGCGGTGGCGGCTGCGGCGGCGGCGGCGGCGAACAGAGACAATCCCTTTTCCAGGAATTCGGCGTCAGCGATCCCATCACGGTGGAGATGGATTCGGACACTGCGGCCTTTCTGTAAGCTTGCTAATCTCTGCCCCTCCAGCTGGCGGGCACTCAGCGGCGCTAACAGAACACTAAAAAACGTGTGGCCAGCCCCATCCCAGCCCCCGACCAGCATATCATTAGCACCCTCAGGGCGGTTGCAGCCCCGAACAGAATGACCCACCTGTGCAAACAAGACACGCCAAGAAGCTTTTCTAAATCCTGTTTTGCCAGCAAACACAGGCGTTTTAAATGGCCCGACTAAAAGCGGGCCTAGGCCAGTATCCCTAATTGGAGAATCCTTAACACGCCCTTAGCGTTGGTAAATCCATAAAATTGACAGGCAAAAACGAAAGTAAAAAGCAAGTAGAACTCTCGGATTACTGGATGTTGCTGAATAAACAAAGATCTGGCATAACTGATGCATCTTTAGCCAAGGTTTTTGCAATCGTGCAATGCCATTCATCGATTTGGCAATTTTGGTAGATAGAGGTAGCTAGATAGGCAGGCCAAAGTAGGCAGGTAGGTATCTATATCGTAGATTAGTAGATAGTAGATGAAGAGAAATAAGATAGTACATATATAGATAGTAGATAGGTAGGTATATAACTAGCTAGGTAGAGAGGGGCAGCCTCTACCCTTACAGATGTGGGTAGCCTCTCTACCCTTAAAGATGTCGGTAGCCTCTCTACCCTTACAGATGTGGGTAGCCTCTCTCTACCCTTACAGATGTGGGTAGCCTCTCTACCCTTACAGATGTGGGTAGCCTCTCTACCCTTACAGATGTGGGTAGCCTCTCTACCCTTACAGATGTGGGTAGCCTCTCTACCCTTAAAGATGTGGGTAGCCTCTCTACCCTTACAGATGTGGGTAGCCTCTCTACCCTTAAAGATGTGGGTAGCCTCTCTACCCTTAAAGATGTGGGTAGCCTCTCTACCCTTAAAGATGTGGGTAGCCTCTCTACCCTTACAGATGTGGGTAGCCTCTCTACCCTTAAAGATGTGGGTAGCCTCTCTACCCTTAAAGATGTGGGTAGCCTCTCTACCCTTAAAGATGTGGGTAGCCTCTCTACCCTTACAGATGTGGGTAGCCTCTCTACCCTTAAAGATGTGGGTAGCCTCTCTACCCTTAAAGATGTGGGTAGCCTCTCTACCCTTACAGATGTGGGTAGCCTCTCTACCCTTAAAGATGTGGGTAGCCTCTCTACCCTTACAGATGTGGGTAGCCTCTCTACCCTTAAAGATGTGGGTAGCCTCTCTACCCTTACAGATGTGGGTAGCCTCTCTACCCTTAAAGATGTGGGTAGCCTCTCTACCCTTAAAGATGTGGGTAGCCTCTCTACCCTTAAAGATGTGGGTAGCCTCTCTACCCTTACAGATGTGGGTAGCCTCTCTACCCTTAAAGATGTGGGTAGCCTCTCTACCCTTAAAGATGTGGGTAGCCTCTCTACCCTTACAGATGTGGGTAGCCTCTCTACCCTTAAAGATGTGGGTAGCCTCTCTACCCTTAAAGATGTGGGTAGCCTCTCTACCCTTAAAGATGTCGGTAGCCTCTCTACCCTTACAGATGTGGGTAGCCTCTCTACCCTTACAGATGTGGGTAGCCTCTCTACCCTTACAGATGTGGTTAGCCTCTCTACCCTTACAGATGTGGTCAGCCTCTCTACCCTTACAGATGTGGGTAGCCTCTCTACCCTTACAGATGTGGGTAGCCTCTCTACCCTTAAAGATGTGGGTAGCCTCTCTACCCTTACAGATGTGGGTAGCCTCTCTACCCTTAAAGATGTGGGTAGCCTCTCTACCCTTACAGATGTGGGTAGCCTCTCTACCCTTAAAGATGTGGGTAGCCTCTCTACCCTTAAAGATGTGGGTAGCCTCTCTACCCTTAAAGATGTGGGTAGCCTCTCTACCCTTACAGATGTGGGTAGCCTCTCTACCCTTAAAGATGTGGGTAGCCTCTCTACCCTTAAAGATGTGGGTAGCCTCTCTACCCTTACAGATGTGGGTAGCCTCTCTACCCTTAAAGATGTGGGTAGCCTCTCTACCCTTAAAGATGTGGGTAGCCTCTCTACCCTTAAAGATGTGGGTAGCCTCTCTACCCTTACAGATGTGGGTAGCCTCTCTACCCTTAAAGATGTGGGTAGCCTCTCTACCCTTAAAGATGTGGGTAGCCTCTCTACCCTTAAAGATGTGGGTAGCCTCTCTACCCTTACAGATGTGGGTAGCCTCTCTACCCTTAAAGATGTGGGTAGCCTCTCTACCCTTAAAGATGTGGGTAGCCTCTCTACCCTTAAAGATGTGGGTAGCCTCTCTACCCTTACAGATGTGGGTAGCCTCTCTACCCTTAAAGATGTGGGTAGCCTCTCTACCCTTAAAGATGTGGGTAGCCTCTCTACCCTTACAGATGTGGGTAGCCTCTCTACCCTTAAAGATGTGGGTAGCCTCTCTACCCTTACAGATGTGGGTAGCCTCTCTACCCTTAAAGATGTGGGTAGCCTCTCTACCCTTACAGATGTGGGTAGCCTCTCTACCCTTAAAGATGTGGGTAGCCTCTCTACCCTTAAAGATGTGGGTAGCCTCTCTACCCTTAAAGATGTGGGTAGCCTCTCTACCCTTACAGATGTGGGTAGCCTCTCTACCCTTAAAGATGTGGGTAGCCTCTCTACCCTTAAAGATGTGGGTAGCCTCTCTACCCTTACAGATGTGGGTAGCCTCTCTACCCTTAAAGATGTGGGTAGCCTCTCTACCCTTAAAGATGTGGGTAGCCTCTCTACCCTTAAAGATGTCGGTAGCCTCTCTACCCTTAAAGATGTCGGTAGCCTCTCTACCCTTACAGATGTGGGTAGCCTCTCTACCCTTACAGATGTGGGTAGCCTCTCTACCCTTACAGATGTGGTTAGCCTCTCTACCCTTACAGATGTGGTCAGCCTCTCTACCCTTACAGATGTGGGTAGCCTCTCTCTACCCTTACAGATGTGGGTAGCCTCTCTACCCTTACAGATGTGGTTAGCCTCTCTACCCTTACAGATGTGGTCAGCCTCTCTACCCTTACAGATGTGGGTAGCCTCTCTCTACCCTTACAGATGTGGGTAGCCTCTCTCTACCCTTACAGATGTGGTTAGCCTCTCTACCCTTACAGATGTGGGTAGCCTCTCTACCCTTACAGATGTGGGTAGCCTCTCTACCCTTACAGATGTGGGTAGCCTCTCTCTACCCTTACAGATGTGGGTAGCCTCTCTCTACCCTTACAGATGTGGGTAGCCTCTCTACCCTTACAGGTGTGGGTAGCCTCTCTCTACCCTTACAGATGTGGGTAGCCTCTCTCTACCCTTACAGATGTGGGTAGCCTCTCTACCAGAACTTTTTTGGTCGAGAGTCAAATGTATCTCCCCTGATGCCTTTGTCTGTCAAATAAGCATTTTTAGAGCCTTGAAGCTTAGTTTGCCTTTGACTAAAGGAATTGGCACTTAAGTAAGGAAGGAAAGTCGAAGTGGATTCAAGCCCGGGCACGCACTTAATCCAATCCACCATCCCGGTTTGGAAAGGCGAAAATTTGTCGCGGAATTTCTAACGGCACAAGCAGCTACATGCAGCCGGCAGATTCGGCAACAAATCCCGTCTGTGCACTTTTGCCTCCTTTCCCCTCCCTCAAACTACAGTTCCTAAATTGGTGGCGCACAGTGGAATCTTTGGTCCACTTCTATTCCTCCTTGTCCGCTCGAAAACTTAGGAATGCGTTGGTTTCAAGCCTCTCTTGGACAGCCATATCTCTATCTTTTCCAACTTTTTTTGCACGGAAAATGCGTATTTTTTCCTCTCTATCTCTCTTTGGTCTTGCTTCACATCTGCTTCCGTCTATCTGTCTGTCTGCCCGGCTGACTGCAACAAAACTTTTTTTGCAACGCGCGACAGCCCAGCTTGCGCTTATTCGTATTTTGTTTCAATAAATCTTAATTACGCAATAGAATCTCCATTTCCCTTGTTAAACAATCCCTGTTCAGACTGATAGATAACTGTTTGGCTGGTCCAAATGATTTTTAGCTTATAGCTGTGCTTCTGAATCCCAATGTAGAAATAAACTCTAGATGATTATGGTTTATAGAAAGGCCCATCTCCCATGGGATAGATGATTTTTAGTAAAAAATCTGTGCCCACTTTGGCCTAATTTTCTCCCAAAAAAACAAACATTGCCTAAGCGCTGTCCGCTGTCTAATTGACTATTCAAAATCCAAACATTGTCAAATTGATGAGCTTGGTTGTTGGGCGCATGTTTTTTTGCGCTGCCTTTAAATCCAGAATTTTCATGAACCAAAGACAGGACTTTGCGTGATCATGAATTTTATCTCTTCACCATCAACAGCACTGGAGACATTGCAATCAATCATCTGCAGAAAAAAACACGCGGATGTGCCGTCACATCCTTATTAATGACTTTCCCACACAAGTCGAATGAATGATTATGGAAAGCCTCAAGACAGTGATTTGTTTCCCTAAACATATCGTGCATAAGACTTTCAAGCAAAAAAATTCTGAGTTAGCTACTGAAGGCCTAGGGAGACTAAGTAGCATAATGGGCATTTTAAGTGCGAAATTTGCAATAAATTTGCAGAATCCAGCGGGCTTGGCGGCGTTACCGCGGCAACGGCGGCGCGTTGGTTGGCGGCAGCAACGGCGGTCGCTGCTGGCCGAGCGATCAGGAGGCGGCCGAGGAGGAGGTCGCGCAGAGAACTCTGGCCACATCCGGCTACATGACGGCCAGCATCAGCAGCTGTTTCAGCAGCGACATCATGCCCAACTCGAACTCATTCAGCGACTGGATGCGGGTGTCCGCCTCCAACACCGAGGACAACCTGGGCAGCGCCGCCGCCGATGCCTCGTCAACAACCGCAGCCGGCGCCACTCCTCTGCGCAGCCGGCGGCTGGAGCAACTAAAGGAGGCCGACTCGCTCTCCATCATGTCCGACTGCTCGGAGCTGATGGGCGAAGTTGGCAAGCTGATGAAGGAGCAGCTGGCTAGTCAGGACGCGCTGCTCCGGCCGAGGCTTCATCCGCCGGCGTCGCCTCCGACTCCGACGTCAACGCCGCAGCGCCGGGTTTATCAGCAGCAACCGTCGCGCTCCAAGCCGGAGGATGTCGAAGAGGCGGCCGAGGAGGCCCGGCGCGAGCAGCGGAAGGCCAACTTTCTCAGCCTGGCCCAGGAGTTCGCCGAGTTGAAACGCCGCAACTCCCGCGCGCTGCCGTTCAACCTGCACCGGCTGGGCTGCGGCGACTCCGACGAAGAATCCGACGACGAAGACGAAGCCGACAATGCTGTCGGAGATGATGAAGCTGGAGAAGCTGAGACGGGAAAGAAGAGCGGCACCGCTGTCGATGACGAGACCTACAGCTTGGTGCCGGTGCCGCTTTCCATGCTGACCGCGCCGGAGCTGCGGCACTGCCGGGAGCAGCGCCTGGCGGGTCTGTTCCCTGCGGCGCCGCACAAGGCGACCGCCGATGAGAGCAGCCCGCCGGCGGTTTCGCTGCGCAGGGTGAGCTCAGCGGCGGGGAGTTTCGTGCCTGCTAAATTTGACGCTTTGAATCTATCTATTTATCTATGTCTGTCTGTCTGTCTGTCTGTCTGTCTGTCTGTCTGTCTGTCTGTCTGTCTGTCTGTCTGTCTGTCTGTGTGTGTCTCTGTCTGTCTCTGTCTGTCTGTCAGTTTGTCTGTCTGCCTGTATGTCTGTCTGTCTGTCTGTCTGTTTGTCTGTCTGTCTGTCTGTCTGTCTGTCTGTCTGTCTGTCTGTCTGTCTGTCTGTCTGTCTGTTTGTGTGTCTGTCTGTCTGTGTGTCTGTCTGTCTGTCTGTCTGTCTGTCTGTCTGTCTGTCATTCTAACTATCGTTAAGTCTATCTATCTATTTTTAAATGGGAAGATTTCTTTGTCTTTCTCTTTCTTTCCTCTTATATTCAGTTATCTTCTCCCTCTTTTCATTCCTTCTCCTGCATTTGAAAAGGCAGCGAATTTATTCTAGGCGAGTTGCCACCACTCTGCTCCCTAAGGGATGTCTGAGCGGGAATCGAGATAGAATTAAGTGAATCAACGAAATATATGATAGGATGCGCCCCAGGAAGCTCGAATTGATTTATCTCTCGAAGCAGAGCGCGCTTTGAAGGCCGAGCATGCCCTGGCTGTCTGGCCGCGCCTTCCTGTCTGCCATCGAACTGAAAAAAGTAGCGAGTAAAATAGACTAAATTTTCTGTGGCTTCAGCTTTCCGGTAGTGCTCAGAGCAGGAAACGCTCGAGGCTTTTTGGCATTGCGATTCTGATTTTAGAACGAATATCTCGGGGACTATACGGTAAAGGACGCATAGAGGCCTCGGGGAATTGTGGTTTTATTCACATCAATCTTAATAATAATGTAGAAAATGCGGTCCCTATTTTGAATGCACTATATTTTTTTTACACCGTGCAACTGGTGTGGAAGCTCGTCAATGCAATGTCGACCACATGTTATGGAATTCGCTCCTTATCCTCATGTAGTTTCGAATTCTCCCTAGTTGCTTCTTTAACTAATACGATCCTCCAAGACTAGGGTGAAGGTCCACTAACACCCCCTCTGTAGGCCGGCTCCTCCCAAACCGTCTTCCTAATCAGCATGGGATTCTGGAGGGCAGTTCAGGCACGGACAGAAACTCGCCCAATAATTCATCAGCGTGCAGTATATAAGCAAACTTCTCTGTTTAGGAGGCCGCCCCGCCAATGATGGCGGCTTCTAACTGGGTGCATCTATCTCTATCTCTCTCTCTCGACGAAATCCCATTTCTTCCTGTTTAGCCCGTCTAACCCGAACGGGGCAGCGTCCCCCCCTCTCTATCCTAGAGCAATCCCCCAGTCCTACAAAGCCTCCACGCGCATCATCCCCTGCGGATTCCAACAAGCAGCAATTCGGCATCATTCTGATCCCCCTGCGCTGCTGCTGCTCCGGCTGCAATGCAGCAGCGGCAGCCAGCCTGTAGAAGCAACACCAACAACAGCAGCAACATCAGCGGCTCAGGATTCTTGGCCGCCATTAGTGAGCTGTGGCTCGGCCCATCTGACATGATTGGATTGAAAAATGTCAGATGGATCTACTCTCCCGAGCAGTGTCAGGTAGGCTCTGGTACGAGCGTATAATAGGCTGACTCCGCCCGATTCTAAACAGGATGGAATCGAATCGATTCAAGTGTAGCGATGCTCGCAACTGATGGTCAAGTTTAAGTGAATGAGGCTCACGGCATGATAGAATAATAATGAGGTCTTGAAAGTCTGGAGCAAGGCTGGCATCGTCAATTCTAGAGCTGGAGTGTGACGCGTGGAGCGTAGCCAAAGAGACACTCGAATTAAAAAGAGTCCCTTCAGTTGCCTTTGAGTCTCGTACTCTTGCCTCAGCCTATTCCCCTTCATCAGACTTTCACTTTGAATTTCTAAGCAATGTTAATTTAGGCTTGCCGGCTGTCGTCAGTTTTCTTGACTCTTGCTTTTAGCGAAGAGCTAACAGTCAAAGACTAAAAATTTGTGTGTTCTAAAAAAGCCCCAATGACAGCCTTCGCTAACAGTGACCAAAATATTGTTTGACAATTACTCATTAGAAGTAGGATTTTTTTACTGACGAGCTTCGGGATATTCCATTATCCGCTAGCTGTTGTAAGAGTCCCAAAATTCATTTTGGTCTTTAATTAAGCTACTGCCGCCCTAACTAATTTTAGGCGCAAATTAGATTTGGATTTTTGCAAAGCTTGGAACTGGGCGCTTCATAGCCGCTAATTATCTGGTCAGGTTCGCACTATTGTTAAGCAGAATAAAATTATTCTAGAAGTTACGAATAAGGCAACTTTTATAGATTGCCAATTGATTATTAGCATAGACTGAAGTTAAACAAAATCAAGTAAATTGAAGTTGGACTGACTTGAACTTGATGTCTGGGTATGGAAGAAAATTAATGTTTGCACATAGCTAAATGGTCCATCGATCGATAAGCCAAGACTAATCATGTGACATATTCCAATGTACATTATTGTACATAGGCACAGGGTGTGAAAAGCTATCCCAATGATGTACATCGTTGGGGTGGGCGTGTCGATCGATAAAATTATTTGAAGAGTGGAATAAACAAAGTCATGTACGCTGGGAGTGACATATACGAGGTATTTTTTCAGCCACTAAATTGCCGTTTATTTGCAGCCACCTAATTAAATTTATTTAATTAAATTTAGGTGCCATATATCTGCTTGATCTAAGAGCAAATTACGAAACGCCGTTTTAAGGTTTTTTCGCCATTATGTTGATACTTTATTGTAATCAATACAAAATAGTTAAATTCAAATTTGCACTTTTATCAACCCATTCAGACTACGGGCCTCTCGGAGCGGGAGCGAGTGCTTCAGGCGCTCAGCATGTCCGCCGAAGGCGACGACACGGACAGCGGCTTAGCCTCGGCCTCGGCAATTGGCGGCTGCTTCGGGAAAAGCGGCGTTGGCGGCTGCGGCGGCGGTGGTGGCGGAGTGGGCAGCGGTTTGACATCGTCAACGGCGACTTTAGCATCGTCGGCATCGACAGCGACTATGGCAGCCTCGGGCCGGGCTCTGGCTTCTGCCGAGTCGACCGGCATGGAGATGTGCTTCCGAAACGATGCAGCCTCGGACACCGACTGCTCGGAGGAGGCGGCCAGCCCTGCGGATCCGCCTGTCGATGCAAATTGCGGCGGCGAACAACAGCAGCTGAGGACACAGCCGAAGCGTCGCCGGGCGAAGGTGTCGAAGGTGGGGGGATTCAAAAATTTTTTTTGCAGCCTAGAGATTTTTTGAAGACTAAAAGTTTGGTCTCGGATTGCTTCCTCGCATCTGATCCTGGGATTTGAAAAAAAAATTATTCTTGCAATCTGACAGGCTGCGGCGCCTATGCAGCTGTGCTTCATCAGCGATCTGACGAGCGACGAAGAGGATCAGGACGGCACCGCGTCGCCGGACGAGCTCCGGCCTGACGAGACGGCCGAAACCGACGATTCCACAGCTGGCAGCGCTAATTCGTCGACACTGGTCTCCGACTCTGGCATCTGCGACGCGTTTAAGTCTGAGGTGAGATTTCTATTGAAACAGTGCGCTGATCGTTTCTTAACTAGCTCGTAATTAACAAATCAAACTTTTTTCCGACTCCCACAGCTTCAGCCGTTGAACCAACCAGGCCCGTCGGATAGTCAGATCACTGGTGTTTCTATTGCAGCAGTCACAAGCTGTTGCAGTAGCAGCAGTCTGTCTGGCTCAGCATCCGGTTTAAATTCAGCTATTGTCGCCTCAGCTTCCTCAACTGGGACCGGTTTGGAAGCTGGTGAAGGCCTACTAACTAGACAAGCGCAATTGCAGGCAGAGGCTCAGTTAGCCTTGGCGCAGGTGCGCAAGTTTTCTACAATTAAAATTGCAGCTTATCAATGCAATCCATGTCGTTAACCTTGCTGTCAAACTCGCCTGAGCTCTAAGCCCACCGTAACCTACAACCTTCTCACTCCTACACCCAACTTAATCCTACACCCACCTCACTCCCATACCCACCTCAATTCTACACCCTTCTCAATCCTACACCTACCTCACTACACCCACATCACTCCTGCACCCACCTCAATGCTACACCCACATTACTCCTACACCCACCTCAATTATACACCCACATTACTCCTACAACCACATCACTCCCACACACACCTCACTCCCAAACCCACCTCCCTCCTACACCCACCTCACTCCTACACCCACCTCACTCCTACGCCCACCTTAATCATGCACCCACCTCAATCATGCACCCACCTCAATCCTACACCCACCTCACGTCGACATCCACTTTATCTCCAATCCGAAATTGACTACCGCCCTACTAGATAGACTAGATCCAGCTTGACAGAGATATTAAAATCAGTCAAACAGTGAAAAGCCAACAATTATTCCTGATTCCGCAGGCCAGACCGATGGCCAAGATGCAGCTAGAGGTTGAACGCCACGAGCAGCGCAGCAGAGCCTGCCGTGACCTCGTAGCGGAGCTGATGGGGGTCAGCCCGGCTGCGGCTCGCCATTTCCACCGGGCTCATCTGCAGCAGCTGAGCCTGGGCGCTCTGCAGGTCATTCACAATGATCTGCTGTGCCGAATAGAAAGTGAGTCTTTGCATTACAGTAAATCTAGAAATTCACAGACTTTCTTAGTTTCCCTGTTTATTTGTAATAACCGTGCAAAGTACTTGTAAAAGCGTCTGCTTTTCATCCATGGCAGCTCATTAGCTCGCGGCTTTGTTTCCCAGATTCCCACTACAACTAATCCGTCGGCATTTAACGAGCTAACACGCTTCCGTAGAATCTCCTGCCTTTCTAGTCGCTGTACGCTTAAGAAATAAAGTCTGCGAAATGGCGAAACTGGCTGCAAAAAATCACCGCATCTATCGTAAAATGCTAGCTGAAGGGGTGGCCTGCCGAGTTGCATCTGGGTCTATACGGTTTGTTGTGCGTCTGCAGCCATCGAAAGCTGCACTAATACCCTGGGAAGGAAAGAGAGAAAATGCGGGGACCATCAGATCGGGACCCGCGGTCAGGAAATAATGACGTCTGACTTTTAGGCTTTAGCGGCCGCGCCGATCCGTGATGTGTTGGCGAAACCAATGGCCTGAAATTGGCCCGAGAGTATTGGTCGTCGCTATGAACCCGGACCTAAAACGGCATTCCTGCCTGCAGCCCCCCATGAAATTCTTTCTTTCGCTTTCAAATCGCCATTCGCCTTCTGATTGCTGGCTGGTGGGAGGGCGGCAGTCCAAGGGAAAAGTGTATACAATTAGTTGGCGAATATGGGAAAAGTATATATTGGGAGCTGGGAAAATAAGGTTACCCGTTTGGGTAAGCGAGCAAAAAGTATGTGGGGAGAAAAGATTAAGCACGGGCGCCTTGTGTCCGTGTCTGTGTGTGTCTGTTTTCTCTTCAACGGGCCGGGGGCTGGTCATCTTGGATTTCTGCTGTTTTGAAGGCTGCGCTAGCTTCCCATCCCTCGTATAGGCATCCATTATCTAAAGCTGGTTCGAAGATCCCCTAAGGCGAGGTTTCACACATCCTTCCTTCCTGTCGGACTTGGCCGCGACTTCTTCGACGTCCAGGCCTCCGAAATAGGCGTCCATTGCTGTGTCTGACAGTTGAAAGACGCGGAACGAGGGTCGGTCAGGGATGACTTTTAGAGAGGCTCTCTCTGTCACCGAGATCCATTAGGTTCGGCCGGCTCCATCACATCTTTGCTTCCATCAGAATCACGCTGTGGCCAAACAGGATTAGGGAAAACTTTGAGTAGAATGCAAGACGGGGCTTTCAGGACAGTAAGAATCGCCCTTTTCTATATGCGCCTATAACTAAGTAAAATATCCCCAGGCACTTCAGCAAAAATAGGGTACCTCCCCTTTTTGACCAAAAGTCACCAGATCCCATTCACTAGCCTAAATTTAATATGTCCCCATAGATTCGTATCTTTTCCCCAATGGGTCCTCTGGGACAGAGGAAAAAACTGGGACAGCCACAAAAACCTCGTAACATGCAAAAAATCATAATCCATAATCCATTATTTTGTTTATCCTGGCGAGTTCAATGGACCTCACGCTATTATCTGGAGACATTAAACCTAAGCCTTATTGTAGCTTATAAAATATAATTTCACAATACATGATATCTAATTCTTGAATATAAATTCCTTATGAAATAACCCGTAGAAAAAAAAATAAATAAAAAAAATCCAGACAATTCAGGAAAATCCTGACAATTCAGGAATCCTGACAATTCAGGAAAATCCTGACAATTCAGGAAAATCCTGACAATTCAGGAAAATCCTGACAATTCAGGAAAATCCTGACAATTCAGGAAAATCCTGACAATTCAGGAAAATCCTGACAATTCAGGAAAATCCTGACAATTCAGGAAAATCCTGACAATTCAGGAATCCTGACAATTCAGGAATCCTGACAATATTTATTTAAATGATTTATTTTAATATATGTTATACACATGTTATACATGTTATACATGTTCTTAGTAAAACTTATTAAAGTTATTCTTAGTCAAACTTTTTGCGCTTATCATGCTCGTCATCATTATAATCCTCCAGTAGGTCGTCTTCATCCATCGGATCTTCTCGTGGCGGGCAAGGCTGATAGGTTGCCTCCGGATCATTGGTGGCAAGCGTTGCGAAATTCACATCCTCTTCACAATGCTTTTCAATGGCTCTTTTGTACTTCAGTAGAGTTTCCATACTGTACCCAGTGTACAGTAGTCCTTTGTGTTTTTCACCAAACTTTCCGAAATTGGACAGCCGTTCCGTGAACTTCATGCCGATCCCCAGCATGTTGGCTACTTGAGCGAGAGTCTTGTCGCCCTTTAGGTAGTTGACCAGGCGGCCTTGGGCGAAGTTGGCGAGGCACTTGATGATGTCGATGTCTCCAACTAGCTCCACCAGCTTCTTAAATTGTTGAATAGCCTCGGCGTCTGATATTCCACGATCCTCGTTGATTGGTTTTAATAGCTTTTCCAGTGAATCAAACTGTGTTCGGATCACGACATCATTGCGGCTGTTGTCCTCGAGCTTGATTTTTAGACGTTGGATGAATTTTTTTCCCTCTTCTTTTTTGCTGGGGGGGTTTATCTTCCTTTTCTTTGTCTTTCTTTCGTTTAGCTCCAACCTCTTTCTCCAGCTTTTCTAAACTTTTAAGCAACACTGTGCGATCTTTAAGATTTAGCTCGCTAACTTTTAATACTAAGGCTTTTGGGTCGCGCTTAGCGATTTTATCAATGTAATCGGCTATGTCAATTGAATTATCCATATTTGAGAGCGAGAGCGAGAGCGAGGCGGGCGAGCTTCCATATATATGCGCCCTGCTAGAAAATTCTAGAATTTTCTGAAGGGAATTCAATGGCTACAAGGAACTGCCTCCCTGCGCCTGCCCAATCCTGCCCAAAACTATACAGCTCATTTCCTGACTTGTGCAGGAGTGTACAAAAAAAATATGCACGGGCTGTCTGTCTCTCTCGTGTACGCTGCTTCTACTGCTTAGAAAAAGAAGGATAGATTAAAACGCTTTCTCTATCCCAAGCTCTTTGAGCAGTCGTCCCAATTCCCTGTCCGGCGCGTGCAATACAAAACCCACCGATCTCTCTTTTCCCATGCACCCGCCAACCCCCAGCCCTAACTTAGTCTTTCCAGCTATAACTCCTTTAACTAATTTCCTCGCCATACTCTCTCTCCAACCGCTCGATGCCCCCATACTGTCTAGACTTCTAAGCATTTCCTTGTCCCATCGGTGTTTCTCATTTGGGAAGTCGCGGTACTTAATATCATGTTCCATACATACCTCATCAAGCTCATTTACAGGCTCATGACCCGGATTAGGCACATTGTTGGAATCTAACTGAATTTCAAGAGGGTTCAAAGGTCCGCAATACTTATATCCAGGGATTGTCCAACCATTATTTGGCTTCGGAAGCTTTTCAATTATTCCGTGAATGTCGGGCATTTTAATTTATTTTTTATTAAAAATTAAATTAAAAAATAATGACTGAGAACAAATTACAAGCAATCTATTACCGTGACAACGGTTATTTTGTTGGTAAAAATGCCGTCTCCAAATTAACAGAACTCAGTAAAGAACCAAAACAAATAGTAGAAAAATGGTTGTCTAAACAGGCTGTTTATCAAGTCTATTTCCCGCCTGTTAAATTTACAAGACCCCACTTCAACATCTATAAGCCTAATGAGGCGCACCAAGCTGATCTTCTGTTTCTCCCAAATGATTCTGGGTATAAGTACGCTCTCACTGTCATTGATGTAGCTTCGCGTTATAAAGAAGCAAGGCCGCTTAAAACAAAACAGTCTCAAGCTGTAGCAGACGCTCTGCAAGACATATACGAAAATTCACCCTTAACCTACCCAGACCTCCTCATGACCGATCCGGGTAAAGAATTCATGGGTCGAGTTAAAACTCTAATGCAAAAAAATAATACAAAAATTCGTTACGGTAGAACCGAGCTTCACAGAGATCAAGCCTTCGTAGAAAGATTTAATCTAACTTTAGCCAAGCGACTATTTACTAAGCAGACAGCAGAGGAGCTCAAACTGAAGAGCGGACAATACTACACGAAATGGACAGACAGACTCCCAGTAGTAATCAGTCAGCTTAACAATGAAGTTTCTCGCATGACAGGCCTAAAACCTTCAATTGCAATTAAACAAGACAAAGTTCAGCTTAAATCGCCCAATCCACAACAAAAAAATTATCCAAAGCTCCCAGGGGTTTATTCTCCGGAAATTCTCACAAATTCTGAGTTTGTTCGATTCCTTTACCTGCCGGGAGAATTAGAAAAGGACACAAAGAGACGAGCAACTGACCCCTATTTCAGTTTAGATGTACATAAAATAGACAGACATTTTACAACAGCAACGGGTGACTACTATTTTCTGTCTCAAGCCTTTAATCCTAAATCCCCTACAAGATCATTTGCCAGAGCAGAACTTCTCGTCATTCCAAGTGACACAGAAATAAATTGAAAAATAAATTAAAAAATAAAAATGTACAAAAAATGATCGAAACCAGAACAGTTAATAAAATTAGCAAAATCATCGACTCCAAACAACCAGGTTTTGTAACTATTAAGGGTATGAAAGTGAAAGTCGATCCGTTACAGCAGCAAATCCATTGTAAAGATTGTAATCACAGCATTACAGATGAAAAGACAGGGGGAATCCTGCCTCTCGCTGCACTGATTCCAATAATTGCGGGTGCAGTTGGTGCAGCAGGTGGAGTTGCTGGAGGTGTTGCAACGGCTGTGAAAGCGGGCAATGACAGGGCTCACCAGGTAGAGATGCAGAAAATCGCCAGAGAAAAGGGAGTCACAATTAAAGCAGGTGAAGGCTGCCCCTTCGCTACTAATCCCTGGGAAAACGAAAACATTTCAAAATCCGACGTCCTAAAAGCTATAATGACATTGCATAAAGCAGGATTTACAATGCTCCGGATGTGAAAAGATAAAAGCAGGGATCTGATCAGTAATACTCAAATTAATCAAAAGTTGTTAGCCCAGAGAAGTTCAAGCAAAAGCTAAGGGTGACCACCCAAAAAATTTTTTTTTAAACTGATAGAAAAAACATGCCGAAAGCAAATCCAGCAAAAGATTCTGTAAACTCTTATTTTTCTAAAGATTTTTCGCGAAGCCAAAATCTTTCATTTCAGGACAAAAGCAAATATCTTCAAGAACTCTGTAAGCAAAAGTTCAATACAGACCCAGGATACCTAGGCAGCTATGAGAAACAATTAGAAGTAATAAAGCAACTACAGTCATCAGATCAGTACACCCCAGTAAAAAACCCAGCAGCTGAACACCAACAGAAGAGCCGCAACCTAGTTAACAAGTACCAAACTCTCACAGGGCAAAATCTCCCTAAATACCCACAGAATAAACAGGAACAGGATGACCTGGAAAGAACAATCCACCAAATTGAGTCAGAGATGAACCAAGAAGACATTCAATTTGCAAAGAGAACTTTTACAGATCACTACATAGAGTACACCATTCCCGCCAAACACAACACAGCAACATCCACAACAACATCCAACACAACAACGACTCCTGACGTAAATGACTTCAGAGATGACATTCAATCAGTTATCAATCACACACTTAAAACTCGCAAAACCTTCAAGCTTCAGCTCTCGTTTTTATTGGAATTTTATATGCCTACGAAACCCACCGAACATCTTGAATATTACATGACCACTAAGGCTTCACCCTTTAGTCCAACCGATTCACCAGACCCTTTTCTACAAGAAGTTAGTAAAAAGATTGACTCCTTTACATCAAGAGGTTCTGGTTGGGTTGTTACTGGGATTCGAAAAGTTTCAGCTATGATTTTCAAATTCGATCCCCTTAAAGCTTCTTCTTACCTGGAACTACCAACAAAGCTCGCCAATAAAAAGGCATGTATCAACGTGAAGAACTATGACAACTGCTGCGCTTTATGGGCGGTTTTGTCAGCATTATTGTACGACAAGGATCGAGCCCATCCTGAAAGAACTTCACATTATAAGACGTATTTTGACGAGTATTTTACCAAGTGTATCAGCAAAGGAATATTATTTGAGAAAGGAGGTTTAGCAGTCTCTCAAATCCCCAAACTAGAGGAAGTGTTTAATAATAAAATCAGAATCACCGTATTCGAGTGGAATGAAAGCAAAGAGAAAGTTGAAATTGTTAGGAGTAGCAAGAATATTCTAGACGAAGACCCGACCCGACACCAAGCAGCCAGGCGCATAGAAGTCGATCTTCTCATAATTGGAAACTTACAGTCTGAGGCCCATTATGTTTGGATTAAAGATCTTTCTAGGCTTCTCCACAAGCAAATGACAAACCACAAAGAAGCCGTATCTATCTGCAGATTGTGTCTTAAGTATTATTGTGGTGGTAAAGAAAGTCGGGAGGCAAAACTCACAGAGCATGAACTCACCTGTGAGGACCATCCAACTAACTGCTCTCTTCCTTTCGGTAACCAGAAGTATTTACGGTTTAAAAATTATCACAAGATGGAGAAACTTCCCTTTATTGTATTTGCCGACTTTGAATGTTCAAATGTTAACGGCAAGCACGTCCCAAATTCAGTAGCATACGTTTGCATTGGAAATTCTGATGTCATCGAGTATAACCACTTCTTCGGGGAAGACTGTGTTAAACAGTTTATATTTAGAATGCTAGAGTTACGTAGAACATTTAGCGCAATCCCACCTGTGCCAATCAATATGACCGAACAGGATGAGATCAATTTTCAATCAGCGACCCGTTGCTACATATGCAGAAAAGCATTTGAAGACAGTTTAAAGAATCCGAAAGTTAGAGACCATTCACACTTCGACGGCGGCTTCAGAGGTGCCGCACACAAAACCTGCAACCTAAAGCTAAAAAATAACATCCACGATTTAAATATTTTTCTACATAACGCTCGTTCATACGACCTGCACCTAATCGTTGAAAGAATAGGTGAAATAGAGGGTATTCACCTCGACTGCATAGCTGAGAACAAGGAAAAGTTTAAATGCCTCAACATAACAGAGGTGGGGGCGTCCGGTTCACTAAGTGGTTGTTCTGGTTTGGTTAAAATCAAGGATACTTATCTGTTCCTACAAGCCAGTCTAGAAGACCTAAGTAAAAATCTAACAGATGAGCAATGCACTTATACAAAAATCCTGGCAAAAATATTAGCAAACCAAGATCCCGAATCTTTCAAGCTACTCAGAAAGAAAGGCTTCTACCCTTATGAGTATGTGACCGGTTTGCACATCTCGCACGTCTTTGAAGGTGAACTTCCACCAAAAGAAAAGTTCTTCTCGCAGCTAAAAAACTCAGGAATTTCTGACAAAGACTATGAGCACGCACAAGCAGTCTACAAACATTTCAACTGTCAAAACTTTTTTCAATACCACATGATTTATCTTTACACTGATGTTTTTCTTTTGGCCGATGTGTTTCAAACCTTCAGAAACACCTGGTACACAGCATATGGTCTTGATCCCGCACATTATGTAAGTTTGCCTGCTACCAGCTGGGAATCTCTACTTAAAATGAAATGGGATGAAAACCCAGACTGGTATGTTGAACTTCTAACCGACATTGACATGTACAATTTTATAGACACAGCGAAAAGAGGCGGCATATCAATCTGCGTGAACAGATATGGAAAGGCGAATAATCCATATCTCAAATCTTATGACCCAACGAAACCCACAAATTATATCGTTTATTTAGACGCCAACAATCTCTATGGCTGGGCAATGAGTCAAGACTTACCGGTGAGAGACTTCCAGTGGCTCCCCGTATCACAAATTCCTTTAGAGTATTCAGCATCAGCGTTTTCGATACCTGCGATTTACGAGGTTGACGTAGAAATTCCCTATGAACTCCATGATCATTTCTCTGACTTTGCGCCATTCCCGGAGAATATTAACTGCCCAAAGATTATCGAGCACCCAGATGGCACGTGGAACCTGTCTACAGAAAACGAACACACAGCAAAACTCACCCAAAACCTACACAACAAGACTCGCTACAAAATTCATTATAAGCTGCTACAGTACTTCATATCCTTAGGCTGTAGGGTCACAAATGTACATAGGGCCCTCAAATTCACAGAAGAAGCGTGGATGAAACCCTACATAGAAAAGAACACCCAGTTCAGAGCCAAAGCAACCAACAACTTTGACAAGGATCTGTTCAAGCTGGCAAACAACTCTGTATACGGCAAGACTCTTGAAAATGAGCGCAACCGCACGAATCTAAAACTCGTCACCGTTCATGAGCGTGACATCATTCAGAGAAATATTTCTAAACCGACTTTTAAGGAACTTCACGTCTTCAACGATTACTTAGGGGCGGTTCTATTCTATAAGACAAAAGCAACACTCTGCAAACCTATATTTACAGGTGTCACTGTGCTTGATGAATCGAAGCGTCTTATGTACAGTTTCTTCTATGACATGAAACGACAATACGACACTCGGTTAAAACTTCTTTACACTGACACCGACTCTCTAATTCTAGACATTCAGACTAAGGACATCTATCAGGACATGCTTGAACAAAACCACCTCCCTTACGATTTGTCAGAGTACCCAGAATCATTTAAAACTTTGAAAGGGGATCAAGTGTTCGACCCATCCAATAAAAAAGTAATTGGTAAAATGAAAGATGTAGAGGCAGGTGATGTTATCTCCGAGTTCATTGGTTTGAGATCAAAATCGTATTTTGTAAAGTGCGGTGAAAGCAATGAAAGCAATGAAAGCAATGAATCAGGAAAAGTAATTAAGAAGTCCAAGGGGATTCCAAAGCCTGTAGTTAAGAACTCTCTGCATGAAGAGGCCTACAGAGATGCCCTGTTACATAATAAGAAAACTACACATGAATTTGTAAAGCTTTAGTCGAAGAACCATAATATTTTTCACGCTATTATCTGGAGACATTAAACCTAAGCCTTATTGTAGCTTATAAAATATAATTTCACAATACATGATATCTAATTCTTGAATATAAATTCCTTATGAAATAACCCGTAGAAAAAAAAATAAATAAAAAAAATCCTGACAATTCAGGAAAATCCTGACAATTCAGGAATCCTGACAATTCAGGAAAATCCTGACAATTCAGGAAAATCCTGACAATTCAGGAAAATCCTGACAATTCAGGAAAATCCTGACAATTCAGGAAAATCCTGACAATTCAGGAAAATCCTGACAATTCAGGAATCCTGACAATTCAGGAATCCTGACAATATTTATTTAAATGATTTATTTTAATATATGTTATACACATGTTATACATGTTATACATGTTCTTAGTAAAACTTATTAAAGTTATTCTTAGTCAAACTTTTTGCGCTTATCATGCTCGTCATCATTATAATCCTCCAGTAGGTCGTCTTCATCCATCGGATCTTCTCGTGGCGGGCAAGGCTGATAGGTTGCCTCCGGATCATTGGTGGCAAGCGTTGCGAAATTCACATCCTCTTCACAATGCTTTTCAATGGCTCTTTTGTACTTCAGTAGAGTTTCCATACTGTACCCAGTGTACAGTAGTCCTTTGTGTTTTTCACCAAACTTTCCGAAATTGGACAGCCGTTCCGTGAACTTCATGCCGATCCCCAGCATGTTGGCTACTTGAGCGAGAGTCTTGTCGCCCTTTAGGTAGTTGACCAGGCGGCCTTGGGCGAAGTTGGCGAGGCACTTGATGATGTCGATGTCTCCAACTAGCTCCACCAGCTTCTTAAATTGTTGAATAGCCTCGGCGTCTGATATTCCACGATCCTCGTTGATTGGTTTTAATAGCTTTTCCAGTGAATCAAACTGTGTTCGGATCACGACATCATTGCGGCTGTTGTCCTCGAGCTTGATTTTTAGACGTTGGATGAATTTTTTTCCCTCTTCTTTTTTGCTGGGGGGGTTTATCTTCCTTTTCTTTGTCTTTCTTTCGTTTAGCTCCAACCTCTTTCTCCAGCTTTTCTAAACTTTTAAGCAACACTGTGCGATCTTTAAGATTTAGCTCGCTAACTTTTAATACTAAGGCTTTTGGGTCGCGCTTAGCGATTTTATCAATGTAATCGGCTATGTCAATTGAATTATCCATATTTGAGAGCGAGAGCGAGAGCGAGGCGGGCGAGCTTCCATATATATGCGCCCTGCTAGAAAATTCTAGAATTTTCTGAAGGGAATTCAATGGCTACAAGGAACTGCCTCCCTGCGCCTGCCCAATCCTGCCCAAAACTATACAGCTCATTTCTTGACTTGTGCAGGAGTGTACAAAAAAAATATGCACGGGCTGTCTGTCTCTCTCGTGTACGCTGCTTCTACTGCTTAGAAAAAGAAGGATAGATTAAAACGCTTTCTCTATCCCAAGCTCTTTGAGCAGTCGTCCCAATTCCCTGTCCGGCGCGTGCAATACAAAACCCACCGATCTCTCTTTTCCCATGCACCCGCCAACCCCCAGCCCTAACTTAGTCTTTCCAGCTATAACTCCTTTAACTAATTTCCTCGCCATACTCTCTCTCCAACCGCTCGATGCCCCCATACTGTCTAGACTTCTAAGCATTTCCTTGTCCCATCGGTGTTTCTCATTTGGGAAGTCGCGGTACTTAATATCATGTTCCATACATACCTCATCAAGCTCATTTACAGGCTCATGACCCGGATTAGGCACATTGTTGGAATCTAACTGAATTTCAAGAGGGTTCAAAGGTCCGCAATACTTATATCCAGGGATTGTCCAACCATTATTTGGCTTCGGAAGCTTTTCAATTATTCCGTGAATGTCGGGCATTTTAATTTATTTTTTATTAAAAATTAAATTAAAAAATAATGACTGAGAACAAATTACAAGCAATCTATTACCGTGACAACGGTTATTTTGTTGGTAAAAATGCCGTCTCCAAATTAACAGAACTCAGTAAAGAACCAAAACAAATAGTAGAAAAATGGTTGTCTAAACAGGCTGTTTATCAAGTCTATTTCCCGCCTGTTAAATTTACAAGACCCCACTTCAACATCTATAAGCCTAATGAGGCGCACCAAGCTGATCTTCTGTTTCTCCCAAATGATTCTGGGTATAAGTACGCTCTCACTGTCATTGATGTAGCTTCGCGTTATAAAGAAGCAAGGCCGCTTAAAACAAAACAGTCTCAAGCTGTAGCAGACGCTCTGCAAGACATATACGAAAATTCACCCTTAACCTACCCAGACCTCCTCATGACCGATCCGGGTAAAGAATTCATGGGTCGAGTTAAAACTCTAATGCAAAAAAATAATACAAAAATTCGTTACGGTAGAACCGAGCTTCACAGAGATCAAGCCTTCGTAGAAAGATTTAATCTAACTTTAGCCAAGCGACTATTTACTAAGCAGACAGCAGAGGAGCTCAAACTGAAGAGCGGACAATACTACACGAAATGGACAGACAGACTCCCAGTAGTAATCAGTCAGCTTAACAATGAAGTTTCTCGCATGACAGGCCTAAAACCTTCAATTGCAATTAAACAAGACAAAGTTCAGCTTAAATCGCCCAATCCACAACAAAAAAATTATCCAAAGCTCCCAGGGGTTTATTCTCCGGAAATTCTCACAAATTCTGAGTTTGTTCGATTCCTTTACCTGCCGGGAGAATTAGAAAAGGACACAAAGAGACGAGCAACTGACCCCTATTTCAGTTTAGATGTACATAAAATAGACAGACATTTTACAACAGCAACGGGTGACTACTATTTTCTGTCTCAAGCCTTTAATCCTAAATCCCCTACAAGATCATTTGCCAGAGCAGAACTTCTCGTCATTCCAAGTGACACAGAAATAAATTGAAAAATAAATTAAAAAATAAAAATGTACAAAAAATGATCGAAACCAGAACAGTTAATAAAATTAGCAAAATCATCGACTCCAAACAACCAGGTTTTGTAACTATTAAGGGTATGAAAGTGAAAGTCGATCCGTTACAGCAGCAAATCCATTGTAAAGATTGTAATCACAGCATTACAGATGAAAAGACAGGGGGAATCCTGCCTCTCGCTGCACTGATTCCAATAATTGCGGGTGCAGTTGGTGCAGCAGGTGGAGTTGCTGGAGGTGTTGCAACGGCTGTGAAAGCGGGCAATGACAGGGCTCACCAGGTAGAGATGCAGAAAATCGCCAGAGAAAAGGGAGTCACAATTAAAGCAGGTGAAGGCTGCCCCTTCGCTACTAATCCCTGGGAAAACGAAAACATTTCAAAATCCGACGTCCTAAAAGCTATAATGACATTGCATAAAGCAGGATTTACAATGCTCCGGATGTGAAAAGATAAAAGCAGGGATCTGATCAGTAATACTCAAATTAATCAAAAGTTGTTAGCCCAGAGAAGTTCAAGCAAAAGCTAAGGGTGACCACCCAAAAAATTTTTTTTAAACTGATAGAAAAAACATGCCGAAAGCAAATCCAGCAAAAGATTCTGTAAACTCTTATTTTTCTAAAGATTTTTCGCGAAGCCAAAATCTTTCATTTCAGGACAAAAGCAAATATCTTCAAGAACTCTGTAAGCAAAAGTTCAATACAGACCCAGGATACCTAGGCAGCTATGAGAAACAATTAGAAGTAATAAAGCAACTACAGTCATCAGATCAGTACACCCCAGTAAAAAACCCAGCAGCTGAACACCAACAGAAGAGCCGCAACCTAGTTAACAAGTACCAAACTCTCACAGGGCAAAATCTCCCTAAATACCCACAGAATAAACAGGAACAGGATGACCTGGAAAGAACAATCCACCAAATTGAGTCAGAGATGAACCAAGAAGACATTCAATTTGCAAAGAGAACTTTTACAGATCACTACATAGAGTACACCATTCCCGCCAAACACAACACAGCAACATCCACAACAACATCCAACACAACAACGACTCCTGACGTAAATGACTTCAGAGATGACATTCAATCAGTTATCAATCACACACTTAAAACTCGCAAAACCTTCAAGCTTCAGCTCTCGTTTTTATTGGAATTTTATATGCCTACGAAACCCACCGAACATCTTGAATATTACATGACCACTAAGGCTTCACCCTTTAGTCCAACCGATTCACCAGACCCTTTTCTACAAGAAGTTAGTAAAAAGATTGACTCCTTTACATCAAGAGGTTCTGGTTGGGTTGTTACTGGGATTCGAAAAGTTTCAGCTATGATTTTCAAATTCGATCCCCTTAAAGCTTCTTCTTACCTGGAACTACCAACAAAGCTCGCCAATAAAAAGGCATGTATCAACGTGAAGAACTATGACAACTGCTGCGCTTTATGGGCGGTTTTGTCAGCATTATTGTACGACAAGGATCGAGCCCATCCTGAAAGAACTTCACATTATAAGACGTATTTTGACGAGTATTTTACCAAGTGTATCAGCAAAGGAATATTATTTGAGAAAGGAGGTTTAGCAGTCTCTCAAATCCCCAAACTAGAGGAAGTGTTTAATAATAAAATCAGAATCACCGTATTCGAGTGGAATGAAAGCAAAGAGAAAGTTGAAATTGTTAGGAGTAGCAAGAATATTCTAGACGAAGACCCGACCCGACACCAAGCAGCCAGGCGCATAGAAGTCGATCTTCTCATAATTGGAAACTTACAGTCTGAGGCCCATTATGTTTGGATTAAAGATCTTTCTAGGCTTCTCCACAAGCAAATGACAAACCACAAAGAAGCCGTATCTATCTGCAGATTGTGTCTTAAGTATTATTGTGGTGGTAAAGAAAGTCGGGAGGCAAAACTCACAGAGCATGAACTCACCTGTGAGGACCATCCAACTAACTGCTCTCTTCCTTTCGGTAACCAGAAGTATTTACGGTTTAAAAATTATCACAAGATGGAGAAACTTCCCTTTATTGTATTTGCCGACTTTGAATGTTCAAATGTTAACGGCAAGCACGTCCCAAATTCAGTAGCATACGTTTGCATTGGAAATTCTGATGTCATCGAGTATAACCACTTCTTCGGGGAAGACTGTGTTAAACAGTTTATATTTAGAATGCTAGAGTTACGTAGAACATTTAGCGCAATCCCACCTGTGCCAATCAATATGACCGAACAGGATGAGATCAATTTTCAATCAGCGACCCGTTGCTACATATGCAGAAAAGCATTTGAAGACAGTTTAAAGAATCCGAAAGTTAGAGACCATTCACACTTCGACGGCGGCTTCAGAGGTGCCGCACACAAAACCTGCAACCTAAAGCTAAAAAATAACATCCACGATTTAAATATTTTTCTACATAACGCTCGTTCATACGACCTGCACCTAATCGTTGAAAGAATAGGTGAAATAGAGGGTATTCACCTCGACTGCATAGCTGAGAACAAGGAAAAGTTTAAATGCCTCAACATAACAGAGGTGGGGGCGTCCGGTTCACTAAGTGGTTGTTCTGGTTTGGTTAAAATCAAGGATACTTATCTGTTCCTACAAGCCAGTCTAGAAGACCTAAGTAAAAATCTAACAGATGAGCAATGCACTTATACAAAAATCCTGGCAAAAATATTAGCAAACCAAGATCCCGAATCTTTCAAGCTACTCAGAAAGAAAGGCTTCTACCCTTATGAGTATGTGACCGGTTTGCACATCTCGCACGTCTTTGAAGGTGAACTTCCACCAAAAGAAAAGTTCTTCTCGCAGCTAAAAAACTCAGGAATTTCTGACAAAGACTATGAGCACGCACAAGCAGTCTACAAACATTTCAACTGTCAAAACTTTTTTCAATACCACATGATTTATCTTTACACTGATGTTTTTCTTTTGGCCGATGTGTTTCAAACCTTCAGAAACACCTGGTACACAGCATATGGTCTTGATCCCGCACATTATGTAAGTTTGCCTGCTACCAGCTGGGAATCTCTACTTAAAATGAAATGGGATGAAAACCCAGACTGGTATGTTGAACTTCTAACCGACATTGACATGTACAATTTTATAGACACAGCGAAAAGAGGCGGCATATCAATCTGCGTGAACAGATATGGAAAGGCGAATAATCCATATCTCAAATCTTATGACCCAACGAAACCCACAAATTATATCGTTTATTTAGACGCCAACAATCTCTATGGCTGGGCAATGAGTCAAGACTTACCGGTGAGAGACTTCCAGTGGCTCCCCGTATCACAAATTCCTTTAGAGTATTCAGCATCAGCGTTTTCGATACCTGCGATTTACGAGGTTGACGTAGAAATTCCCTATGAACTCCATGATCATTTCTCTGACTTTGCGCCATTCCCGGAGAATATTAACTGCCCAAAGATTATCGAGCACCCAGATGGCACGTGGAACCTGTCTACAGAAAACGAACACACAGCAAAACTCACCCAAAACCTACACAACAAGACTCGCTACAAAATTCATTATAAGCTGCTACAGTACTTCATATCCTTAGGCTGTAGGGTCACAAATGTACATAGGGCCCTCAAATTCACAGAAGAAGCGTGGATGAAACCCTACATAGAAAAGAACACCCAGTTCAGAGCCAAAGCAACCAACAACTTTGACAAGGATCTGTTCAAGCTGGCAAACAACTCTGTATACGGCAAGACTCTTGAAAATGAGCGCAACCGCACGAATCTAAAACTCGTCACCGTTCATGAGCGTGACATCATTCAGAGAAATATTTCTAAACCGACTTTTAAGGAACTTCACGTCTTCAACGATTACTTAGGGGCGGTTCTATTCTATAAGACAAAAGCAACACTCTGCAAACCTATATTTACAGGTGTCACTGTGCTTGATGAATCGAAGCGTCTTATGTACAGTTTCTTCTATGACATGAAACGACAATACGACACTCGGTTAAAACTTCTTTACACTGACACCGACTCTCTAATTCTAGACATTCAGACTAAGGACATCTATCAGGACATGCTTGAACAAAACCACCTCCCTTACGATTTGTCAGAGTACCCAGAATCATTTAAAACTTTGAAAGGGGATCAAGTGTTCGACCCATCCAATAAAAAAGTAATTGGTAAAATGAAAGATGTAGAGGCAGGTGATGTTATCTCCGAGTTCATTGGTTTGAGATCAAAATCGTATTTTGTAAAGTGCGGTGAAAGCAATGAAAGCAATGAAAGCAATGAATCAGGAAAAGTAATTAAGAAGTCCAAGGGGATTCCAAAGCCTGTAGTTAAGAACTCTCTGCATGAAGAGGCCTACAGAGATGCCCTGTTACATAATAAGAAAACTACACATGAATTTGTAAAGCTTCAGTCGAAGAACCATAATATTTTTCACGCTATTATCTGGAGACATTAAACCTAAGCCTTATTGTAGCTTATAAAATATAATTTCACAATACATGATATCTAATTCTTGAATATAAATTCCTTATGAAATAACCCGTAGAAAAAAAAATAAATAAAAAAAATCCTGACAATTCAGGAAAATCCTGACAATTCAGGAATCCTGACAATTCAGGAAAATCCTGACAATTCAGGAAAATCCTGACAATTCAGGAAAATCCTGACAATTCAGGAAAATCCTGACAATTCAGGAAAATCCTGACAATTCAGGAAAATCCTGACAATTCAGGAATCCTGACAATTCAGGAATCCTGACAATATTTATTTAAATGATTTATTTTAATATATGTTATACACATGTTATACATGTTATACATGTTCTTAGTAAAACTTATTAAAGTTATTCTTAGTCAAACTTTTTGCGCTTATCATGCTCGTCATCATTATAATCCTCCAGTAGGTCGTCTTCATCCATCGGATCTTCTCGTGGCGGGCAAGGCTGATAGGTTGCCTCCGGATCATTGGTGGCAAGCGTTGCGAAATTCACATCCTCTTCACAATGCTTTTCAATGGCTCTTTTGTACTTCAGTAGAGTTTCCATACTGTACCCAGTGTACAGTAGTCCTTTGTGTTTTTCACCAAACTTTCCGAAATTGGACAGCCGTTCCGTGAACTTCATGCCGATCCCCAGCATGTTGGCTACTTGAGCGAGAGTCTTGTCGCCCTTTAGGTAGTTGACCAGGCGGCCTTGGGCGAAGTTGGCGAGGCACTTGATGATGTCGATGTCTCCAACTAGCTCCACCAGCTTCTTAAATTGTTGAATAGCCTCGGCGTCTGATATTCCACGATCCTCGTTGATTGGTTTTAATAGCTTTTCCAGTGAATCAAACTGTGTTCGGATCACGACATCATTGCGGCTGTTGTCCTCGAGCTTGATTTTTAGACGTTGGATGAATTTTTTTCCCTCTTCTTTTTTGCTGGGGGGGTTTATCTTCCTTTTCTTTGTCTTTCTTTCGTTTAGCTCCAACCTCTTTCTCCAGCTTTTCTAAACTTTTAAGCAACACTGTGCGATCTTTAAGATTTAGCTCGCTAACTTTTAATACTAAGGCTTTTGGGTCGCGCTTAGCGATTTTATCAATGTAATCGGCTATGTCAATTGAATTATCCATATTTGAGAGCGAGAGCGAGAGCGAGGCGGGCGAGCTTCCATATATATGCGCCCTGCTAGAAAATTCTAGAATTTTCTGAAGGGAATTCAATGGCTACAAGGAACTGCCTCCCTGCGCCTGCCCAATCCTGCCCAAAACTATACAGCTCATTTCTTGACTTGTGCAGGAGTGTACAAAAAAAATATGCACGGGCTGTCTGTCTCTCTCGTGTACGCTGCTTCTACTGCTTAGAAAAAGAAGGATAGATTAAAACGCTTTCTCTATCCCAAGCTCTTTGAGCAGTCGTCCCAATTCCCTGTCCGGCGCGTGCAATACAAAACCCACCGATCTCTCTTTTCCCATGCACCCGCCAACCCCCAGCCCTAACTTAGTCTTTCCAGCTATAACTCCTTTAACTAATTTCCTCGCCATACTCTCTCTCCAACCGCTCGATGCCCCCATACTGTCTAGACTTCTAAGCATTTCCTTGTCCCATCGGTGTTTCTCATTTGGGAAGTCGCGGTACTTAATATCATGTTCCATACATACCTCATCAAGCTCATTTACAGGCTCATGACCCGGATTAGGCACATTGTTGGAATCTAACTGAATTTCAAGAGGGTTCAAAGGTCCGCAATACTTATATCCAGGGATTGTCCAACCATTATTTGGCTTCGGAAGCTTTTCAATTATTCCGTGAATGTCGGGCATTTTAATTTATTTTTTATTAAAAATTAAATTAAAAAATAATGACTGAGAACAAATTACAAGCAATCTATTACCGTGACAACGGTTATTTTGTTGGTAAAAATGCCGTCTCCAAATTAACAGAACTCAGTAAAGAACCAAAACAAATAGTAGAAAAATGGTTGTCTAAACAGGCTGTTTATCAAGTCTATTTCCCGCCTGTTAAATTTACAAGACCCCACTTCAACATCTATAAGCCTAATGAGGCGCACCAAGCTGATCTTCTGTTTCTCCCAAATGATTCTGGGTATAAGTACGCTCTCACTGTCATTGATGTAGCTTCGCGTTATAAAGAAGCAAGGCCGCTTAAAACAAAACAGTCTCAAGCTGTAGCAGACGCTCTGCAAGACATATACGAAAATTCACCCTTAACCTACCCAGACCTCCTCATGACCGATCCGGGTAAAGAATTCATGGGTCGAGTTAAAACTCTAATGCAAAAAAATAATACAAAAATTCGTTACGGTAGAACCGAGCTTCACAGAGATCAAGCCTTCGTAGAAAGATTTAATCTAACTTTAGCCAAGCGACTATTTACTAAGCAGACAGCAGAGGAGCTCAAACTGAAGAGCGGACAATACTACACGAAATGGACAGACAGACTCCCAGTAGTAATCAGTCAGCTTAACAATGAAGTTTCTCGCATGACAGGCCTAAAACCTTCAATTGCAATTAAACAAGACAAAGTTCAGCTTAAATCGCCCAATCCACAACAAAAAAATTATCCAAAGCTCCCAGGGGTTTATTCTCCGGAAATTCTCACAAATTCTGAGTTTGTTCGATTCCTTTACCTGCCGGGAGAATTAGAAAAGGACACAAAGAGACGAGCAACTGACCCCTATTTCAGTTTAGATGTACATAAAATAGACAGACATTTTACAACAGCAACGGGTGACTACTATTTTCTGTCTCAAGCCTTTAATCCTAAATCCCCTACAAGATCATTTGCCAGAGCAGAACTTCTCGTCATTCCAAGTGACACAGAAATAAATTGAAAAATAAATTAAAAAATAAAAATGTACAAAAAATGATCGAAACCAGAACAGTTAATAAAATTAGCAAAATCATCGACTCCAAACAACCAGGTTTTGTAACTATTAAGGGTATGAAAGTGAAAGTCGATCCGTTACAGCAGCAAATCCATTGTAAAGATTGTAATCACAGCATTACAGATGAAAAGACAGGGGGAATCCTGCCTCTCGCTGCACTGATTCCAATAATTGCGGGTGCAGTTGGTGCAGCAGGTGGAGTTGCTGGAGGTGTTGCAACGGCTGTGAAAGCGGGCAATGACAGGGCTCACCAGGTAGAGATGCAGAAAATCGCCAGAGAAAAGGGAGTCACAATTAAAGCAGGTGAAGGCTGCCCCTTCGCTACTAATCCCTGGGAAAACGAAAACATTTCAAAATCCGACGTCCTAAAAGCTATAATGACATTGCATAAAGCAGGATTTACAATGCTCCGGATGTGAAAAGATAAAAGCAGGGATCTGATCAGTAATACTCAAATTAATCAAAAGTTGTTAGCCCAGAGAAGTTCAAGCAAAAGCTAAGGGTGACCACCCAAAAAATTTTTTTTAAACTGATAGAAAAAACATGCCGAAAGCAAATCCAGCAAAAGATTCTGTAAACTCTTATTTTTCTAAAGATTTTTCGCGAAGCCAAAATCTTTCATTTCAGGACAAAAGCAAATATCTTCAAGAACTCTGTAAGCAAAAGTTCAATACAGACCCAGGATACCTAGGCAGCTATGAGAAACAATTAGAAGTAATAAAGCAACTACAGTCATCAGATCAGTACACCCCAGTAAAAAACCCAGCAGCTGAACACCAACAGAAGAGCCGCAACCTAGTTAACAAGTACCAAACTCTCACAGGGCAAAATCTCCCTAAATACCCACAGAATAAACAGGAACAGGATGACCTGGAAAGAACAATCCACCAAATTGAGTCAGAGATGAACCAAGAAGACATTCAATTTGCAAAGAGAACTTTTACAGACCACTACATAGAGTACACCATTCCCGCCAAACACAACACAGCAACATCCACAACAACATCCAACACAACAACGACTCCTGACGTAAATGACTTCAGAGATGACATTCAATCAGTTATCAATCACACACTTAAAACTCGCAAAACCTTCAAGCTTCAGCTCTCGTTTTTATTGGAATTTTATATGCCTACGAAACCCACCGAACATCTTGAATATTACATGACCACTAAGGCTTCACCCTTTAGTCCAACCGATTCACCAGACCCTTTTCTACAAGAAGTTAGTAAAAAGATTGACTCCTTTACATCAAGAGGTTCTGGTTGGGTTGTTACTGGGATTCGAAAAGTTTCAGCTATGATTTTCAAATTCGATCCCCTTAAAGCTTCTTCTTACCTGGAACTACCAACAAAGCTCGCCAATAAAAAGGCATGTATCAACGTGAAGAACTATGACAACTGCTGCGCTTTATGGGCGGTTTTGTCAGCATTATTGTACGACAAGGATCGAGCCCATCCTGAAAGAACTTCACATTATAAGACGTATTTTGACGAGTATTTTACCAAGTGTATCAGCAAAGGAATATTATTTGAGAAAGGAGGTTTAGCAGTCTCTCAAATCCCCAAACTAGAGGAAGTGTTTAATAATAAAATCAGAATCACCGTATTCGAGTGGAATGAAAGCAAAGAGAAAGTTGAAATTGTTAGGAGTAGCAAGAATATTCTAGACGAAGACCCGACCCGACACCAAGCAGCCAGGCGCATAGAAGTCGATCTTCTCATAATTGGAAACTTACAGTCTGAGGCCCATTATGTTTGGATTAAAGATCTTTCTAGGCTTCTCCACAAGCAAATGACAAACCACAAAGAAGCCGTATCTATCTGCAGATTGTGTCTTAAGTATTATTGTGGTGGTAAAGAAAGTCGGGAGGCAAAACTCACAGAGCATGAACTCACCTGTGAGGACCATCCAACTAACTGCTCTCTTCCTTTCGGTAACCAGAAGTATTTACGGTTTAAAAATTATCACAAGATGGAGAAACTTCCCTTTATTGTATTTGCCGACTTTGAATGTTCAAATGTTAACGGCAAGCACGTCCCAAATTCAGTAGCATACGTTTGCATTGGAAATTCTGATGTCATCGAGTATAACCACTTCTTCGGGGAAGACTGTGTTAAACAGTTTATATTTAGAATGCTAGAGTTACGTAGAACATTTAGCGCAATCCCACCTGTGCCAATCAATATGACCGAACAGGATGAGATCAATTTTCAATCAGCGACCCGTTGCTACATATGCAGAAAAGCATTTGAAGACAGTTTAAAGAATCCGAAAGTTAGAGACCATTCACACTTCGACGGCGGCTTCAGAGGTGCCGCACACAAAACCTGCAACCTAAAGCTAAAAAATAACATCCACGATTTAAATATTTTTCTACATAACGCTCGTTCATACGACCTGCACCTAATCGTTGAAAGAATAGGTGAAATAGAGGGTATTCACCTCGACTGCATAGCTGAGAACAAGGAAAAGTTTAAATGCCTCAACATAACAGAGGTGGGGGCGTCCGGTTCACTAAGTGGTTGTTCTGGTTTGGTTAAAATCAAGGATACTTATCTGTTCCTACAAGCCAGTCTAGAAGACCTAAGTAAAAATCTAACAGATGAGCAATGCACTTATACAAAAATCCTGGCAAAAATATTAGCAAACCAAGATCCCGAATCTTTCAAGCTACTCAGAAAGAAAGGCTTCTACCCTTATGAGTATGTGACCGGTTTGCACATCTCGCACGTCTTTGAAGGTGAACTTCCACCAAAAGAAAAGTTCTTCTCGCAGCTAAAAAACTCAGGAATTTCTGACAAAGACTATGAGCACGCACAAGCAGTCTACAAACATTTCAACTGTCAAAACTTTTTTCAATACCACATGATTTATCTTTACACTGATGTTTTTCTTTTGGCCGATGTGTTTCAAACCTTCAGAAACACCTGGTACACAGCATATGGTCTTGATCCCGCACATTATGTAAGTTTGCCTGCTACCAGCTGGGAATCTCTACTTAAAATGAAATGGGATGAAAACCCAGACTGGTATGTTGAACTTCTAACCGACATTGACATGTACAATTTTATAGACACAGCGAAAAGAGGCGGCATATCAATCTGCGTGAACAGATATGGAAAGGCGAATAATCCATATCTCAAATCTTATGACCCAACGAAACCCACAAATTATATCGTTTATTTAGACGCCAACAATCTCTATGGCTGGGCAATGAGTCAAGACTTACCGGTGAGAGACTTCCAGTGGCTCCCCGTATCACAAATTCCTTTAGAGTATTCAGCATCAGCGTTTTCGATACCTGCGATTTACGAGGTTGACGTAGAAATTCCCTATGAACTCCATGATCATTTCTCTGACTTTGCGCCATTCCCGGAGAATATTAACTGCCCGAAGATTATCGAGCACCCAGATGGCTCGTGGAGCCTGTCTACAGAAAACGAACACACAGCAAAACTCACCCAAAACCTACACAACAAGACTCGCTACAAAATTCATTATAAGCTGCTACAGTACTTCATATCCTTAGGCTGTAGGGTCACAAATGTACATAGGGCCCTCAAATTCACAGAAGAAGCGTGGATGAAACCCTACATAGAAAAGAACACCCAGTTCAGAGCCAAAGCAACCAACAACTTTGACAAGGATCTGTTCAAGCTGGCAAACAACTCTGTATACGGCAAGACTCTTGAAAATGAGCGCAACCGCACGAATCTAAAACTCGTCACCGTTCATGAGCGTGACATCATTCAGAGAAATATTTCTAAACCGACTTTTAAGGAACTTCACGTCTTCAACGATTACTTAGGGGCGGTTCTATTCTATAAGACAAAAGCAACACTCTGCAAACCTATATTTACAGGTGTCACTGTGCTTGATGAATCGAAGCGTCTTATGTACAGTTTCTTCTATGACATGAAACGACAATACGACACTCGGTTAAAACTTCTTTACACTGACACCGACTCTCTAATTCTAGACATTCAGACTAAGGACATCTATCAGGACATGCTTGAACAAAACCACCTCCCTTACGATTTGTCAGAGTACCCAGAATCATTTAAAACTTTGAAAGGGGATCAAGTGTTCGACCCATCCAATAAAAAAGTAATTGGTAAAATGAAAGATGTAGAGGCAGGTGATGTTATCTCCGAGTTCATTGGTTTGAGATCAAAATCGTATTTTGTAAAGTGCGGTGAAAGCAATGAAAGCAATGAAAGCAATGAATCAGGAAAAGTAATTAAGAAGTCCAAGGGGATTCCAAAGCCTGTAGTTAAGAACTCTCTGCATGAAGAGGCCTACAGAGATGCCCTGTTACATAATAAGAAAACTACACATGAATTTGTAAAGCTTCAGTCGAAGAACCATAATATTTTTACCATAAACCAGAAAAAGATTGGCCTGTCAGGGGCAGATAATAAGAGGGTTGTCTTTCAAGACAATGTTACGAGTCTTCCATTTGGACACTGGAGGCTGAAGTATAAGGTTTAAAAAACGTAGACTAAATTTAAAAAAATAATGACAAAAAATAATGACGACAAATATTTTTCTGGAACAGTTGGCAAAAGAACTAGAAATCCCAAACTTTAGAGGCGTCTTTATGAAGGATACATTACCTGAATCCCACGCACTGAAAGAATGTGGCATCGAAGAATGTGGCATCGAAGAATGTGGCATCATGAACTTTGACACTGCCGAGAAACCAGGGTCTCACTGGGTTTGCTGGGTGATTGATCCAAACAGAAAGCATAAGTACTACTACTTTGATAGCTATGGGACGGGCGTTCCTGATGAGCTAAGGGAATATATGGGAGCTCCAAAAATCTACCGCTCAGAATTTATTCTGCAGGGGCTTAGCAGTGATATTTGTGGAGAGCTGTGTATGACTGTTTTATATGCAATGACTAAGACTCGAAAAAGCTATAGGGATATCATTTTAGGTTTAAATGTTTAGTTTTTCTTTGAAGCGTGTTTGATTGCATAGTTTTTGAAGATAGTTTCGATATCATTTCTCAATTGGCTCATGTCATCAATGCTATTCAGATGTACATGTTGCTCATTGAGCTGCTCATAAAGTTTTTGAATGCTTTGAAACTCGTCTTCTGAAATGAACTTGTCTTCTATTGCTTTTGAAATATACCCGGTGATAGAAGACTGGATGCTTTTCTGTTTTGCTTGCATTTCCTGCAGATGCTTTAGCTTCTGGCGTCTGCTTCGAGTTAGAGCTCCTGTAACCGCTGAAATGAGACCACACGAGGCCCCAATAACTCCAAGTGGAATGGCGATTGGTGCGGTGATGATGGGAAGTGTAGAAACAGCAGCTGCAGATCCGCTTAGAATTGACACTGACCCGAGAACCATATTAATATACTCGAAAGCTTGACACTGGCTGTTGAAGCGTTTCAGTTTGTTAGAGTTTTTCATAAGGGCGGTTTCAATATCCATTCGCATTTTCTGAATCTCTACAAGTCGGAACTGTTGAGAGTTGCAGGTAAAAGTATTGATTGTAGGATAGAGAGGCGCACTAGGTGCTATATTTGGTTGCGGGTCATACAGAGAATCATTTTCGGCCATTTTTTATAGGTAAAAAATTTTTTTTCTATTTTACGATCGGGCGTCTTCAATGTCAATGTCAGGGAGATTGTGCTGTCGCTCCAGGCGACTAATTCGTCTCAAAGTTTTCCCCCACTTGTTATAAATTCTATCCAGATAGAGCGTATGCGTGGCAACATCTCTTTCTATCTTTTTTATTTTTGCTACATTTTGATTAATGGTTGTTCTCCAAGCGGTAAATAAGGCATCAGTCTCTGCTTGTGAATAGGAATCAAGGATGTCTCGCTTTTTATTAATCGCTGTTCTTATAGCAATGTCTTTTGCATTGATTTCCGATCTGAGAGTTTGAGCTAGAGTCTCAACGATGGCGGTCAGCTTTGCTATTTTTGCCCGCAAGTCTTCAATGTTTATTTGATGATGGTGTGCTGACCGTTCCAATGGTTTTAAGCGGCCTTTAATTGGTCCGATCTCCGGGATCTTTTCGTCAACGTTAATGTAGCGCCTGTCAAGGAAAGCAAGCGAGTGTGCAGTGGAGCCACTAGTAGATTCGCCAGCAAAGTTTATGGACATTTTTGTTTGTTTTTTTTAATTACGCTACTGTTCTTTTCTCTTTGTTAATCATCACGAACTGATAAGGTTTATTCCACTTCTCAAAGCATAGGTTAACAAATTCTTCCTGCGATACCTTTCGACCATCGTTCTTTCGATCAAATGGAGGCTTAGTAAAATGGGCAGGAGCAATCACCTCGTTACTTAACCTCTTCAGTCGGTCTTGCGGTATGGTTGGGAACAAGAGGATCAGATTGCAGTTCCCACGAATAGTTTTGTTTGGCAACTCAAACCAGTTTTGGGTAATATAGATTACATTACAGTTGTTGTGTCGACCCCTGGTGAAATAGTTTTCAATTTGCTTCTGGGGCCCTGTCATGCAGTCATCAAAGACAATCAAGTGCTTCCTTCCCTTTTCCAGTTCATCAGGCTGAGGGAGAAGTTTAGTTTTAGGATCAATTTGCGGGTCCCCATATGTGAACACTTTAATGTCGTGCCACTTTTCATTATCTGGGATATGGCTAGCATATTCACTGGCGACAATTTCTGGATCACTGGGCAGCTTGGATTGGTTATTAAAACACTGAATGATATGCTCCTTTTTTAGTTTGTTCTGTAGACCTGCAATCAACATCTTATACTCATCTTGATACAGAGTGGGTGAGTAGATGTGCAGTGTGTCATAGTCAAGAAATCCTGGTCTGAGAAGCATGTTAAAGATTCTGAATGTCTTCCCTGAGCCTGATTCTCCAACAACAATACATCTGAAGTGACTAGGAATTGCCTCGTTATGAGTAAATTTGATTTGGTTCCGAGTCCAATGGGGGTTGAAATCATTTGAAAAATCCATTTTAAAGTAAAAATTAAAATAAAAAAAACAACATGAATTTCGCTGGCGTCGTAAATCAACCTTCCAACACTTACAAGCTGTCGTTCCTAGACTCTAGGTACATCAACACAGACGAAATCACAAGACAAGACACCTCGCAAAATGCAAAACTTAGTGCCCTATCAAAACGTATACAAGCCCTAGAATCGGAGAATTCTGCATTGAAATCAAGAGTCGCTGCACTAGAATCGGAGACAAATCTCCTGGAAATAAGGACAAATACCCTGGAACCGCAGACAAATGCCCTAGAATCAAAGACAATCGACTTGAGATCAAGAGTCGCTGCACTAGAATCGGAGACAAATCTCCTGGAAATAAGGACAAATACCCTGGAACCGCAGACAAATGCCCTAGAATCAAAGACAATCGACTTGGAACGCCGCCTGGCAAATCGCCTTGAGTTCACGGCCGCGGACCGTAAACGCGTCGCCGACGCGGCAGTAGAAAGCAACTGTGTAAAAATACATTCGGCCTTTATATTTTCTGCACTTATGGACGCAATATCGGCGCTACAGATCAAGACATATGGTCATGAAAAACAATCCTGGACAACTTTGTTACACGAAATAAAAAATTTGAAACGAGGCAACCGTGGCAGACCGTCTTGCGATTCGAACACAAACCTTCCCAAATTTACTTTAACAACGTTAGTGTCTCTGGCACTGGGTCCATAACCGGTGCGTGTGTGTGTGTGCGTGTGTGTGTGTGTGTGTGGTTTTTTTTACTTATATATGTTTTTGCTATTAGTCTTGTACCCCCAGAAAGCACCTTAGTCGTATTTAAAACCGCTGCCTTTTTTAAGATCGGCTCTCATCTTAGCATAAACAGATGGATCAATGCTATCAGCGCTTGGTGCCAATGAATTTGGTGCGAGTGGTTGAACATTTTGGTGAACATCATTTATAGTGTCCTTGATCTTCTTCGCAGCTGTGACTACACTTCCCGCCGCCTCGGCAGCATTTTTTATATTTTCTTTGTTCTCACTGATGACTTTGAAAATCTTTGCCCCCTGGGCGATCAAATCAGCAATACCGTTACCCGATCGCTCTTTTCTTGGATAATGACCTGCTGGAAAAAGTCCAGATCCTCTTTTAATGAGCTTTAATTCGTTCTCATCGTAGTATTTAGGGACGTCTTTTTCGAAGATTAGTGGCATTTTTTATGTGAAAAAAAATTATTTTTTATTGAACCTTGAAAATAAAAGTTCTCTTGCTCTTTTATCGATGTACTTCTTTTCTAGCATTTTATCAAGAATATGAACAAACTCTTTTCTATTCTCATCCTTTAAACCTGTCTTTGCTGCTCCTAGGAGAACGACTAGTCGCTTGTAGACTTCAGGCATCCCTGTGCCGGTACTTGCAGCTGATGTATCTGGTGATGTCTCTGGTGATGTCTCTGGTGATGTTTCTGGTGATCTAATGTCTTGCCTTGGTGTGAAAACTCTGTTTGAAATTCGCTGCATTCTATCTGGTGAGAACTGCTCTAGATGCCTCCATACTTGTGGATTTGCCGTTTTGTAATTAGCTACTTGAGTTGGATCAGCTGTCTCAAGTCGAGAGAGTACATCTTCTTCTGTTAATTTTTGAGGGCTTTGTTGTTGCTGAGGCATCTCTTGTTGCTGAGGTATCTCTTGTTGCTGAGAGAGTTGTTTTTGCTGTTCCTGGTAATTTATGACTTCTAGCTGATCGGGCAGGTCAAACCATTGTTTAAAGTGCTTATACTTTCTAAAGCTGTTCAGGTCGACCCCATTGACATGTAAAAATTTGAGTATGTCAGGGACTTTAAGGATGTCTATGTCTCTTTGTAAAGCAAAAGTCACCAGATCTTTATAATTGTTTAGCTGTTTCGCAGAAATAGTTTCTTGATTTTTAGTCATGAAGTTGAGCAATACTTGGGTGAAAGCAACTTTCTTTGAGGTGTTTTCTCCTTCCCCGGCCGCGCCTTCTTTGATGACTCCAATACTTTCTTTCGTTATCTCAAGATGATAATCCACAGGATCATTAGAAATATTTTTACGCCAGACACTAACACCAAAGACGAGTTTGCCTTCATATTCTACTGGCCCAAAGAAGTTATCTGTTACTTTCAATTTTTGCTGAGATGCTTGAGGAGACGTTTCGCCAGGTGGAATTTTATTCAGCGTATTCTGAAACTGGCTCTCTTGAATCTCATCAACAGCTTCCTTAACTGTTTCAATGGATTTCTTTGCTTCGGTGTATCCCGGTTTGTGAAACTCAGTGGCGGCTTGGATAAACTCATTGTAGGACTGCTGCTCTTTGTTAATTAACCCAGTGACTCGTTTTTCAGCTTCTGCAAGCTTCTCCAAGTCAGAGATGTAATGAGAATTTTTTCGCTTCATTTTTTTATTTTAATTTTTTAAGTTAAAAAATGAACGATCCTCTGACGCCAGTTTTCTATAAAATCAACAAGCCTATCTTGAGTGATGACAGCACAATCAAAGCGACTCAAGTAAGAGTCCCCAGTCATGAAAATCAGAATGAAACTAATTTGGGCCCCGGTCAAACGCTAACATTCACTTACACTGGGTGTTCATCTCTGGTCAGCGTTCACAGTCTAAGGAGCGGGTTTTACATGACATTCCAATACAAGACTAAAGGCGGTACAAGTGCTGCTGGTGCTAATACTGACAAGCATGACGCTGATGTCACGCTAATCAGCAACTTCTGGGCCTACATGTTTAAGGAGTTTAGCGTGTCGAACGGGAGTACAGAGCTGGAGAGAATTGCCAACTTTGGTGTAGTGTATGACACTCATTGTCTCATTGAAAACCCAGATTTTATTCAACTTGGTAGCGGCGCTGGCTTCATCCCTAATGAGGAGAAAGGAGACGTAAATGATTCAGGTTTTGCAAAAAGAAAAGGGAGATATAACTATGCATTGGCGGGTGCTGATGATGGCGCAAAGAATCCTCAGTATAGAAATGTAGATATATTTGTACCTTTGAGATTCATGAGCGGGTTCTGCAATACTTTTAATCGCCTGACCAGCAACTTTAGCTACACGTTTAGGCTTACTAGGGACGATCGCAACAGGAGTGTTTGGACAGGAGCTGAGCATACTAGAATGGAAGTTAAGCTAGCGGGAGTTGAGCTGTACTTGGAAATCATTGAACCAAAGACAGCACTGAAAGCTGAATATTTGAAGGCTATTGAAAAAGATATTGATGTTGCTTACACAGCTTACATGTGCAGGGATGAACGCAATGAAAGAAGGCAACAGATTTGTATTAAGGAGGGTTCTTGCAGCAACCCAAGGTACATTATTGTCAGTTTGAGAGATCCATTAACTATTAGTCGTTATGAACATGGAAATGTGCGAACAATTCAGCATGAAATCAGTGATAATCTTTACCCGGCAATGCCACAGAATGGAGATTTTGCAGCAAACAAAATTAGTAAATTTTACTGCGAGCTGGTTGACTTAGCCGTTAAGGAGAACAACGGAATCGCTATTACGGCATGGCAGTTCAAGACTCTTTTCCCCATTTTCGGTGCAGACGTGTCGGCCAGGCAAATGCCTACTGACAACAGTCCGGTGAATATTGTGACCACTATCGACAGAAGTGAGGCTACACCCGTTGACCTTTTTATCATCTATGCATTTGAGAGGAAAATTAAGCTGAACATGATTAATAATTCTTCGAGTAAGGTTTAAAATATTTTTTTTGTAAAAAAAATGGAAGCGATTGCTGAAAGACTAAACAATATCGTGTCGCATTCGAAGGAAAGTATCCCAATTACAATAACTGGTCGACTTACAGATTCAAGTGGAACTTTTATTGAAAAACTTGAGCAACCCATTCGTCTGGACCCAGAGGCAAACTACCATGTTTATCTTAATGACTTTACTGGCTGGTCAAATGTCCCCAACGTGACAGAAAAGAATAACATGTTTTATTACAAATGGAAACAAATTGGAGGCGAAGTGAAAGAATTTCCAGTTAAATTCCCTGTGAGCACACAGAGCGTGGATACTTATAATTACTTTCTGGAGAACGTTTTTACCAAAAGGGGGCATTTTGAAACTCCTGATGCTGGCAAACCCGAGAATAAACTATTTCCTGTTAAATTGTCCTATGATCTCACTGTAATGAGAGTGGTCATGCAAGTTCATAAAGACGCAGAGGTAGAGTTTAAAGATGACACTTGGTATCGGGAGTTGGGATTTGAAAAGAAAGTTTACAAGGCGGAAACCGCAGCACCACCCGCAACTCCTTCGCCGGGGGCGGTTATGTTGAGCCGCCAGCCAGCACGCGGTTTATTCATGGCTGAAAATATCGCGGATATTGTTAAAAGTTTGAACATTTTGATCCGAAGCAATCTCAGTCTGGACTGGGTCTTCAAGGGAAAGCGATCAAATATTTTGTACAACATTTCTAACTCAGTTGCTGGTGGACAGATGATTGTTGAGAAACCCAATCCAGTAAAAAGAGTTGTGCTCTGTAACAAAGAAATTAATGAAATAGTGCTACAGTTTGAGACAGAAGATGGAGAAGCTGTTGATTTTAACGGTGAAGAGTTTGCAATGACAATTATTATTGAAAGAATGTGAGAGAAAAAAAAATAAAATGAAATAAATTACAGTTGCTTAATAATTTCTGCAAAGTTATAGTAGCTGTCGTAATCTTTAATAGTTACTCCATGCAAATAATGCCAGTGAATCTTAATCATGCGGTTAAGATTCGGGATGGTTGGTTCAATTTTAGGCCAGAATTTTTTCATATATTCTTTGCATTCCTTCTTGCATTGGTACTTAGATTTGTAATTGGGATGAGGCTTAACATAGTAAGATCCTGGAGAGACGGTTGGAAGCATTTTTATTGAAAATTTATAATTTTTTTTCGGGGTGAGTACCCTGTGTTGATTCCTAAATGTGTTCAAGTTGCTAGAATGAGGCTTAGGTTTAGTGTCTCCGGATGAAAGCTGGAGGTGCATTGAACTCGCTGGGATAAACAAAATAATGGATTATGGATTATGATTTTTTGCATGTTACGAGGTTTTTGTGACTGACCCAGTTTTTTCCTCTGTCCCAGAGGACCCATTGGGGAAAAGATACGAATCTATGGGGACATATTAAATTTAGGCTAGTGAATGGGATCTGGTGACTTTTGGTCAAAAAGGGGAGGTACCCTATTTTTGCTGAAGTGCCTGGGGATATTTTACTTAGTTATAGGCGCATATAGAAAAGGGCGATTCTTACTGTCCTGAAAGCCCCGTCTTGCATTCTACTACTTTGTTTAATAAGCCAACTGAATACTGAAAACTGCCATTTACACACCCTAGCGTACAACGAGGAGCTTGTTCGAAGCCTAATTGAACGAGACGATTTGCACATGGAGCAGGACTCTATGCTAGTTGAGGTCGAGGATCTCACTAGGTAAGTCGGTGATTTAGTTCCTTAAGAAACCCGCTTTCTGCCTATTGCCCTGCATATGCACCCAGAAATGATTGACTGCACTTGCATTAGCTACGGGCTTTTTTTACTGCTTCGCACTAAAAACAACTGAATGCTTGGTGCAGCTGCGGAATCGCTTCAAATTTGGCCAATAAAGACTTGCTGCCGACGGCATTCTGAACTGTTTAGTTCCAACTGTGCCAACTCACAGTCATTCTAAGGTCGTGCACAGATAGGATTCAGCCTGTTTGGTTCCCAGCTTGCACTAAACCTTCGGGTGTACTGCAATACATGAAGCCGTAGATCTGACCGGCACCTCAATACTTCGCAATTCGTTCCAGACGAGCCCAGGAAGTTGCCAGTCGGCTTCAAGAGGCGCCGAATCATCTGGCGCAGTCAGCTGCTGTCGCGTCATCCTCAGCTACGTCGACAGCGAAATCAACGGCCGCATCAGCCGCAACGTCTCCGGTGCGCAGGAAGATGTCATCGCTGACGTCCCGACTGAAGCCGAACAAGCTAGTCTCGCTGTTCACTGGAGGAGGCGGTGGTAACTAGCCAGTAACCAGCCGGAGCGACTCTCTAACAGGCTTCCTTCGCTTCCAATATAGTCCACGGTTCCCTTGGTCATCCTTGCCTAGCTTTGCCTATCGGTCTCTACTTTTTGTTACGGCGCGCACCGACACTGTCTGTACATAAGCAACACCCGATTTATAAAGCGCCGTTCTGCATTTTTCTCTTATTGATTGCAGAAATAAACAAAATAACTGATTAATTTATTAGAGCAAAACTTACCGTTAAATGAAGCATTGATCAATTAGCACGCATCGAAATGTTTTGTCATACGCTTTAGATACTACTGTCGATAGATTTTTAAAGTTGCACAAATGTATTTTCTTTTAAAGTTCCCATGTACTCCCTGCAGCTGTCGTCTGGATCTTTCTGCCATTATGAGAATGATTGCAATAACAGAACTTAATCCCGAATTGTATTTATCCGCTTCACGCTTCGGTCAGTATTTACAGCAGTATCGGCTTGAGCCTATGATTAAGCTTTAAGCATTTTTGCACTAACACTTTCAACCCTTACCCTTCGGCTATAAAGAGCCGACTGAAAAATACACGCAGCTGCTTTTCTGTCGCGGCTATTGATCTTTTGTTTCTTTCGTTTGATAACAGAAAATTCACGCAGACTTGTTTGTTGCTACCAGAGCTAAAGGTTTACCTACATCAATTGGGTTTCAGGACATAAAGTTGAACACAATTTATGGCTAAAAATGAATTGGCTACTGAGAAATGGTAGGGACAGAAATTATATTGCAGTAAAATAAAGTGCAGCTCAGGGCTATTCTATACATAAAACTGCAGTTTCGAGTGTCTGGCCAGGCATAGCAGCTTAGAAAAAGTCGATATTCTTTGTTCAAGCAATTGGTCAAATAAAATAACCTCTGTCAGCACGAATCAATACGTCTGCGCTCTCTAACCGCACTCGGAAATGCAAAGTTAGTGTCCAATCCTCCGACACAGTAAGCAAAGAGACTAATGGCTGTACTAATAAATAACAGAATAATCGTCTCAGGTGCGTGAGCCACTTACATACTAAAATGTATTTCAGGATGAATATGGTCCATCGGAGACTACTGAGGGGAAATTCTCACTCCAATCAGAAGGCTAAATCCTGTAAAATCCAGATCAGGAGCAGCTCAATGCGCGCCCACTGGAACACTGCGTCAGTTACCATGGCAAATCCAGGTGGTCTCAACAAAGTTGACAGAGGCATCGAACGGTCTCTCCCAGAGGGAGAAAGAATAGCATGTTTGCTCACTAACTCAATGGTATTAGCCAGTAGGCTGTAAAGGTGCTCTTCTAGCGGAAGCCCTCTCGGTGAGACAAATAAGAGAGCTGACTAGCTAGCCGACAGACTGTTTGGTCAGTATAAAATGCTGTCCAGGCAATACAAGAGACCCAATAGTTTTTTCTTGATAAAAAGTTTGGTAAAAGGACAAGTCTCGCATTAACACTTAACGCAAATAATGGAGTCGAGAGAGGCTGCACTGGCTGCTCTGGTCGACGATGACCCTGCTGCCTTCATGCAAGCCTTGAAGCCCGACCTACCTGGTAGACTGGCTCAGCCTCTAGTCGATGTCACCGAGGGCCAAGAGATCTGGTGCCGCTTGCCCAGAAGTCGTCGCAAGTGGGGCTTCGTCAGTCTGCAGTTCGGCTACGCCATCCACCTGGCCATTCTGCTGCAGTCAGTGCGAGTGTTCGAGGCCCTGCTGGAGGACAGCCCCGAGCACGCGGCTCAGCTCGAGCTCGACGGCAGCACCGTTGTTCACAGTTTGGCTCGTTGCCAGATGTACGCGCCGAGGTTCAAGCGAGCGAAGCGACTCGAGACGGCCCTACTCTCCACTCTGAGCAGAGAGCCGCGTCTGCTCGAAAGACTGGTCGCTCAAGAGGACTCGAGCGGTCTTCGGCCTCTGGAGGCGTGTGTGAAGTTCGCGGCATTCCGACTTGCTCGAAAGATGCTGCACCTGCCCAACTACCTGTTGAGATCGGAGACTCGATCAGGCGGATGGGCCGTGCGTCTCTACGACGTAACCGACTACGACCTGTGTCACGGAAGTCGGTGTCACGTGAGTCCTCTGTATCTGCTCACGTATGTAGCTTCGAGCCAGGTGGAATCACTGAAAAAGTCCAAGCTGATGGAGGATCCTCTAATTCGACAGTGGCTGCGCTTGACGTATCGTCAGACTCGACTCATTACAGTTCTGCGACTGTTGGTTATGAGCATTCCCACAGTTATTTTCATGCTGACGGCTGTGAGTGAGCCGATTATGATGATGGTTGCGTGCTTCGGCAGTCTTATGCATTGCAATCGAGCTACTTTTGCTGCTGCAAAATCCGCCGGTATTAACGAGAGCCTGCTAATTAACACTAATTTTTACTATTCTCTCTTCGAAAATCAAACAGTAAAATCGAATAAGTGTTTCGAATACATGCAATCTGTTGAAATTAACTTCTTATCGATTTCCATGGTGACAGCATTCATGAGCCTCACGGCAGCTGTGAAGATTGCTTTCTCAGCCTTTGAGCGAAGTCAAAGACAAACATTGTTGACAGCCGACACTTGGTCACTTTTTGATCGATTCGTCCGGCGAACAATTTTTGACTTTTACCACTTCATTTCCATCTCAAGTGGCATCTGCTTTTTAATCGTTGCCTCCAACTTAAAATCGGAGACTTTTTATGAAAAGTTGTATCCTATCAACCAAAGGAGCGGCAGACTAATTGAACAACTATTCGTTGGGTCCAACACTCTGTTCATCGCATTCACACTGTTACACTATGCGCAGTACATGGAAATCCTAACAAGATCGGTAGGGAAACTCTTCTTCACCTTCCACTGCATGCTTGAGAGCTTCTTGGCCGCGCTGCCGCTGCTGTTCTATTGGATCATTCTGTTCAGCCTGGACTTCTTCATCCTGGTCGACTCGCCGGACTTCGAGACGGGCCTGCTGTCGCTCTACTCGTCAGTGAAGGTCATCCTCAACATGATCACCTTCAACCTGGATAGCGCGGTTGTTCTCATCATCCACGTACTATTTTTTGTATTCGTAGGCCTGAACCTGCTGAACTTTCTAATCGCATTTGTCACCGAGACTTTTCAACGGTGCAACAGCGACTTCGACGTGGCCTTCGATTTGCTGAGGCTGCTGGCCGCTTTGAAAACGTTCCGCTACTTCCGGTTCATGCTTCGCTGCAACCACTGGCTGGAGGTGCGGGCGCACGGCAACTGCAAGCGCCGGGTAGTCGCTGAGGTCATTCAGCCGGGATTCAAGAAGCTAAAATTGAGGGAATTAAAGTTGCAGTAACAATCATAAACCATATCGTTTAAAAATTACATGCTGTTGGGTGGTAGTGCAACTACATGTGACTGCGTTTTTACTTTAGCACCCTCTTTTTCACACCTATGTTGAAAAGGCGAGATTTTTACAAGTTTTTTATTGAATCAAAGGCCACTTTTTTGTTTTACTTATTTGTTCAGTTCAGCAAACTTTCTGGCAAATTTTAGCTCGTATTTGAAAATTGGAGACTGAGCTTGCCGTAAAAATATTCCTTAAAATTATTTTAACTTTCCTTTCACTTCGTGGGAGAAATTTTTAGCTTGTCTTATGAGAGAAAGGTCGCGGGATCATGTCCAAGATCCAGGAGACTAATTGGAGGAAATTAATTCCCAATTTCTTTCATCAGCTGAGATCGGGTACCAGTGTGGGCCGGGGGAAATTTATTGTGGTTGATGCTGTCCCTCCAGCCCATCAGGACTGAGCAGCTGTACACAGCCCTCGTTAGACAGCTGTCTAAATTTCGGATGACGTGTGTTAAAAAACAAACTAATAACTATCAGAACAACAATATTGCTTCATGATTTCTATTAAAAAAATTATTTACACTGGACAATCTTCAAGGTGTTTTATTACAGCACCCTTAAACTTTTAAATGTAAATTTTATTTGACAGAATTTTATTGTCGATTATTGAAAAATAAACACAAATGCTACCTCTCCGTCTGGTTTCTGTTAGCCAATTTATTTTTTATTCAACGTTCATCGCGAAAAATCTAATCGGAAATTAATTTTTGAAGGTTTGCTAAAAATGCCACACAGCTCGTATATTTAAAGGGTACAAGCGCAGATTTTTCAATAGTTTATACAGTTTAGAACCAAGTGATAGAGTTTAGTATAAACAAATTCAGAATAAAAGCGGCGATGGAGACCGCTAGGATAGACTGATAGACTATCTTAGATATAAGCTCAGTCAGTCGTTTATTACAAGCCAAAGAACAGATATGCACTCATGCATATGTCGTACAGAGCAGCAACCGTATGTTAACACAGTCAGGTCTTCAGACTACTCGAATGGCTCTTTGAGAAGAATTACGCCGCCACGAATGTACTTTACCATTTAGACTTATGTACTTCCCGCTGCTTTTGAAGGCCGGTTGCACAACTTCGGCGATCACTCGACGCCTGCAGCTGCCAGTTGATCTTGTTGCCATCCAGTGGTTAAATCGAAATGCAAACCGAAAGTACCGAAAGGTTTTCAGTGCAGCCAGCAGCCTCAGCAGATCGAAGGCCACATCGAAGTCATTGCTGCTTCGTTGAAAAGTCTCGGTTACAAATGCGATTAGAAAATTAAGCAAATTAATGCCAACGAATACAAAGAAAGCCGTGTGAATGATGAGAACGACAGCGCTGTCCAGACTGAAAGTGATCATGTTTAATATGACTTTAATTGAAGAATAAACGGACAGAGGACCGTTGACGAAGTCCGGCGTGTCAACCAGAATGAAGAAGATCAAGCTGAACAGAACCGTCCAGAAGAACAGCAGGGGCATGGACGCCAGAAAGCTGGTCATCATGCTGTGAAATGTGAAGAACAGTTGGCCAATGCTTCTTGAAAAAATCTCCAGGTACTGGGAGTAGTAAAGCAGCAAGGACATTATGAGCAGAGAATTCGAACCGAGAAACAGCTGCTCAATTATCACACCAGATCGCTGGTTCACGGGCGGCAGAGATCGGTACCATTCGAGCTCATTTGGTCCGAAATTGGTGTGCAAAACGGCTAAGAAGCACGAGCCGCTGATGAGGGTGGCGGCCAGGTAGAAGTCGAACATGGATCGACGAACAAAGCGCTGCGAAGTTCGCCAGTTGTCAGCCGTGAGCAGCTTGATTCGCCAGCTTCGTTCCCAGAGCCACAGTGAGATCTTCGCCAAGGCCAATAGTAGCTTGCAGACTAACAGCACTAGAATCATTGAGCTGCTCAGGAGCAACGCGTCTCCTAGTTTTGAGCACTCGGTGTACTTGACTGTCTGATTAGCAAACAGGTCCCAGTAGACGCTCGAACTCGACATGACGCTTTCATTCCAACCCAGCCTGCTAGCAGCAGAGAAGGTGGCGCGAAGGAGCGGGTTCTGCAATACTTTTAATCGCCTGACCAGCAACTTTAGCTACACGTTTAGGCTTACTAGGGACGATCGCAACAGGAGTGTTTGGACAGGAGCTGAGCATACTAGAATGGAAGTTAAGCTAGCGGGAGTTGAGCTGTACTTGGAAATCATTGAACCAAAGACAGCACTGAAAGCTGAATATTTGAAGGCTATTGAAAAAGATATTGATGTTGCTTACACAGCTTACATGTGCAGGGATGAACGCAATGAAAGAAGGCAACAGATTTGTATTAAGGAGGGTTCTTGCAGCAACCCAAGGTACATTATTGTCAGTTTGAGAGATCCATTAACTATTAGTCGTTATGAACATGGAAATGTGCGAACAATTCAGCATGAAATCAGTGATAATCTTTACCCGGCAATGCCACAGAATGGAGATTTTGCAGCAAACAAAATTAGTAAATTTTACTGCGAGCTGGTTGACTTAGCCGTTAAGGAGAACAACGGAATCGCTATTACGGCATGGCAGTTCAAGACTCTTTTCCCCATTTTCGGTGCAGACGTGTCGGCCAGGCAAATGCCTACTGACAACAGTCCGGTGAATATTGTGACCACTATCGACAGAAGTGAGGCTACACCCGTTGACCTTTTTATCATCTATGCATTTGAGAGGAAAATTAAGCTGAACATGATTAATAATTCTTCGAGTAAGGTTTAAAATATTTTTTTTGTAAAAAAAATGGAAGCGATTGCTGAAAGACTAAACAATATCGTGTCGCATTCGAAGGAAAGTATCCCAATTACAATAACTGGTCGACTTACAGATTCAAGTGGAACTTTTATTGAAAAACTTGAGCAACCCATTCGTCTGGACCCAGAGGCAAACTACCATGTTTATCTTAATGACTTTACTGGCTGGTCAAATGTCCCCAACGTGACAGAAAAGAATAACATGTTTTATTACAAATGGAAACAAATTGGAGGCGAAGTGAAAGAATTTCCAGTTAAATTCCCTGTGAGCACACAGAGCGTGGATACTTATAATTACTTTCTGGAGAACGTTTTTACCAAAAGGGGGCATTTTGAAACTCCTGATGCTGGCAAACCCGAGAATAAACTATTTCCTGTTAAATTGTCCTATGATCTCACTGTAATGAGAGTGGTCATGCAAGTTCATAAAGACGCAGAGGTAGAGTTTAAAGATGACACTTGGTATCGGGAGTTGGGATTTGAAAAGAAAGTTTACAAGGCGGAAACCGCAGCACCACCCGCAACTCCTTCGCCGGGGGCGGTTATGTTGAGCCGCCAGCCAGCACGCGGTTTATTCATGGCTGAAAATATCGCGGATATTGTTAAAAGTTTGAACATTTTGATCCGAAGCAATCTCAGTCTGGACTGGGTCTTCAAGGGAAAGCGATCAAATATTTTGTACAACATTTCTAACTCAGTTGCTGGTGGACAGATGATTGTTGAGAAACCCAATCCAGTAAAAAGAGTTGTGCTCTGTAACAAAGAAATTAATGAAATAGTGCTACAGTTTGAGACAGAAGATGGAGAAGCTGTTGATTTTAACGGTGAAGAGTTTGCAATGACAATTATTATTGAAAGAATGTGAGAGAAAAAAAAATAAAATGAAATAAATTACAGTTGCTTAATAATTTCTGCAAAGTTATAGTAGCTGTCGTAATCTTTAATAGTTACTCCATGCAAATAATGCCAGTGAATCTTAATCATGCGGTTAAGATTCGGGATGGTTGGTTCAATTTTAGGCCAGAATTTTTTCATATATTCTTTGCATTCCTTCTTGCATTGGTACTTAGATTTGTAATTGGGATGAGGCTTAACATAGTAAGATCCTGGAGAGACGGTTGGAAGCATTTTTATTGAAAATTTATAATTTTTTTTCGGGGTGAGTACCCTGTGTTGATTCCTAAATGTGTTCAAGTTGCTAGAATGAGGCTTAGGTTTAGTGTCTCCGGATGAAAGCTGGAGGTGCATTGAACTCGCTGGGATAAACAAAATAATGGATTATGGATTATGATTTTTTGCATGTTACGAGGTTTTTGTGACTGACCCAGTTTTTTCCTCTGTCCCAGAGGACCCATTGGGGAAAAGATACGAATCTATGGGGACATATTAAATTTAGGCTAGTGAATGGGATCTGGTGACTTTTGGTCAAAAAGGGGAGGTACCCTATTTTTGCTGAAGTGCCTGGGGATATTTTACTTAGTTATAGGCGCATATAGAAAAGGGCGATTCTTACTGTCCTGAAAGCCCCGTCTTGCATTCTACTACTTTGTTTAATAAGCCAACTGAATACTGAAAACTGCCATTTACACACCCTAGCGTACAACGAGGAGCTTGTTCGAAGCCTAATTGAACGAGACGATTTGCACATGGAGCAGGGTCGTTCTCAAAATTTGGGTCGCTTTTTGTGACGCCAAAAAAAATTTGCCAAAAACTTCAGTTTAAGTACCTAAACGTGTCTATTGATGAAATTGCATTGCGAAAACAGCGTTTAAACCACAAGATATATGAATGGAGGGTTGTTAAAATGGTTTGTTTATTTTATTATCCGGCTAAACTAACGCAGCTTAAGAGAAGCAAAAGTAAATTTGTAGGTGTGTAATAATTGATTATAAAAAGCTTTTAAGCAGCAAATATTTATATTGATATGTCTTCTGAGGTAATATAAAGAGCAGTAATTTAACTTTGTTTAGCTGCATGAAGTCAACGAAAACGAATAATTTGTCATCGGTCGTGGTTGTGATATACTTTTTTCGGAATTAAAAATGTTCTTGTATACACAAGGACACCCGGGCTCGAATGCTGTTATGGGGTGCTAATCTTTAAGTAAATTCATTAGGAAAATTGATCGAGCAGTTGCTCTAAAATAAAAATTGACACAAACTCCAGTGAGGGGCTTTAAGTGTTTCTTACTGAAAGTGTTAGTTAGCTACTTAGCTCTACCTCTAAGGGCTGAAGAAAAAGCCAAAAATTAAAAATGCTTGCTCAGGGAATTATAATTTTTTATTAAAATAAATTTAGCACCCAATTTATTAGATGATATGCTCGCAATTTTTTGCGTGAAACAAGTTTCTTAATTCATTCTGGCAATGGCCATAAAAAATTTGGGATCTACAAAATTGAAGCAAAATCTCTGATTTTAGACTTTTAGTATCTGAATTTTTCAAGAATTTCTAAGAAAGAAAACGAGAAAAAGAACAGTAAAGAACATTTTGATCGCAACTAATAATACAGAAGCATAAAAATAGCGACAAGCATATTCTGATTGTGAATCCATATTATAAAATATATGTTTAATGCAACACTATATTATATATGCATAGGTGGCAAAGTGTTTAGACCATTTTACGAGCCGATAAAAGATCTACCTGACCATAAAAAAGCTAAAAAGCGAAGCAAACAATATTGGCGAATAGCAATAGACAAGTGATTTGTGAAGAGTCAACAAATTCTATTAAATTTGTTTTACATGTATAAAGTGCATACAATGTATAAAAGTTATAAAATTACTTTGGCCAAAAGTATTATAGAAAAGCAGAAATGCAAAACTATGAATACAGTATCTTTGCGAAGACCGAGGAAATGGGGCATAAATAAATATAGTTTCTATTCAAAATGAAAAGTGCGTAAAATTCTAATCTGCAACAAAATCCAAATGCGAATAATCAACAGTAGAGCAATAAACTAATAAAAACAGTAAAAGTCAATGTGCAATTAACACAAAATATTTCGAACATTTCTGCTACGAACGAGCAACATGAAAAACTTTCGTAGTAAAAATCTTTGCATAGATAAAGGCTGATTAGAAATGCTGCAGATCTTCAATATGTTCTGTTGGTGAGAAGTGTTTTTTTTAACATTCAGTGGAATTCTTTTGCAAAATCACTTTATTACCATACTGCATTATAATTTGTGCGCTTCTGTGTGACACATTCTATTGGCACTGGGTCAATGTGGTAAGTTAAATTTACGAGACCATCAGGGGCTGGACCTGAATTTGAAAAGATGACATAAAGTCTATTGAGCGGCGTTGTCGACCCTATAAATTTGGGCATCTCAGGTCTCCAAAGGTCCCTGGGGTTAATGGAGCCAGGGCCTATTTTTGTGATGTTTTGGAATAGAGAAAACTTATATAATATATAGTTTCATTGAAAAACTTTTCAAAAATGACTCCTACAAGGAGTCGGCCTCGAGCACAAATCCAATTGCGTACATTACCACGACTCGTAGCTTCGTCAAAATTCATAAGTACCACAGATGGTATCTGGATCCCGAAAGTGAGTGCTTCATAAGCTTTGCGTCTTGTACAACTGGATAGAATAAAAAAGTAACGACCTATATATTCAACTTTCTTACGAGGGCTATATGCCTATATGCTCCACCATTACACAAATGTTGCAAATGAATGTTACATGACATACCAATTTATGCGTGTAAGCCTACTGGAAACTAATTTGCACCACAGGCTCCTGCCTGGTGTATGGGACTCTGCTGACCAGCTGACAGTGGCGTTGCCTTTGTGCGACAATCACAATGGAGCTTCGGCTACTTCTGTCGACCATCGAAGTACAAGTAGCACCGTGGCAGTGGGCTGCTTTGGCGACAGTTAAGACAGTCTTAGCCGAGACACCGGTCGTTTTCCCTTGCCTCCGCTGCGTACGTGTTGGCCTGGCATGCGGATTTGAAACCGACCAAAGCTTCAGATTGTGGCATCGGCAGTCGTCTGAGGCTCCTTGGCAGAGGCAGGCCAGTTCACGAAACAAGATGCCGCTAGTGTCAATGCGGCAAGCATGATGACACTTGGCAATTCCATGCATGTCAGCTAGACACACTGTCTCCAGCGCGCCGTTGAACTCTAAAATTTCTTCACAGGTAACGACAAAAAGCTGAATCTTGAGCTCTGGATGACTTTTACACGCTTCTTTCACGTCTGCCACCGTCATCACCGCCTTCATCTCCCCCGTCTTCACGCGCGCATCGCATCTTTGCTTGATAATTGCCCCGACGCCATCCGCTGCACCCTTGCCATGTCCGGCCTCAGTATACAGCCATTGCCAGCGAACGATGTTCATTTTCCGTAACATGCGGTCAACAATGTACAATGTGTACTTGTTGCGATACTGGCTGGAAGGTGAATCGGACACGATAGACACGCGATTAATAGCATCTTCGGTGTCCTGAAAGTACTTAAGCACAGGCTGTAGGTGGGCGGCGATGGCCTCCGCTTTTTTGTTTCTGTCATCTGACAGTGATGCAAATGACTGTTTACGATTACCAGCTTGGTAGGCGACACCAGTATGAATGGTGACCTGGCCTTGATCACCAAAATGCGCTGATTGAGTCTCGCGGTAGAACTTTGCGCTATAATTTTCGGAAAAATCCACATGGAGCAATAGATGACCAGGCTCCAGTGTCTCCTTTAGATATTTGATGGCACGATATTGGTGACGCTGTCGCATGAAATGGCTGCCGTAGCGTCGCAGATGCTTTAAAAGCTTTTTGATAGCCACCTCGGACTCCACTTTCTGCATCACGATGTGAGTGCCGGACCTGTCTTCTCTGGGCTTCCACTTGCCGTACTCAACATCTGGCTTGCGAGCAGCGATGTTGGCGTCGACTGGACACTTGCTCTGGCAGTCGGAACACTCGTTGCGGAGGCACGCGGGGGACTCTTCAGAGCAAATCATGGATAGCAGCAGTGCGTGCTTGTCGCTAGAGGTGACAAGTCTCACCGCATATAGGCCCTCGACCAGCAGGTCAAGGTTTTCGCATGTTTGACATAAACACTGTTGCCTATCTGCTGCTGTTGGAGGAGATATGTGCTTCGGTCTGTGGCGGTAGAATGAGGCGCGACTAAGTTTAATACTCGGGTGACGTGATTTAAATCTGTCAAAGAGGACTGACATGCCGTACATGAGTACCCGCCTCTGCTTCTTCTTGGAGCCCCGGAGTTTGGTCTCTTTTCTGCCTGCAGTTGCCCTCGAATTTTCATCGTCATGAAAAAATTTGGACACTAGCCTTTTCCTTAAATTCTCTTTTCTCGGCCGCGGAGCCGTCAGCACCTTCCTGGTGCAGCGCAAACGCTTCAGCACTACGCGACGCACTGCACCAACTGGCGTGCTTTGGCATATCTGCCGAACCAGAAACCGAGTGTGCTGCTTTCTCTTCTCAGCTACGACAGTGCTCACAATGTGATGAACAGCCTTTGATGCAGACGACCCCGGTGTTATTGCGGAGCCCGCAGATTCCAAGGTCGTTCTCCTGGCCTGCTGTTGCAGCCGTCTGACTTCGTGCTTTGCACTGTCTAGCTGCTCCTCCAATTCTGCAATCCTTTTCACTCTCTTTTTAGTCTCTCTCTCCTTAGCAGCTTCGGCTCGTGTTTTCCGGATCTTCTGGGGCACATTTTGGCACATCACCAGCTCATCATTGTCAATTGATCTCTCCTTACGTAACCTATCTGTGGCGTATTGGCTCTGTTTCTGTCGGTGGTATTCTTTGTACGCCTCTGGATCAGCATCGCGGTTGCAGTCATTGTATTTTTTATTTTGTAGGCGCTTTTTCCTCCAGCTGGATGGCATATTTCGACTACTGGAGTGGATAAATGAATTTCAGTGGATTTGGGTGTGTAATACACAGAAAATCAAAAACAGAAATATACGTGTTGTTTTGCTAGTTACAAGTTAAACACTCTACAAAGGCTTAAAGGCAAAAAACTACTGAATGGTAAGTTTTCATTCATACTGCATTTGTTTTCTTATTTTTTTGTTGACTTTCATTATTCCATTGTGAGTAGTTTTGCCAGGATTGGGGCTTAAAAGCGGAAAACATATAAAAAAGTACAAATTTTATGAATAAAAACTATTTTTCAAAACTATCATTCTAGACTCAGAAAAATATACTTATTTTCATCCTACATGCATTTTCTTTATTATTGTTGACTTTCAGTATTCTATTGTGAGTAGTTTTGCCATGATTGGGGCTTAAAAGTACCGTAGAAGACATATAAAAAAGTATAAAAATTTATGAATAAAAACTATTTTTTTCGAAACTATCACCTTTGACTCAGAAAACAATATGCTTATTTTCAGCCTACATGCATTTTCTTTATTATTGTTGACTTTCAGTATTCTATTGTGAGTAGGTTTGTCAGGATTGGGGCTTAAAAGTAGAAGACATATAAAAAAGTATAAAAATTTATGAATAAAAACTATTTTTTTTCCAAACTATCACTCTTGACTCAGAAAAAAATATGCTTATTTTCATTCTGCGTGTATTTTCTTTATTTTTTTTGACTTTCATTATTTCATTGTGTGTCAAGTCGTCAATATCGGGGCTTAAAATTTTTTTATTTTGTGGTCGCGCTACCCTGCAGCGTGCACAAAAAACTAAATGTGTTTAAAAGGTGTTTTCGTGCACTAATCTGAGCACAATCTGCTGTTCTTTTAAAAATAGCATTTTTAAAAGGCAGCTAACAAACTTTTTAAGCCGTATTATTAACCAATATTACTTGCAACTAGACTTTTTTGTTATAGTCCAACTGCATTGGTCGGTAAACGTGTCCCAAAATTTGAGAACGACCCAGCAGGACTCTATGCTAGTTGAGGTCGAGGATCTCACTAGGTAAGTCGGTGATTTAGTTCCTTAAGAAACCCGCTTTCTGCCTATTGCCCTGCATATGCACCCAGAAATGATTGACTGCACTTGCATTAGCTACGGGCTTTTTTTACTGCTTCGCACTAAAAACAACTGAATGCTTGGTGCAGCTGCGGAATCGCTTCAAATTTGGCCAATAAAGACTTGCTGCCGACGGCATTCTGAACTGTTTAGTTCCAACTGTGCCAACTCACAGTCATTCTAAGGTCGTGCACAGATAGGATTCAGCCTGTTTGGTTCCCAGCTTGCACTAAACCTTCGGGTGTACTGCAATACATGAAGCCGTAGATCTGACCGGCACCTCAATACTTCGCAATTCGTTCCAGACGAGCCCAGGAAGTTGCCAGTCGGCTTCAAGAGGCGCCGAATCATCTGGCGCAGTCAGCTGCTGTCGCGTCATCCTCAGCTACGTCGACAGCGAAATCAACGGCCGCATCAGCCGCAACGTCTCCGGTGCGCAGGAAGATGTCATCGCTGACGTCCCGACTGAAGCCGAACAAGCTAGTCTCGCTGTTCACTGGAGGAGGCGGTGGTAACTAGCCAGTAACCAGCCGGAGCGACTCTCTAACAGGCTTCCTTCGCTTCCAATATAGTCCACGGTTCCCTTGGTCATCCTTGCCTAGCTTTGCCTATCGGTCTCTACTTTTTGTTACGGCGCGCACCGACACTGTCTGTACATAAGCAACACCCGATTTATAAAGCGCCGTTCTGCATTTTTCTCTTATTGATTGCAGAAATAAACAAAATAACTGATTAATTTATTAGAGCAAAACTTACCGTTAAATGAAGCATTGATCAATTAGCACGCATCGAAATGTTTTGTCATACGCTTTAGATACTACTGTCGATAGATTTTTAAAGTTGCACAAATGTATTTTCTTTTAAAGTTCCCATGTACTCCCTGCAGCTGTCGTCTGGATCTTTCTGCCATTATGAGAATGATTGCAATAACAGAATTTAATCCCGAATTGTATTTATCCGCTTCACGCTTCGGTCAGTATTTACAGCAGTATCGGCTTGAGCCTATGATTAAGCTTTAAGCATTTTTGCACTAACACTTTCAACCCTTACCCTTCGGCTATAAAGAGCCGACTGAAAAATACACGCAGCTGCTTTTCTGTCGCGGCTATTGATCTTTTGTTTCTTTCGTTTGATAACAGAAAATTCACGCAGACTTGTTTGTTGCTACCAGAGCTACGAGTAAAGGTTTACCTACATCAATTGGGTTTCAGGACATAAAGTTGAACACAATTTATGGCTAAAAATGAATTGGCTACTGAGAAATGGTAGGGACAGAAATTATATTGCAGTAAAATAAAGTGCAGCTCAGGGCTATTCTATACATAAAACTGCAGTTTCGAGTGTCTGGCCAGGCATAGCAGCTTAGAAAAAGTCGATATTCTTTGTTCAAGCAATTGGTCAAATAAAATAACCTCTGTCAGCACGAATCAATACGTCTGCGCTCTCTAACCGCACTCGGAAATGCAAAGTTAGTGTCCAATCCTCCGACACAGTAAGCAAAGAGACTAATGGCTGTACTAATAAATAACAGAATAATCGTCTCAGGTGCGTGAGCCACTTACATACTAAAATGTATTTCAGGATGAATATGGTCCATCGGAGACTACTGAGGGGAAATTCTCACTCCAATCAGAAGGCTAAATCCTGTAAAATCCAGATCAGGAGCAGCTCAATGCGCGCCCACTGGAACACTGCGTCAGTTACCATGGCAAATCCAGGTGGTCTCAACAAAGTTGACAGAGGCATCGAACGGTCTCTCCCAGAGGGAGAAAGAATAGCATGTTTGCTCACTAACTCAATGGTATTAGCCAGTAGGCTGTAAAGGTGCTCTTCTAGCGGAAGCCCTCTCGGTGAGACAAATAAGAGAGCTGACTAGCTAGCCGACAGACTGTTTGGTCAGTATAAAATGCTGTCCAGGCAATACAAGAGACCCAATAGTTTTTTCTTGATAAAAAGTTTGGTAAAAGGACAAGTCTCGCATTAACACTTAACGCAAATAATGGAGTCGAGAGAGGCTGCACTGGCTGCTCTGGTCGACGATGACCCTGCTGCCTTCATGCAAGCCTTGAAGCCCGACCTACCTGGTAGACTGGCTCAGCCTCTAGTCGATGTCACCGAGGGCCAAGAGATCTGGTGCCGCTTGCCCAGAAGTCGTCGCAAGTGGGGCTTCGTCAGTCTGCAGTTCGGCTACGCCATCCACCTGGCCATTCTGCTGCAGTCAGTGCGAGTGTTCGAGGCCCTGCTGGAGGACAGCCCCGAGCACGCGGCTCAGCTCGAGCTCGACGGCAGCACCGTTGTTCACAGTTTGGCTCGTTGCCAGATGTACGCGCCGAGGTTCAAGCGAGCGAAGCGACTCGAGACGGCCCTACTCTCCACTCTGAGCAGAGAGCCGCGTCTGCTCGAAAGACTGGTCGCTCAGGAAGACTCGAGCGGTCTTCGGCCTCTGGAGGCGTGTGTGAAGTTCGCGGCATTCCGACTTGCTCGAAAGATGCTGCACCTGCCCAACTACCTGTTGAGATCGGAGACTCGATCAGGCGGATGGGCCGTGCGTCTCTACGACGTAACCGACTACGACCTGTGTCACGGAAGTCGGTGTCACGTGAGTCCTCTGTATCTGCTCACGTATGTAGCTTCGAGCCAGGTGGAATCACTGAAAAAGTCCAAGCTGATGGAGGATCCTCTAATTCGACAGTGGCTGCGCTTGACGTATCGTCAGACTCGACTCATTACAGTTCTGCGACTGTTGGTTATGAGCATTCCCACAGTTATTTTCATGCTGACGGCTGTGAGTGAGCCGATTATGATGATGGTTGCGTGCTTCGGCAGTCTTATGCATTGCAATCGAGCTACTTTTGCTGCTGCAAAATCCGCCGGTATTAACGAGAGCCTGCTAATTAACACTAATTTTTACTATTCTCTCTTCGAAAATCAAACAGTAAAATCGAATAAGTGTTTCGAATACATGCAATCTGTTGAAATTAACTTCTTATCGATTTCCATGGTGACAGCATTCATGAGCCTCACGGCAGCTGTGAAGATTGCTTTCTCAGCCTTTGAGCGAAGTCAAAGACAAACATTGTTGACAGCCGACACTTGGTCACTTTTTGATCGATTCGTCCGGCGAACAATTTTTGACTTTTACCACTTCATTTCCATCTCAAGTGGCATCTGCTTTCTAATCGTTGCCTCCAACTTAAAATCGGAGACTTTTTATGAAAAGTTGTATCCTATCAACCAAAGGAGCGGCAGACTAATTGAACAACTATTCGTTGGGTCCAACACTCTGTTCATCGCATTCACACTGTTACACTATGCGCAGTACATGGAAATCCTAACAAGATCGGTAGGGAAACTCTTCTTCACCTTCCACTGCATGCTTGAGAGCTTCTTGGCCGCGCTGCCGCTGCTGTTCTATTGGATCATTCTGTTCAGCCTGGACTTCTTCATCCTGGTCGACTCGCCGGACTTCGAGACGGGCCTGCTGTCGCTCTACTCGTCAGTGAAGGTCATCCTCAACATGATCACCTTCAACCTGGATAGCGCGGTTGTTCTCATCATCCACGTACTATTTTTTGTATTCGTAGGCCTGAACCTGCTGAACTTTCTAATCGCATTTGTCACCGAGACTTTTCAACGGTGCAACAGCGACTTCGACGTGGCCTTCGATTTGCTGAGGCTGCTGGCCGCTTTGAAAACGTTCCGCTACTTCCGGTTCATGCTTCGCTGCAACCACTGGCTGGAGGTGCGGGCGCACGGCAACTGCAAGCGCCGGGTAGTCGCTGAGGTCATTCAGCCGGGATTCAAGAAGCTAAAATTGAGGGAATTAAAGTTGCAGTAACAATCATAAACCATATCGTTTAAAAATTACATGCTGTTGGGTGGTAGTGCAACTACATGTGACTGCGTTTTTACTTTAGCACCCTCTTTTTCACACCTATGTTGAAAAGGCGAGATTTTTACAAGTTTTTTATTGAATCAAAGGCCACTTTTTTGTTTTACTTATTTGTTCAGTTCAGCAAACTTTCTGGCAAATTTTAGCTCGTATTTGAAAATTGGAGACTGAGCTTGCCGTAAAAATATTCCTTAAAATTATTTTAACTTTCCTTTCACTTCGTGGGAGAAATTTTTAGCTTGTCTTATGAGAGAAAGGTCGCGGGATCATGTCCAAGATCCAGGAGACTAATTGGAGGAAATTAATTCCCAATTTCTTTCATCAGCTGAGATCGGGTACCAGTGTGGGCCGGGGGAAATTTATTGTGGTTGATGCTGTCCCTCCAGCCCATCAGGACTGAGCAGCTGTACACAGCCCTCGTTAGACAGCTGTCTAAATTTCGGATGACGTGTGTTAAAAAACAAACTAATAACTATCAGAACAACAATATTGCTTCATGATTTCTATTAAAAAAATTATTTACACTGGACAATCTTCAAGGTGTTTTATTACAGCACCCTTAAACTTTTAAATGTAAATTTTATTTGACAGAATTTTATTGTCGATTATTGAAAAATAAACACAAATGCTACCTCTCCGTCTGGTTTCTGTTAGCCAATTTATTTTTTATTCAACGTTCATCGCGAAAAATCTAATCGGAAATTAATTTTTGAAGGTTTGCTAAAAATGCCACACAGCTCGTATATTTAAAGGGTACAAGCGCAGATTTTTCAATAGTTTATACAGTTTAGAACCAAGTGATAGAGTTTAGTATAAACAAATTCAGAATAAAAGCGGCGATGGAGACCGCTAGGATAGACTGATAGACTATCTTAGATATAAGCTCAGTCAGTCGTTTATTACAAGCCAAAGAACAGATATGCACTCATGCATATGTCGTACAGAGCAGCAACCGTATGTTAACACAGTCAGGTCTTCAGACTACTCGAATGGCTCTTTGAGAAGAATTACGCCGCCACGAATGTACTTTACCATTTAGACTTATGTACTTCCCGCTGCTTTTGAAGGCCGGTTGCACAACTTCGGCGATCACTCGACGCCTGCAGCTGCCAGTTGATCTTGTTGCCATCCAGTGGTTAAATCGAAATACAAACCGAAAGTACCGAAAGGTTTTCAGTGCAGCCAGCAGCCTCAGCAGATCGAAGGCCACATCGAAGTCATTGCTGCTTCGTTGAAAAGTCTCGGTTACAAATGCGATTAGAAAATTAAGCAAATTAATGCCAACGAATACAAAGAAAGCCGTGTGAATGATGAGAACGACAGCGCTGTCCAGACTGAAAGTGATCATGTTTAATATGACTTTAATTGAAGAATAAACGGACAGAGGACCGTTGACGAAGTCCGGCGTGTCAACCAGAATGAAGAAGATCAAGCTGAACAGAACCGTCCAGAAGAACAGCAGGGGCATGGACGCCAGAAAGCTGGTCATCATGCTGTGAAATGTGAAGAACAGTTGGCCAATACTTCTTGAAACAATCTCCAGGTACTGAGAGTAGTAGAGGAGCAAGGACATTATGAGCAGAGAATTCGAACCGAGAAACAGCTGCTAAATAATCACACCAGATCGCTGGTTCACGGGCGGCAGAGATCGGTACCATTCGAGCTCATTTGGTCCGAAATTGGTGTGCAAAACGGCTAAGAAGCACGAGCCGCTGATGAGGGTGGCGGCCAGGTAGAAGTCGAACATGGATCGACGAACAAAGCGCTGCGAAGTTCGCCAGTTGTCAGCCGTGAGCAGCTTGATTCGCCAGCTTCGTTCCCAGAGCCACAGTGAGATCTTCGCCAAGGCCAATAGTAGCTTGCAGACTAACAGCACTAGAATCATTGAGCTGCTCAGGAGCAACGCGTCTCCTAGTTTTGAGCACTCGGTGTACTTGACTGTCTGATTAGCAAACAGGTCCCAGTAGACGCTCGAACTCGACATGACGCTTTCATTCCAACCCAGCCTGCTAGCAGCAGAGAAGGTGGCGCGATTACAGTGAATAAGCAGACCGAAGCTCGACACAAACAGCATCACAGATTGACTAAAAACTGTCAGCAAAAAAATCGCTGACGGTATGCTCATAACCAACAGCCGCAGAACTGTAATGAGTCGAGTCTGACGATACGTCAAGCGCAGCCACTGTCGAATTAGAGGATCCTCCATCAGCTTGGACTTTTTCAGCGATTCCACTTGGCTTGAAGCTACATACGTGAGTAGATACAGAGGACTCACGTGACACCGACTTCCGTGACACAGGTCGTAGTCGGTTACGTCGTAGAGACGCACGGCCCATCCGCCTGATCGAGTCTCCGATCTCAACAGGTAGTTGGGCAGGTGCAACATCTTTCGAGCAAGTCGGAATGCCGCGAACTTCACACACGCCTCCAGAGGCCGAAGACCGCTCGAGTCTTCCTGAGCGACCAGTCTTTCGAGCAGACGCGGCTCTCTGCTCAGAGTGGAGAGCAGGGCCGTCTCGAGTCGCTTCGCTCGCTTGAACCTCGGCGCGTACATCTGGCAACGAGCCAAACTGTGAACAACGGTGCTGCCGTCGAGCTCGAGCTGAGCCGCGTGCTCGGGGCTGTCCTCCAGCAGGGCCTCGAACACTCGCACTGACTGCAGCAGAATGGCCAGGTGGATGGCGTAGCCGAACTGCAGACTGACGAAGCCCCACTTGCGACGACTTCTGGGCAAGCGGCACCAGATCTCTTGGCCCTCGGTGACATCGACTAGAGGCTGAGCCAGTCTACCAGGTAGGTCGGGCTTCAAGGCTTGCATGAAGGCAGCAGGGTCATCGTCGACCAGAGCAGCCAGTGCAGCCTCTCTAGGCTCCATCAAAACTAGTTAGAAATACTACGGCTCCTTATTCTAGAAAAATAGGCGTACTTGCACAAACTGAATGCAGTGCATAAACTGAACTACTGTGCGAATGCGTCGAAGCAGCTTTGCGAATTTATGCAGCGTCAGTAACACTGCTATGTGTCTTTCCTAACTGAATAATCTTCCCCGGCTTCGAGAACTCAGCTTTCCTTTCCCACCCATGGAAACCCCAGTTTAGCAGCTGTCCCTCCTCGCTCTCTCTCTTTTTCTCTATTTCACTGGCGTCGCAATTTCTTAGCTCACTTATCAAGAAGCAGTTGAGCTTACGTACGACTCGTGCACACTAAAAGCAAATTTTCTATATATTTTTTTAATTGAAGGCCCACATTTTGTTTGCTCGGAAACACTTTAGACTGACGGAAGCAAATTTGCGAAATTGGCACCAGCTCAGGGGAGGGAAGTTTTGTCAACTTGGTGCCTTGAATTTTCCGCGGTCAATGCTCTCGCTGTCGTTGCAGAAATGTGTATTAGAATGAGAGAAAGTATCAAAATTATGGTCAATCATTTGGCTTTTTAATATGGCTTTTTGATAGTTATTTTTCTGTTAACTAGATTGCATCAAAACGCAACGAAAAGGTTTAATAGAGCGAAAAGAATCTGATTGGATGGTGAGAAATTCAAATTTACAGTCGTGTAGGTTGACTTAATTTGATTGCAATGTGAATGGGCCTTAAATGAGGCTTAAAGTGTGTACACTGCTTGACTAGATACGTGTGAAAGTTAGGTCGGATGTACTCCCGTGTGTCTATGTACTTCGTGGGCTTCGCTCATTGTACCCCTCCGCTCATTGTCTCCCCTTGTACACTCAAATTAAAGCGAATTAAAACTTTTCATCTCCGCAGCCAATTAGAAAGAAGCTCCAGATTTGAGCTTGGAGCTGAGAGTCTTGAATTCTATACACTTATAAGTAATAGCAATCGGAAGCCAACCAAAACTGAAGTATTTTTTTAATATTATTAGAAAAAGCAAAAAGAACACCCAACCATGGCACACAATGATAGATTTGGCGTAGAGGTGCAGCTTGACTCCAGCAGCGACTCATCTGACAGCGACACTGGCGAGGTCGACTGCACTGAGGTCGGCGTATGCGTCAAATCGCCTTACAAATACTCAGTGTACGACGACGATTGTTACAATTCTTATCCGAAGAATTGGCACCGAACTAATCGGTTCGTCTCCATGACCGACGCGCCGAACCATCTATTGCAGGAGCGTCGGTGCCTTATCGGCCTGCGACCAAAGATTACGATTGATTTTCTAGAGACAATCAACAACCTCCGGGCGGGCAAGATGCTCGACGTGCCGCAGCGATCGCCCGAATGCGCTTTGAAACCGATGACCCTAAGCGACGAATTAAACGAATTGGCCAGAGCAATCTGGATGGAGCGGACCAGCATCCCGGACGGGTTTGTAGCCATGCCTAACTGCATTGATATGCCTGGCGGGGCCAAACTTGGCTGCCTGGTCTTCAGCTCGCCAAAAACCGACGAGGCGTCGCTCAGCTGGCTCGGCAGACAGGCTGTGTACTTTTGGGCCGGCGATGGCTCGTAGGTTGCCGATTGCGTACTTGATTGGAGACGGATTGCACGGTTTCGAGGAGGATTGCAGGGTTTTGATTAGGATTGCAGGGTTTCGATTAGGATTGAAGGGTTTCGAGGACAATTGAAGGGTTTCGAAGAGGATTGAAGGGTTTCGAAGAGGATTGAAGGATTTCGAGGAGGATTGCAGGGTTTCGAGTATTGAAGGGTATCAAGAAGGATTGAAGGGTTTCGGGGAGGATTGAAGGGTTGGAAGAAGGATTGAAGGGTTTCGAAGAGGATTGAAGGGTTTCGGGGAGGATTGAAGGGTTGGAAGAAGGATTGAAGGGTTTCGAAGAGGATTGAAGGGTTTCGAAGAGGATTGAAGGGTTTCGAGGAGGATTGCAGGGTTTCGAGTATTGAAGGGTAGCAAGAAGGATTGAAGGGTTTCGGGGAGGATTGAAGGGTTTCGGGGAGGATTGAAGGGTTGGAAGAAGGATTGAAGGGTTTCGAAGAGGATTGAAGGGTTTCGAAGAGGATTGAAGGGTTTCGAGGAGGATTGCAGGGTTTCGAGTATTGAAGGGTAGCAAGAAGGATTGAAGGGTTTCGGGGAGGATTGAAGGGTTTCGGGGAGGATTGAAGGGTTGGAAGAAGGATTGAAGGGTTTCGAAGAGGATTGAAGGGTTTCGGGGAGGATTGAAGGGTTGGAAGAAGGATTGAAGGGTTTCGAAGAGGATTGAAGGACTTCGAGGAGGATTGCAGGGTTTCAATTAAGATTGCAGGGTTTTGAGGAGGATTGCAGGGTTTCGAGGAGGATTGAAGGGTTTCGAGGAGGATTGCAGGGTTTCGAGGAGGATTGAAGGGTTTCGAGGAGGATTGAAGGGTTTCGAGGAGGATTGAAGGGTTTCGAGGAGGATTGAAGGGTTTCGAGGAGGATTGAAGGGTTTCGATAGGGGTTTAAGGTTTCAATAATTATTCACTAGTTAAGAGAATAACTTCAAAAAATACTTTAAACATTAAAGTAGTAATCCACAGTTTTTAGAAGCAATTTTTGGTTTAATGAGGATTCTAGAGTGCTGAAAAATTTGTACTTATAGTGCTGACAGAGGGCTTCCGGATTAAGAAATGTATCAGCTTTAGGCTTGCTATCCCATGATTTCCCCGCCCCAAAAATTCTCGTCAGACCCGGCCAATTCGCACTGAAAACCGAAATGCAAACGGACGAAGCTGGACAGGCGTTTCTGAAGCAGTGCATGTACTACCCGTCGGGCTCGCCATCCGAAGCGGAGTACTACCCCGCCAATCCGGAGTTCAAGCTGGCCCAAAAGTTGAGCATCATCTCCGATCAATTGCTACTGAAAGACTGTCGCAGCGTTGGTCTCTACTGCGACATTGTCCAGGTTAGCAACTACGGCGCTGAATTGAATCAGGCAAAAAATCTGGTCGGCTTTGTTGCCGTGTTCAAAATGCCAGTCTTTAACAGTTCGGGACTTGAAATCGGCCTGTACGAAGATGAGTCCTAATTATCATCAAGACAGCAAGGACACGAATGTTCATTCTGCTTTTAAAACTATTCTAGACTTTTTGCTAAGTTTTTTTATTCCAGAATAATTTAAATGTTCGTTTGATATTTTAATTTTCCACAATATAGTCGAATAAGTAGAATATTTATTTTTTGTTAAACGAAGGCCATTGTTTTTGGTTTCTGTATAAACAAATTACATTAGCAATGAAGCTTTCAAGAATGGCAAATGAGACGAATTAATTGTAAACAAGGTCTATAGAAAACTAAAAAATATTGTAGCGAATACTATAGAGTAAAAACACTGTTTAATATCTCGTTTTTGGAATCTTTACTCGCACAGCGAAGGAAAAATATAAAAAAAATATTTTACTACGTGGGATTTTGACAGAAAAAGCTGAAAATAACAATCGTCTTAATGAATTTAGGTTTTTAGTGAATTCGGCGCCTTGTGGAATTTTCTACTATTAGTAGAGAAACTGTTCTCTTTTAGCTGCATGCTCAAACTTACTCAAATTTAACTTCGTGAAGGCGGTGACAATTAATTGGCCTCGTCCTACTTAAGAATGTTTGAATAAATCAGCATCCCAATTAGCCTACTAAATAAACAGTAGTATTGAAGAGATGTTAGTATCAGGGCTTTAGTTAATGTACACGAGACTCAGCCGGGTCTACAAATCAGTGGATACAACTCTTCGTCGGCGATAAAACGGCGCTTGTTGTTGCTGATGTCGCGGAGCAGCTTCAGGATCGCCAGAGACGTCAGCAACCGAAGCCGTTGACTGCTCCTCGGCAGTTACTGCTACTGCCAGCGGCACCCATTCGATTTCTGGGTCACGATCCGGCGCCAAGCGGCACGCAAACGCGCGCCCGGTTGCTCGATCATTAGGGTACACCACGGTCGGCTGGAACGGTTCTCCAGAATCTGCGTAGGCCAGCAGCCGCTCGCGGAGCTGGGGAAACTGGCGCCGAAAGCTGACGCCGCGTTCGCGCAGCAGGCGCTCCACTTTTGACACGTAGGCCCGTCGATGCCTTCGAGCCGCATTCGAATCCTCCGCCTCGGCGTCCAGATCAAAGCTGCTGAATGGCGACATTCGGAGCTTGGCCCACTTGATGCCACGGCCAACTGTGACGCAGACAACAAAGCTGGCATTGGGGTCGCAGGATCTGCAGGCGTCGGCCAGGTCTCCAGAAAGATCAGAGCAATCGAGAAGCACCGGCGGCCGCATCAGGCCTTCAACGCCTTCGGTTGCTACAAATCGCGCTACGGCAGCCGCGTCTCGAAGCGCCAGCAGGATGCAGCCGCGCCAACCGTAGCTGCGGGCGGCGGCGCGCGCCAGGCGTGATAGAAGCGCCGCAGCCGTTGAATCCTCGGCCAGAAGGCAGCCGGCGATAAGCCGCTTGCAGGCGTCCACCGTTCGGGTCCGACAGCACGAACGGCCGTGTGCGCCGGCGTGATCGGAACGGCACTTCCGGCTGCAGTAGTAGGTCCGGCACTCCCGACAAGACCGGAAGCCGTCTTGGAGACGCTGGGCAAGCTCACATCGACGCGCGCAGGACGGATTGGCGCACTCTAGCAGGTAACGCATGCCTTCGCGGACCACACCTTGGCAAGACTCTGCCAGGCTGCGCTGCGGCTGCAGCAGCTTCCGCTGTTTTGTTCCGCCAAGGGCTACGAGGACGCGAGCAAGTTCGCCAGATGCATCTCCGTCCCCAAGGGCCACCAAAACATCGTCATCAGCAAGAGACGGAGATACCGGTCGATCTTCGACATTGAGTTCGTCTTCAGATTTGCTGACGGTCTGAAAGTAACGCTCCATCTCGCCGTCAGCGGCCAGCAGCTCCGCTTGACGTTCAGTAATGGCGCAGCCTTCGTTTGTATCGCGCCGCCACTCGGCAAGTCGGCTGCGCTGTCGCTCCTGCCGCGCATCAGCAAGTTTCAGCAGCTTCGGTGACGTCATCGGATCAGTGTCAGCAGGCGATCCTGTTGGATCTGCCTGACACAGCAAAAGTCCAGGTAGGAGCTCTGCGTCGGCTGGTTGAGCAACTTGTCTTCTATCGACAGTTGGATGCAAGACTCTGGTGAATACATGCACTATTGATGTCTGAACCACTGTTGACTCTTCCCCCTTGTCTTCTTTTTCTAACTCTTCAGGACTCGACGCACTGGAGGGAGAAGTTTCCGATGATGGCGAAGAAGCAGATAGAGACGAGGTCACTGAAGCCATTGAAGCACCGGAATCGCGTTTCATTATCGCTGATGCATCAGAGCTGCTTGTCGCTTGAACATCCTCGAAAGCGGTTTGAACCACACTCTTTGGCTGAAAATCCTGAGGCGTCAGTGTCACGGGCAGCAGTGGCGGCCTTGGCAGTCGGGCTGCGAGCTCCGAGAGCTTTAAAGGCCTCGGACGAGCGGCGGCTGCCTGGCGAGCTTGTGAATTGAGGCTGCTCTGAGTGAAGTAGCGACTTCGCTGGCTCATTTCGCCATCCAGTCGGTCTGTCTGTTTCGTTCTTGCATTATTTTCACTTTCTACAGTTCCTTCGCGCTCTTGCTCCGAGCAGCTGGTTGTCCGCTGGGACAGCCGCATAGGCAAGCTGAGACTGCTATGAATAGAACGTAATCGCCACGTACTCAGCTCAGCACTGCCTCCTGTCGTTGATGACGACTCTTTTGTTTCAACTGAAGGTCGCCAAGAGCGACGCGTCTCCCTGCTGCAGAATGGCGTATCTGATTGGTTTTTTGCGAGATTATCCAGCCAGACTGGGGCCTCCAGTCGGGTCAACGAGCGGCAAACACTGAGCTCGCGCTCCGATTTGGCCCTCCGTTCAAGCCACTCGAAAAACAGGCTGGCGCTTCTTACTTGCGCACCTTCGGGTGCCCGGCGGTTGGATGGCAGTCGTATGCGCTTCAAGCCTTTTTTCAGACCCTCATCGGACGTTAAACTATCCACAGTGTCCGTTTCTAACAACGAAGCGCAGGAATGTGACACATCAGCGCCAGGTCTATGAGCATCAGTGCTCTGGATGTCTTTGCTCAGCAAGTCGAATAGGGACATTGATTTTGGCGCACTTGCTGATTCATGCCTAGGTTGCTGAGAATCCGCCAAGCCATCCGTCCTCGGGGAAAAGTTGTGCAAGGCTTCTTTGTCAGCTAGCAACTGTCGGAGCTGTCGAAGGCTCGTAGAACTTGCACTGGTGTCGCTCCATCGCAGTTCACTTGATGCTTCGGAGTTGCGCCCGCCGCCTCCACTGCTGATGGAACTGCTCAAGCGGGGCAGAGACCGACTCGGCCTGGGTCGTGCGGGTGCGGCTTTCACAGCCGTGTAAGCATCTCGAGCAGCTTGCAGCCTGCGTTGGTCGGCTTGAAACGAATTCGGCCCAGGCGAGCGCCCTCTCTGCTGCTGCTGATGCTTCAGTGGTACCTCGGCTGATGTCAACAGCGCCGAAGGTTCTGGACGGGAACTGATTGGCGGCGAAGTTTCTTGTTTACTGGGGGTCGGTGAGCCGGGCTCGCTGTCCGATATGAAGGCGCATTCGACATCTACGGCCTCCGCCACAGCCCAGCGCCGATAATCCTCCAGCTGCGGCATAACCTGGTGAATCTCAACCACGTCTTCCTCTGGACGAGGCTGCGTGAATGTCTCCTTGTTCTCCAGCTTGTTTTCACAGTCAGCGGGCTGCGTCGCTCGAAGAGTGCACGAGGTTGATATGAAGATGCGGTACTCCGCCTCAGCTGTTGATGGACCGCCCTCTGGGTTCCGGCGCGCTTTTCGGCTATTTTTCACAGCCGCGCTAGCCGCCCCGGCTGCCCTGGCGGCGGCTCTGGCCAGCGCCACGCTCGGATTGGGCCCCGTGGCCTCCGTAGTCACGCGCACCTCCACCTCCTCCGTCGAGGCTGCAGCCGCAGGCGAAGCGGCCGATGTGCAGTCTAAAAGCAGCGCCCTTGACGAGGCCACAGCGGTCACGAGTCCGCCTGAGAGAAGAGGACAGAGGAAATGTAAGTGCGGCACGTCGGCTTAACTTTCAGTCTCGTTCTCGGATACCACCAGGAGTGAGTGCAACTCAAGCCTTAACTAGCTGGAGTAAGCCTGAACTTTCCCACGCCAATTTACTAACGCCAAACCGCATGCATATCAGGCCATCCGTTATATTCTGTGTAAATCACATGCGAAGCTGCCCCTGATACACTGGGAGGGGGTCTTCTAGTATGCGCATAAATAATGCAAATTAATTCGGGAGAGAGAAAACCAACAAGTACTAGACGAAACAGCCTGGACTCAAATCGATATTTGCAAAGGCAGCAACTGGGAAATGAAAAGTCTTCGCGCCAAATGGTTTGTCATTGACATTCGATCGTCTCTCATATTTTGCATTTTTTCTTTCTACTCGGAAAATTCAAGCTTACCAGCAGGCGGTTCTGCAACGCAGAGCTGCGTTGGCTGATATTCACGCTCGTCCACCTGCGTCACCCCCTGATGCTGCCCGTGTGGGTCATATGCCAGTCCTTCCGGCTGCGGGCGCCTCAGCGTTTCAACCTGTTGATTCAATAGACGGCTGTCTTCATTGGCACCGCTCTGCTCGAATTGGTCATGGAATTCTTGCACCTCGGTGATCTCAATGTTGACCTCCTCGTCGGCTGAACTAGCCGCTCGGTCGTCGGCAGCTTCGCTGATGGCGCTCAAACGGTGCCAGGCGCTGTTGCCGCCTTTTCCTAGACGTCGTTGCAGCATTCCAGCAGTCGGTGACTCGAAAATGATAGAATTTTCATAGCCGTAGAAGTTTCTGTTCTTGTCACCGAGGTTCTGCAGTGTCAGAAACGTTAAAGTTCGCGTTAAAAAAGCTGCAGGTTAGAGGTCAGTTGCAGGCCAGATGCCTGGAATAACTAGCGGACGTGTTATATATGGGGTATCTAGCCAGGGGAAAAATGGTTCCCCCAGCGCTGCCTTCTCTCCTGGCTGAGTTAGCGTCTGTTGCTGCTAGAAAACTGCTGAACTCTGTCCTCACTGGGCCCTACGTATCTCAGCATCCCCTCCTCTCTCTCTGTCAGCGTATTCCCGCATTTCTGCTCCAAGCCCCAATCCCTTCTGAACTGAAGCGCGGGTGGTCAGCAGGCCATAGGCTATTGGAAGCGGCGTTGAAAACTAGAGAGAGAAATTCACCAATGTTAGGAAAAGCGGCGCGCGTCCGGGTGAGCGAGTGGTCTTTTAGTGCCCTTGGAAGCGGCTGCGCATGAGTGGATCTGGCTTCTCCTTCTAACTATAAATGTCGATCATGAGGCTTGTGTGTTCTTTGCTGCTTTGGCCTTGCAAAGCTTGGCTGGAGAATTGGGGGGGGGGGTTCAGAATCCTACACCGGCTTATCGCCTCTTTTTTGTTTATTCAAGCTTCCATCGTCGCTCTACGAGCGTATTGTCTCCAATTTCCTGGCCCCCTTTTATCCTGGCTGGCTGAAGTGCTGAGTTTTAATGGTTTTTTCTGGAGTCGGGATTCGTTTAACAGGCAGCCGTCGGGCTCACTTAAAATTCAAGTTGATTTTTGGTTTAGTTCATCTAGGCTTTCATCTGCATTACTGATTCATAAACTCGATTATTAAAGTTCTTTCTGCCACAGGAACTCAAGTCCCCGCGCTTCGCTAGGTCTCAATCCACTTCAATATATCCCCTAAAGCTGTTTTGCTTTCCTCTTGCTCAGAGGCGCTTTCTAAGAGTTTGAAAACAAGATTTTCGTTCCTAACGAGGAAACTGAGCTGAGCTTTGCCTTAGTAGAAAAACGATTTCTGAGGGGACAAATTGGGCAGAATTGTGATGTCTTGTGAGCCAACCGATGTTACTGATGCTGGGGAAAACTTTGTGAGGAAAATCGAACGGATTTGCATACAGTCTGTCTGTCGAATCTATTTAAAATTTTGCTGCACTCACCAAAACGGTGTCTCCTCCGGATTCCCCAGCGCAACCTGGCTCAGGATCTGAAAAGATGATACCAAATAGCTTTAATGCGTTTTGAACTGATTCAGATCATTTGTGTGGTGGCTACGAAAGTTGTTTTCGCTTGAACGAGTATTGTAACCCAATCGCCCAGATTGCAGCCTCGAGACAAACACTGGCACACAGAGAGACAGGGGGTGCTATTTTTCTGCTCTAGTGACCAATCCTTAATCAGAGTGGCTTCGTATGCTCCCGGCACCTGCTGCAAAGGCACAAGGATTAGGTTGCACATTTGTAAAGAAAAAAAAACAAATCTATTGGGGTCGGGCCGGGTAAGTTTGTAGAAGCGCAATTTTTACACACACGCGGAAACGTGGGCACAGAAGTGTGCTGACTATTAGGCAGACTTACGCAGCGCTAAAACTCGTTGAGAGCTTTTATCCCGGTGTCCTAAAAACTTAGAATTAAGCTAGCAAGTCTTGCCTGCGCCAAGCTTTTTGTATACTCTCTGTGAATGCATTGCCATCGGTTGTGCTGACACTGCCTACGAAGGACTGATTTGTTCCCGAAAGTGAGAGACAGACAGAGAGAGAAAGACAGAGTGAGTGCACAGCTCCCGTGGGATTACATTGGAAAGCTTTGGTACGGGAGAGAAAATTAAGGTGGAAGTGCGAACAAGGTACGCAATAGAAGAGCGGCGGCGCCGTTGAGCAGAGAGACCGACCAAAATACCACAGGAACTGTGCCCAATGAGCGGCGCGGTCGGGAAACATTTTCTAACATGCCATTGTTCACCAGCCAGTTTTTTTGCAGGAAACGCGCCCGCTCCTAACTTTCCATACGCCTTGTTAACAGCCAAATCCCCAGTCGGGACATGGTGGGTCATTAATTTCTTTGATTGCATGCTGTGGCGCTTTGGCCTGCATTCATTTTTATGACTCTCCACTCTGCAAAATTGGGAGTAGACTGACAATTGCTATGCAAAGTTACCTATAGGCGTTCCCTGGGGCGAGAGTGTGCGCTATATCAGTTTGGTGTTCGAACAGGGACACTGCATTGCTGCTGCCTGAAGAGCTTACATTCCTACAGACAGTTGCTTGCATTAGCTAGTTAAAAGCAATACAGACTCTTAGGACTGGAACCTGAGACTTTAGGCTTGCCAGGAATGTCTCCAAACCTATCAAATATCGCCATTGGTATATTTAGCTCGTATAAGCTCCGAAAATGTCAATAAAAACAGACGTTTGCGAGTATACATGATTTATAGAGAAGTATATTTGGGGTAGCTAAGGGTATACACTGCATTTGAACTCGAATAATTCGAGCGCTCGTGTGTAAGACAAAGTTTTTCCCGCTCTTTAACTTTATGCAAGTCTAAGATATTGCTCCTTTTGACGAAGTAACCGGGACCTACTCAGCCTTGTGAAAGCGCCCCACTCAAACAAATTTAAACACATTTAAACCCTCATACCAGTTTGAGGAGCGTCGCAGACAAATCGATACTTCAATTCCAGATCCTCCTGCGGCGACAGCGGCGACACAGCGGAAGCGGCACAGCTGGGGGCGTCATCAGAAGAGCTGACTGCTGTCTCGTCCTCGACGATGGGGAATAGGTTGCGGTTGTTAGCGCCTGCCGTGTCGTTGCTGTACAGATTTAAGCCCCCGGCAACACTCTCCTCAATGACGTCATCATCCTCGCTTGAACTGACATCGGAGCTGGAATCACCTGCTGGTTCGCTCATAGCTCGACGATGACCTTGCATTTCGTTGTCCTCGTCAATGTCAATTGTTGAGCCCCCGGTTTGGCCAGCAACAGAGTCGAGGCCATCCCCAATCGACATAGCAAAGCTGTTCGTAGTGATCGATGCATAGTTTCGTGTCTGAACGTGACGACGCTTTAAGCAGAGATCGTCTTGGCAGCGGCTGGTTGCCATGCCAACATTGAGCCTTTTAGTTGCGTCGGACAGCACAGGAGAATTGTTTACACATGGGCTCCCTTGCCTTTTGCTGAGCAGCTCAACCGTGCTGGCAACTGTTTAAACAAAAAATTTCCCTCGGAAAAAGCGACATACATGTATTGCTTTTGGTAAAGTCCAGCAGATATTTGAGCTATAGAAGGCAATAATAATGCCCCGTCCATGTCGAAAAATCTACCTTTTCAAATCTACCTGGCGCTCGATCAGAGTAAGGGGAGAAGGGTGAAGGCCACAAAAATGATGAAGATTATTGAGGCTGAGACAGAGGCTGCGCGGCCCATGCAGTTTCTCTTCCTGCTCTTTTCCTCCCTTTCTTTTTCCAGCTTTCTCTTACCCAAAACTGTTTCGTCCCATCCTCCCAGCCTCATTTGGCTATTATTTCCCATGCTCAAAGTACTTTTTTCTCTCTGAAAATGCATTCATCATCCCTTCGTACATCCGCCATGGAGGGTTGCGTGCATGTACTGTACGACGCGAGTACGAGTACATCTATAACATGTGCATTTCATAAGATTTTTTATCGAGTGAGTGCAACGCATAGCAGTAGATGTAGCTACAGAATTCTAGGTACCGATTCTTGCAAAGTAAATCACAACTGCTGCTTATAAAAGAGGTGAGCTGGCAGGCACGTACAAGCAACTTGTTAATTTTTTCCGGATTGAGACAAATCAGCCTGATATAATTAGCGTGTTAACGTTACATTGTAGCTACATTAAGTTACCTTTTCAGCAGAAGCATGCTGAAAAACTAATTGGGATTTGTGCAATTAGACAAATTCTTGTTTGCTTTTAGCTCATCTTCTCCTCAGCGATAGCTTGAAAGTACGAGTAAGTCAGTGGCAAAATATACTCAGTATTTAGGCTTACATGCTTAAAACTTAAATGTTGCTACAAGGGTGTGAATTTTTTTCATTCGCTGCTGGCCTGAGAGGCTTTGTACACCATAATATGGGCAGGGGACGCTGTTAGTAGCTTAGTTCGACTTTTTGTGATCTGTAAATTATTCTTTTATTACGAAATTAATTCAGTACGCTGTTAAAAAAACTACTATCTGCACTGGGATATACTTTACGCATCATGTGACTTATTCATGGCGCCAGATGGCGTCTGGGAAGCCACGTGACTGGGGTTTAGTTTTTTACATTTGAAACTCGGTTGATTTATTGCCCTATGGCCCAAAAGTTTTTTTAATTTTTTTTCTGTTAAGTTTGACTGCTCTCTTTCCGAACCTTTTGAGCACGAGCCTACTTTGGAATTTCCTCTGTCAGTTCTTCTTTAAGGTCTTCATCTCCTACCAGTATAATCCTAAGCTTTCTAATGTATATTTTCCCGATACCGTACGATGCGTAATGCCAATAATGCCTAAACCAATTTGCTTAAAAATATGGATTGCATGCGAACACCTGGCGCCTGATTTATTAGTCCTGGTTCCTTATGAGGTTATCCAGTGGGTCCTACGTGATCTCTACAATTTAAGCAGAACTCGTCCTGGGGCCTTTTCATTTTCTTGATTGTGGTTCAGAACCATTTTAACTTTTCAGCGGCGAATTGGCTGTGATCTAGGATTCCTTTTATTTCTTTTCTAGAAGAAAAAGTTACTTGTTGTTAATGAAAATTCTTACAATATATTCAATATTTAGGAGAATGATAAAATAATAAATTTTTGTTAAACTGCCCTCTTTCTTGTAAAATTCTGATTCATAAATCACTTTTTAAAAAGCCTCACCGCAGTCGTCATGTCTTGCCGTCTGCTGAGTAAAGGGCACAAACAGGAAAATATTGAACTTTTTATATCAAGTATCAAAAGATAATTTGCAGATCTTTTTAATGATAATTTGTTCAAGCTTCATAAAAAATTCTATGCATTAATAATATAATGTTTCTTCCCATATTTTTATATTAAAAAGTATATTTTTATCCATAAAACATCATGCCAATAATACCTAGCTTATTTAGTTGTTTTTTATAGATTCAATTGTTTTTTTTACTAAATTTTTTTCTCAAGTTCTAAAATTTTGCTAATTTTTTGAAAAAAATATTTTTGCAATTTTGTATCCTAGATAGTAGTACCTAGGTACAACTTTAAGATGCAATTCAGAGTCAGGATCATAAATAGCTATCATGTGACAACTATCAACCAATAGGGACTTACATGTGTGTATTGCCATTGGAAATGGCCAGGTGATTCCCAAGGTTGCACCCTTATATTGTCAGGCTGCTAAAGTATGTCTATTTCAGAAAAACCTATGGGTTAAAGAATAAACAATTATAAATTAAATAGCTAATAGATGAATCAGTAGCTCAATTCTAGTCAATAAATAGCTAGGTTATAACCATAGTCAAGATCATGTCATGTGTACACTAGAAAAAAAATTGGTAAAAAAACTTGTGCAGCATGCCCCAAGTTAGGGGATTCACTTGTGGGCCCAACTATGCCAAAGTGCCAATTCATATATGAACTTATATGAAACAAAACAAAATTGTAACAAACTTTTACTTTAGCAAAGCTCCTTAAGTGAATAAAAACAAGAAGGCAGATTTTATATTAAGATACAATTACTTTTCAAAAATCTTTTGACCATATTTTTATATTACTCTTTAATAAGATTTTAAAGAAAATAAAAAATTTTACTTTTTGCTTTTTAATGCCAGAATTACAATTACATACCTGCGTAACAGCATTTTGCAAAAATCAACAATATATGATTTGTATGATAGCCAGTCTTGGTGTACAACAGAAATTTCCATTGTATACCTGTCCTTTTGCACTATGGCAGCATTAGCTGGGTTTATTTTTTGTGCTATAGGGATACTATAGCATCTTGACCTTAAGAATTGCATCCTGAAATTTGATATAGAATGCGATTTTGCATCCAGATTTTTTTAATTCTTCACAATAAAAGACCTCTTATATAAGACTTTTAAAAAATTGCATCCCAAACCCTGGAATTGCATCTTAAAATTAAGAATATGATACAATTTTGCATCCTGTGCCCAGCAAAAAAATAAACCCAGAGCATTAGCAGCAACTTGCATGCTATCTTGTGTTACCCTGCACTATGAGGGTGCCTACATGGCACTGCACTATACCATGTCCAAGTGTACTAGATAGATGCCAAAATTTGGCTATACATACTGGAATTTTTTAAGTAAAAGGTCATTTTCCCGCATAGGTGCGCAACTTGAAAAATTTGGTCGGCTGGTGCAACTTAGTTTAACAAAAAATTTGCAACTTACTTTGGGTGAAAGTTTGAAGGACCAAAAAAAGGTCCCGCGAACCATTTTTGCTTGAATCTTCCCAATTCTTCTCCATTTTGCGACTTACCCCCTCATTTTTGCAACTTACCCCCTCGTTTTTCTCCGATTTAGCAACTTACAATGGCGATTTTGCTACTTTTATCTACAATTTTTGCGACTTACATCAGCAATTTTGTGACTTACCTTGGTTAGCCACCAAATCAGTTGGCCGGAGTGGCCGACTGTTGTGCACGTATGTTTTCCTGACTATAGGATTATTAATATTAATTAACAAGTTATTTTCAAAAAGCATTATATATTTTGTATAACAAAAATCCAAATATCATACATGTACAACTTTTGGAATTACCTGGCTATTTGACTATTGGATAAAATAATTATTATGTGATAGCAATACTACCAATAGAAATACTAAGGTTTAATTTTCATTTATCATTCTTTTGGTCGAAATTCTAGAGTCCATATATGGTCAAATTTCTATTCTACTATACTGCATATGATGCTAGAATAGTCCCTAGTATAACAAGTGGCAATCTGGCACTTTTTGCTTTTTTGATTGCTACAAAAGCAAAATTAAGAGTAAAATGTTTTGTTAAGCAAGCATGAGTTTTAAGTACGAGCGTAGCATGGCATATAAATTTAGCATAGATAATAATGCTACAAGGGGCTGTCTCAAAAGTAATATTAATTTTGGCTGTAGCTCAGGTTCTGAAGCTTTTTATGATTAGAAATTTTATAGACTGATAGCAGCAAATCATCTACTGTCTGCTTTTTGAATTTTGAAAATCAATAGCAGAGAACAAAAGTTATGTCCAGAAGAGTAATGGTACGTACCTGCATCATAGACTTACACAAAATGTAAAAACATGAAACACAATCAACAGAGGCCAATGAACAATGAGCAAGCAGCCAATTAGCAGCATCATAAGTCATTCCGTTACCAAACAGACTGTGGCAGAGTCTACCCTATGCCCAAGTTAAGCATTATTTTCAGTTGGAATACTGGCCTTTTTGATGTAATTGCCAGAGAGCTGAACACACTTTTGCCACTGGTGCATCAACCTTTCAATGGCCTGAGCGTAGCACTTGTGGGAAAGCTTTTGAACCAAAGTGTGGTGCATTTCCTGCTCCAGATATTCTCTGCTCTGATAGATCTTTCTTCTTAGACAGGACTTCAGCTAGGAAAAAAGAGTAAAATCTGCTGGGACCAGGTCTAGTGAATACAGAGGGTGCAGCAGAATGTTGAATTTAAGTTTGTTGATTGCATCAGTGGTCTTCTGAGCAGTATGCAGCCTCGTTTTGTCATGATGGAGAATGTGGATCTTGACTTCTCCTTGCTGCTTGTTCCAAATAGCTATCTTGAGCCTTTCTAGCAAAGTGATATAGCAATTGGCATTGATGGTCTTGCTTGGCTTCAAAAAGTCAATCTGCAATGGCCCATTGAAGTCAAAGAAAAGCATGAGCATCACTTTCTTGCAGTGGTCTTCTCGGTATGCCTTCAGCTTGTCCAACCTGTCAGCAATCTCTCTCTGATGGTCATTTGGGAGTCCTTGTCAAGCTGACTCAAGCAGATCCAGAATAGACTTTGCCAGCGCATCAGGCTGATGGACATGTGGCCAACCCATTCAATGCTGATCTGCCATGTTAGTCCTTCCTTCTTTGAACTGATCCATCTAGCAATATACAGTCATTAAGCTGGCCACAGAGGATCCATGCGCAGAGCAAAGTTTAGCATGGATCTCTGATGCAGTGTGTCTAGTACCCCAAATGGTGAATATGGCGCTTTGTTGAGAAAAAGCAGAGTGCACATCCATGTGTGTTGTTGAGTATTTGCCATGAAAGCATAAATCATTGCAAAACAAATGCACTTCTGTTTTCAAATAAAAGCTTTAAGTGTAAAGTTGATTTATTCTGATATTTAAAGCAAAGTAATTAGAAGCAAAATTGATAAAAACTATAAATTATTTTTTTCATAGTTAATGATTTTAAAAGTGCTAACCTTATATAATGTTTTAAGTTTTCCACCATTATAGAAGTTCTAATAAAATTGAAATAATTTGTTTGCACACTTTTATCTTTCCCATTATCTTAATAACTAATGCAACAAAATTAACAAATGATAATGATTTGATTTTTTTGAAGTTTTCTTCATATGCTGTTTTAAATATAATCTGATTTATTTAGATTATTATAGTTTATAACTAAAGCATAATTGCTACAAAAATATCTAACAAATCTACAGCCCTGAGCCCTGACCATGTCCTCCTGGCAACCTTGGGTAGACAACATGATGCAATACCCTGGGGTCAATGCGGCCGCCATCTATGGCCTTGACGGGTCTGTGTGGGCCCAGTCCGGCCAGTGCAGCCCCAGCCAGGCCGAGGTGCAGGCCCTGGTTACTGGCACCGGCAAAGCCAATGCCGGCGAATTCTCCGCCTTCACCTTTCAAGGCCACCGATTTATGACGTTGCGCCTGCAGGATGGCGAAATTGACGCCCGCAGCGGGCCGTCCAGTCTGTCGGCGATGCGCTCCAACCAGGCTGTCATTGTTGGCGCCTATTTGGCCAACGAGGGCGAGCAGGCCTCCATGGCTGGCTGTCAGCGGGTGAACTTTGCCGCCTCCAAGATCAAAGAGGCGCTAAGCAATTCCGGTTATTGATTGACAATCAATCAGCTAGTGGGATGGACATTTTATCGGCGCTTTTTTTACTGCAAGCTTTAATGCTTATCTAATAATTATTTTACTAATCTAGTGACATGGCTTGAAGTTTGATTCCCAATTCATAGAAAATAGTCAGTGAGGTTAACTGTATTTCCTTTGTACATGTGCTTGCTTGCACTGGTTGTAACACTTAGCCGTAATGTATTAATGTAATCCTATGCTACATTATAGTATTAATCTAAATCGTTTTAATCGTTACTGCAATAACCGGTTTTTTTTCTATTGGTTATATTTTACTTCTCGATAACAAATTCTGCCTTTTATCTCTTTGATTGAACGAATTTTAGAAAAACGAAAGTTTTTTGCCTCGTTAAACTGTCGGAAATCATTGGTTTATGATAGTCCCTTACTCTGTGGCTTGTTTTCGTTTGTTTTTTAATCTAATATTTTTCTATTTATATTGGTTTTATTTAACTACTAACGCAATTACGAAAATTATTTTATGAATAATCCTGCATGCTTGAAGTGGCTTAATTTTTTTAAAATAATTTCAGTTTGCGCTTCATTCTAATCCTATTTTTGGCACGAATCACCCATGTCTAGCCGCCAGAAAATTTAAAAAAAAACAGTAATTATTTTGCAATGTTTTTTTTATTCTTGCCTTTTTATTTACTTATTTTAATATTAGTTAGGGGCATTGATTGCTAATTACGTTTTATTGAGTACTTCCTGCGAAAGTATATTGTGCACTTTTGTTGTTACTAAAAATAGCCTATTTGTCGCTTGCTCGATCTTGAATCTCTAAGATAAGGTTATCAATAAACTGTCCCAACTTAGAGACCAACCGGTTAGCTCTATCTTGCTGTTTAGTCTCTTTTTATGAAATAGCTCTTTTTTAGATTAAATTTTAAGCTCGAAGAACTTAAAGAATTTGTTGCGCTAGCTTGTTGCCGCCACCTTTTCTGCTTTTTAAAGTAAAATTTACGCATGATATTTCATTTGCCATAAAAATTGCTATGTTCAATGAAACAATCGCTTATTAATAACAAAAAAGCATCTGCATGACGCACATTATTATTAAAATTCTTGAATATGAATTTACAGCATCAGTAAATAATCCTAATTTTTTTCTTTTTTTAGGGAACCTGTTCGTGACATTAACGCTCATGATTGCTCCCCTGTTTTGTCCCACTCCTCTAACCAAGCCTCAGTACATTCCCTCTCCCGCCCGGTTTTGTCCCTCCCCACTACTCCAGCCAAGCCTCAGTACATTCCTCCCCACTCCTCCAGCCAAGCCTCAGTACATTCCTCCCCACTCCTCCAGCCAAGCCTCAGTACATTCCTCCCCACTCCTCCAGCCAAGCCTCAGTACATTCCTCCCCACTCCTCCAACCAAGCCTCAGTACATTCCTCCCCACTCCTCCAGCCAAGCCTCAGTACATTCCTCCCCACTACTCCAGCCAAGCCTCAGTACATTCCTCCCCACTCCTCTAGCCAAGCCTCAGTACATTCCTCCCCACTCCTCCAGCCAAGCCTCAGTACATTCCTCCCCACTCCTCCTAGCCAAGCCTCAGTACATTCCTCCCCACTCCTCCAGCCAAGCCTCAGTACATTCCTCCCCACTCCTCCAACCAAGCCTCAGTACATTCCTCCCCACTCCTCCAGCCAAGCCTCAGTACATTCCTCCCCACTCCTCCAGCCAAGCCTCAGTACATTCCTCCCCACTCCTCCAGCCAAGCCTCAGTACATTCCTCCCCACTCCTCCAACCAAGCCTCAGTACATTCCTCCCCACTCCTCCAGCCAAGCCTCAGTACATTCCTCCCCACTCCTCCAGCCAAGCCTCAGTACATTCCTCCCCACTCCTCTAGCCAAGCCTCAGTACATTCCTCCCCACTCCTCCAGCCAAGCCTCAGTACATTCCTCCCCACTCCTCCAACCAAGCCTCAGTACATTCCTCCCCACTCCTCCAGCCAAGCCTCAGTACATTCCTCCCCACTCCTCCAGCCAAGCCTCAGTACATTCCTCCCCACTCCTCCAGCCAAGCCTCAGTACATTCCTCCCCACTCCTCCAGCCAAGCCTCAGTACATTCCTCCCCACTACTCCAGCCAAGCCTCAGTACATTCCTCTCCACTCCTCTAGCCAAGCCTCAGTACATTCCTCCCCACTCCTCCAGCCAAGCCTCAGTACATTCCTCCCCACTCCTCCAACCAAGCCTCAGTACATTCCTCCCCACTCCTCCAGCCAAGCCTCAGTACATTCCTCCCCACTCCTCCAGCCAAGCCTCAGTACATTCCTCCCCACTCCTCCAGCCAAGCCTCAGTACATTCCTCCCCACTCCTCCAGCCAAGCCTCAGTACATTCCTCCCCACTACTCCAGCCAAGCCTCAGTACATTCCTCCCCACTACTCCAGCCAAGCCTCAGTACATTCCTCCCCACTACTCCAGCCAAGCCTCAGTACATTCCCTCTCCCGCCCGGTTTTGTCCCTCTCCACTCATCCAGCCAAGCCTCAGTATATTCTTTCTCCTCGCTGTAGTCCCTTATTGGACTTATAAAATCGACAATAAACTTCAGCAGCGAAGCGGGCGTGTTCTGTGGCGGCTTGGCAGCCAAATCCGCCGGCTGTCTAACTTTGAAAATAGATTTCCCGGTGATCCGAAACGGACGCAGGGCCTAGAACGGGTCAGCAAGCCCACCTGGAAGGGAGTGGAGAAAAAGGACAAGCCTGTTTATCCTATTGGTGCGTTGTTTTCCTACTAATTTAGTACTAAATAAAAGACAGACCAGTTATTTGTTTTAATTGTATTTTAATTTGCACTTTTAACTTCAACTTAGATCCCGACGAAACTTTTCCTGACGAATGCGACGCCCTAATAATAGGCGGCGGCGCCGTAGGCTGCAGCGTAGCCTATTGGCTTAGCAGACAGGTTACCGGCAATATTGTAGTGCTGGAACGTGATCCCGCCTATACTAGATCGTCTAGTCCGCTCTCCTGCGGCGGTATTAGGCAGCAATTCTCCGAGCCGGAGAATATTCAAATGTCCCTGTTTGGGGCGCAATTTCTGCGCAATATTAAAGAGAATTTGGCTGTGTTCGGTGAGTAGTAGCCATAACTGTGTGGATTAAGTGACTATTTATGGGCACAATTAGATGTCAGCCTCTCTCCGGCCGCTTGCAGACCTGGACCCGCCGGATATTTGCTACGCTCCGCACGGCTATCTAGTCCTAGCCGATGAGGCTAATGCCGAGACTCTGCGCAAGAACAATCAGGTTCAAAAGTTCGTTTAGAAAAAATTTTAGCTATACTTTATTGATTATCAAATCAGTTTCTTAAAAATATTTTTTAGAAAATAATTTTCATTGTAACTAACAGGAAATTTGGTGCCAAAGTTGATCTCATGTCGCCGCAGAAGATAAAGGAGACTTGGCCTTGGCTAAATGTATCCGACATTGCTCTTGGCTCTTTTGGTTAGTAACGTTGTTGGTGAATCGCGCAGTTTTAATTGTTCTGTGTGCACTTGGGTGTGGGCATGATCTGTCGTTGGGAAAGGGCTTTTTAGCTATTAGTCCGTGAAGGCGGGGTTGTGATTCTCTGATTGGTCAGGGAGACGAGGGTTGTGATTCTCTGATTGGTCAGGGAGACGAGGGTGTGATTCTTTGATTGGTCAGGGAGACGAGGGTTGTGATTCTCTAATTGGTCAGGGAGGAGAGGGTTGTGATTTTCTGATTGGTCAGGGAGACGAGGGTTGTGGTTATTTGATTGGTCAGGGAGGAGAGGGTTGTGGTTATTTGATTGGTCAGGGAGGAGAGGGTTGTGATTTTCTGATTGGTCAGGGAGACGAGGGTTGTGGTTATTTGATTGGTTGCGGAGGAGAGGGTTCGGAATCTCTGATTGGTTGCGGAGGAGAGGGTTGTGATTCTCTGATTGATCGCGGAGGAGAGGGTTGTGATTCTCCGTTTGTTCAAGCAAAAGGGTTTGTACGAGCCAATTTTAGATTTTTCCGGGACAAAGGGGTTCTGATTTTTTTATCGGTCCAGAGGAAGGGAGTCGTGAGTCTAGGATGCCTTTACTCTTATTCATTAGCTTGAACTGTACATCCCATCGCGCAGGTACCGAGAACGAAGGCTGGTTCGATCCCTACTTGTTTCTGCAGGCTTTGAAGCGCAAAGCCATTTCTCAGAATGTGATATTCGCTGTCGGCGAATTGTTGGACTTTGAATTCTGCATGCAGCGGATGATCCAGAATGATGTCACTTATGAACAGAAGAGGCTTCGGGCCGCTTTGGTAAGTCAGCCCTTCTGATACTAACGGGAAGCAGACAGACCGACTGTGCTCTCACTCAGTAACCGGTCTCAACCGCCTTTCTCCCACAAAAACTCCCAGGTGAAATGTCCCGACAACTTAGTCCGCTCTATCAATTTTTCCACGGTGATCAACGCCGCCGGACCCTGGGCTGGTCACGTGGCCCGCCTGGCCGGGGTGGGCGATTTCGCCGGCAAGATTCAACTGCCAGTGGAGCCTCGGTGAGTTTGTGTTTTTTGTTCTATTTTTTTACTTAGTTACTCCTAGTTTGGGATAATCTAGCTGGGCTTATACTCGTATATCTCGCTTTGTTATTATCTGCTAGTGTCCCGTCTTTCTCTACTTCATCTCGCCCCGTTCTCTCTTACACCGACCGGCCCTACAAACAGCCTTCGCTACGTTTATAATGTGCACTGCCACGAGGATTTTTATCCCACGCCTCTGCTCTGTTGCCCGTCTGGCGTCTATGTGAGAGCGGAGGGTCGCGGTGGCAGATACATTGCCGGCATGTCGCCTCTGAGTGACGAGGTATCCCGCGCATTGCCAGATGCCTAGATTAACGGGAGGGGCTTCTAATTGCTTACCGATTTGTGCTGCCTGAAATATCTATTGAAATTCAATTCAATTATGTCAAAATTTTGGCTTCAAGTTTGTAAGATTGTTTCTCAAAATTAGATGTTCCGTTAAGAACATCTGCCAGGTGTGTGTCTTGAGCTCTGTCAGATGTGTTTCTTGAGCTCTGTCAGACGTGTCTTGAGCTCTGTCAAATGTGTGTCTTGAGCTCTGTCAGGTGTGTGTCTTGAGCTCTGTCAGGTGTGTGTCTTGAGCTCTGTCAGATGTGTGTCTTGAGCTCTGTCAAATGTGTGTCTTGAGCTCTGTCAGATGTGTGTCTTGAGCTCTGTCAAATGTGTGTCTTGAGCTCTGTCAGGTGTGTGTCTTGAGCTCTGTCAGGTGTGTGTCTTGAGCTCTGTCAGATGTGTGTCTTGAGCTCTGTCAAATGTGTGTCTTGAGCTCTGTCAGGTGTGTGTCTTGAGCTCTGTCAGGTGTGTGTCTTGAGCTCTGTCAGATGTGTTTCTTGAGCTCTGTCAGACGTGTCTTGAGCTCTGTCAAATGTGTGTCTTGAGCTCTGTCAGGTGTGTGTCTTGAGCTCTGTCAGGTGTGTGTCTTGAGCTCTGTCAGATGTGTGTCTTGAGCTCTGTCAGATGTGTGTCTTGAGCTCTGTCAGATGTGTCTTGAGCTCTGTCAAATGTGTGTCTTGAGCTCTGTCAGGTGTGTGTCTTGAGCTCTGTCAGATGTGTCTTGAGCTCTGTCAGGTGTGTGTCTTGAGCTCTGTCAGATGTGTGTCTTGAGCTCTGTCAGATGTGTCTTGAGCTCTGTCAAATGTGTGTCTTGAGCTCTGTCAGGTGTGTGTCTTGAGCTCTGTCAAATGTGTGTCTTGAGCTCTGTCAGGTGTGTGTCTTGAGCTCTGTCAGATGTGTGTCTTGAGCTCTGTCAGATGTGTGTCTTGAGCTCTGTCAGATGTGTCTTGAGCTCTGTCAGATGTGTCTTGAGCTCTGTCAGATGTGTCTTGAGCTCTGTCAAATGTGTGTCTTGAGCTCTGTCAAATGTGTGTCTTAAGCTCTGTCAGATGTGTGTCTTGAGCTCTGTCAGATGTGTCTTGAGCTCTGTCAAATGTGTGTCTTGAGCTCTGTCAAGGTGTGTGTCTTGAGCTCTGTCAGATGTGTCTTGAGCTCTGTCAGATGTGTGTCTTGAGCTCTGTCAGATGTGTGTCTTGAGCTCTGTCAAATGTGTGTCTTGAGCTCTGTCAGGTGTGTGTCTTGAGCTCTGTCAGGTGTGTGTCTTGAGCTCTGTCAGATGTGTGTCTTGAGCTCTGTCAGATGTGTCTTGAGCTCTGTCAAATGTGTGTCTTGAGCTCTGTCAGGTGTGTGTCTTGAGCTCTGTCAGATGTGTGTCTTGAGCTCTGTCAGATGTGTGTCTTGAGCTCTGTCAGATGTGTCTTGAGCTCTGTCAAATGTGTGTCTTGAGCTCTGTCAGGTGTGTGTCTTAAACTGTGTCAGATGTTTGTGTTAAACTGTGTCAGATGTTTGTGTTAAACTGTGTCAGATGTGTGTCTTGAGCTCTGTCAGATGTGTGTCTTGAGCTCTGTCAGATGTGTGTCTTGAGCTCTGTCAGATGTGTGTCTTGAGCTCTGTCAGTTGTGTCTTGAGCTCTGTCAGGTGTGTGTCTTGAACTCTGTCACATGCGTGTCTTGAACTCTGTCAGATGCGTGTCTTGAGCTGTCAGATGCGTGTCTTGAACTGTGTCAGATGCATGTCTTGAACTGTGTCAGATGTTTGTCTTAAACTCTGTCAGATGTGTGGCTTAATTCTGTCAGAGCTCTAGCCAAAATTCTGACGGGCATGTCCGCCATGAGGTCTTGAAGATTTTTTTGCCTAAAGTCTAAGGTTTTAAAGTTTAATTCTGTCAGATACAGTCGTAACCTATTGATTTATGCAGTTAAAATTTTTTGGAATCTACAAATGAGTTGCAGTTGATTCTCACAGCTGGTGCTAAATTTATTTATCGCTAATTAAATATCTAACATTTTGTCTTTTTCTCCCTGGTCTAACAGCTTTTACCTTATTTTTTATGGGCAAACTGGGCTCGTTTTTAAGCTTTGAAAAGCTGAATCCTGTTGCTGGCATGTACTTTTAAAGTCGAAAATTTGTTTTGCCACTAGCAGCACTTACTGGTTATTGCCTGCGTCTTTCCCAACCCTCTTGGTTAAGGCAGACACGCCTAGTATGTTTGTTTGCTTTGCATGGCAGCCATCAAGTAGACAATTCTTTTAAATTCCGACTTGTTGCATCTGTAAGGGTATTGAATTCTGTGAGAAAGTGAATGATTGAGCGAATCGGTGATGGATTGAGTGAGTGAGTAAGCGAACCAGTGAGTGAGTGATTGATTGAGTGAGTGAATGAGTGATTAGGTGAATCAGTGAGAGAATGAGTGAATGAGTGATTGGGTGAATCAGTGAGCGAATGAGTGATTGAGTGATTGGGTGAATCAGTGAGCGAATGAGTGAATGAGTGATTGGGTGAATCAGTGAGCGAATGAGTGATTGAGTGATTGGGTGAATCAGTGAGCGAATGAGTGAATGAGTGATTGGGTGAATCAGTGAGCGAATGAGTGATTGAGTGATTGGGTGAATCAGTGAGCGAATGAGTGAGTGAGTGATTGGGTGAATCAGTGAGCGAATGAGTGAGTGAGTGAGTGAGTGAGTGAGTGAGTGAGTGAGTGAGTGAGCGAGTGAGCGAGTGAATGAGTGAGCCATTGGTTGTGCGAGTGAGTGACCGAGTGATACTAGTTTGTTCAAAGGCTCAAATTAAAGTCGCATTAGATGTTGAAAATATAAACTGAAACTAGAATTCAGGCCCTTAAACAAATACGAAGCTGGACATTCAATGTCGCCCTGTTGTGGGTGCGACCAACCTTTTGCGTGACCTAGAGCTGTAGGAATAGCCTTTCTTGCCGTATATTTTTCTATTGGACACTGAGTCACTGAATTCCGTTGCAGTGTAGCGGCGAGAAAATTAATGTCATTCTGTTCTAGTTGTTTGGCTTCACATTGTGGCAGCTATATTTCAAGTACGAGTACTAGGGCTAGAAGGGTGTGGCACTGTCCAGGTTTTAAGCTTAAAATTTAATAAGCTAGGCGGGAGATATGCTCTGCAATTCTACAGACTGTGCGTTCGGCCAGCAATTTCATTTCTATTTCTGTCCGTCTGGCAGTTGCCACCGCTACTGCTGCACCGAGTTTTTGCTTCTTCCAAGCTGACCTCTTCCTTCGTCTATTAGTCCCTCATTTTCCCGTGCATCCCCTGGAGGCCGTTCGATCGTCTGGCGTTCGTTTCTTCAGTGCCAGCCCCCTGTGCTATCCCAGTCTCTTTCCTCCCCTTGTTGGGCATAAAACTGGTGGACGAACTGCTGATTGCTGCGCCGCGCGCATTCCTCATTCATTTATAGAAATGGCTGACAGGCTGGGCCGGTTCTGGGGCAGGGGGAGGGGGGTAGCGAAAGCGTGCGCACTTTTAAGTCACGCATAGTTGGCGTGATCATAGTTTTCAAGGCCGCGGACGCGCCCCGCCCTACCCAGGCCCGAAGCCTGTTTTTTTCCTTCATTTGGCCATCTTTGCCGTAGGTTTCTATGTTCATAACGAAAAGTCTAGTAAAATTTTGTCGACTAGGATTATTAGTTCTTGTGCGCTTTCTCGCTTGATTAAAATTTCTTATTTGCTCTTCGCCGGCTCCTCCAAATCTTCTAAATCTCCATTCCCTCTTGCCTACCTCTCTGTCTGTCTCTCTTCTCTCTCTCTCTCTCTTTCTCTCTCTCTCTCTCTCTCTCTCCTATCCGTCTCTTCTTTTCTCTTAACTGTCTGTTGTCTCTCTGTCTCACCCCTATATCTGTTGTCTCTCTGTCTCACCCCTATATCTGTTGTCTCTCTGTCTCACCCCTATATCTGTTGTCTCTCTGTCTCACCCCTATATCTGTTGTCTTTCTGTCTCACCCCTCTCTCTGCTGTCTCTGTCTCACCCCTCTCTTTTTATATCTCTGTCTCACCCCTCTCTCTGCTGTCTCTGTCTTACCCCTCTCTCTGTTGTCTTTCTGTCCCACCCCTCTCTCTGCTGTCTCTGTCTCACCCCTCTCTCTTTATATCTCTCTGTCTCACCCCTCTCTCTTTATATCTCTGTCTCACCCCTCTCTCTTTATATCTCTGTCTCACCCCTCTCTCTTTATATCTCTGTCTCACCCCTCTCTCTGTTGTCTCTGTCTCACTCCTCTCTCTGTTGTCTTTCTGTCCCATCCCTCTCTCTGTTGTCTCTCTGTCTCCCCCTATCTCTGTTTTCCATCTATCTCATCCTCTCTCTTTATATCTCTCTATTTTAGATTTTTTTCTATCCCTAAGCTAAATAAAGCGAACATTTATACAAAAGCTGCTTTATGCAAGCGCTTCGGGCTCGAAACAGCAATCAGACAAAAAGCAAATTCTTCCTTTAGTCGAATCAATTCATTTTTCACCATTTAACTTTGCCGGCCGGCAACAAAAGTGTCTGCCCAAAACAATTGCTTTTAGACTTCAGTCAGTCTTTGTTGTCAGCCTGCCGCCGCACGCGGCTAAAAAGGCGGCCGCGGCCCCCGCGCCTGGCATTGACGCCCCGTTTATCCAGGACAAGACTAGCGGCTTGCACTTGCGGCGCGACGGATTTCAAGGCGATTTTGTTGCCTACGTCGAACCGCCGCCTCCGAGCCCGCAGTCAAATCAGCAGCTGACAGATTCGTCTGCTGCACCTGCTTCTGTGGTATATGCCTTCTAATGCATTATCATTTGAAGCTTTTCTGTAGGGAAATGCAAATTAAGGCAATAATTTGCTTGAACAACTACTTACCGGAACAGTATCAGTAGCGTGTAACGTTTTTGTTGTGGGATTTGTTTTTCCGTTTATAAAATTTGTTTTCGTACTCGTGCTTTTTTAGGAAGAGTTAAGATTCAAATCAACAGAAAACAATATTTTTGATTTCTTGATTGAGCTTTTCGCTTTTCTGTTTGTTTTTCAAGAATTGCACAAAAGAAAGATCTGTTTTGTGAATCAATTTTGAGTTTAGGATATTACGAATCATTTCTGCATCATCCAAATCTAACTTATCTTACCATTCTGTTCTCATCTCAGCCATCCACCCATCCACCAAGCTGTCCGGCATCTAATCTCACCGAACCAACCAAGCTGTCCGGCATCTAATCTCACCCAACCAACCAAGCTGTCCGACATCTAATCTCACCGAACCAACCAAGCTGTCCGGCATCTAATCTCACCCATCCACCAAGCTGTCCGGCATCTAATCTCACCGAACCAACCAAGCTGTCCGGCATCTAATCTCACCCAACCAACCAAGCTGTCTGGCATCTAATCTCACCCATCCACCAAGCTGTCCGGCATCTAATCTCACCCATCTACCAAGCTGTCCGGCATCTAATCTCACCCATCCACCAAGCTGTCCGGCATCTAATCTCACCCATCCACAAAGCTGTCCGGCATCTAATCTCACCCATCCACCTATCCATTACGCATCTAATCTCACCCATCCACCAAGCTGTCCGGCATCTAATCTCACCCAACCAACCAAGCTGTCCGGCATCTAATCTCACCCATCCACAAAGCTGTCCGGCATCTAATCTCACCGAACCAGCCAAGCTGTCCGGCATCTAATCTCACCCATCCACAAAGCTGTCCGGCATCTAATCTCCCCCAACCAACCAAGCTGTCCGACATCTAATCTCACCCAACCAACCAAGCTGTCCGGCATCTAATCTCACCCATCCACCTATCCAATACGCATCTAATCTCACCCATCCACCAAGCTGTCCGGCATCTAATCTCCCCCAACCAACCAAGCTGTCCGGCATTTAATCTCACCTATCCACAAAGCTGTCCGGCATCTAATCTCACCGAACCAGCCAAACTGTCCGGCATCTAATCTCACCCATCCACCAAGCTGTCCGGCATCTAATCTCACCCAACCAACCAAGCTGTCCGGCATCTAATCTCACCCAACCAACCAAGCTGTCCGGCATCTAATCTCACCCATCCACCTATCCAATACGCATCTAATCTCACCCATCCACCAAGCTGTCCGGCATCTAATCTCACCCAATCAATAATTTAACGCATAAAATAATAGCTTTATCTAATATTTACTAATCTGTTTGTTTAGCAACTAACGCTTTCAACCCCCGCTTTATTGTTTCGCCAATCCGGAGCTCTATTCTAGAATCAAAAGCGTCTTTTCTCACCCTGAATCGCACAGTCTAATCAACCCGCAGGACGAGCCGGAATGCAACGGCGTCGACCTCGAGCCCGACTACAACTGGTTCGACAAGGAGGTCTGGCCCCGCCTGGCCCACCGCGTGCCCTGCATGGAGGCCGTTAAAGTGCGCAACGCGTGGGCGGGCTTCTACGAGTACAACACCTTCGACCAGAACCTGATCATCGGCCGGCACCCTTATCACGACAATTTGATCTTCTGCAACGGCTCCTCTGGCCACGGCATCCAGCACGCTGTGGCCATCGGCCGGGCCGTCAGCGAGCTCACTTTGTTCCGCTCGTTTAAAACTATCGATCTGAGCCGGATGGGATTTGAGCGCCTTCAGACTGGCGAGGCTATTCACGAGACTGGGATTATTTGAACTGTCCCATTTATTAGGCTTCTTACTGTCCGTGCACGGGTTGGGCAGGGCGTTACTCTGCGGGATTCGAGCTTCCTTGTTTTTTTTTGGGATTATGGGATTTCATTCCGCAATTAACTGTTGGTGTCCTGAAATTCATGCTCTAATTGACCTGCAAAGTTCAAGTTTTCTACGGCTCTAATTGTCCTGAAGTGTGCGCGCTTCAGCTAAGGTCATTGTCCTGAAGTGTGCGCGCTTCAGCTAAGGTCATTGTCCTGAAGTGTGCGCGCTTCAGCTAAGGTCATTGTCCTGAAGTGTGCGCGCTTCAACTTTAATCATACTTCCGAAATATGTGCTCAGGCTTGTTCGTTAGAGTCGTTGCAGGTGATCTATTTGATAAAGTGAATTGTCTATTTTAATGCCTAATAAATTATTGAAATTTGCTGCAATTGAATAAACTCTTCATTTGTGTTGAGATAGTTGACAAAAAATTGCAATTGTTAGTCCGTTAAATGTGTCTTTTAGCGAATTTTTAAAAAAATAGGTTGTCAGTAATAGTCCATTCCTCAAAATGGTTTGAGAAATGAACGGACGGTCGAACATTGAAAACTAGATGTACAGCTGCGCGGCGCATCCGAGGGCTGTGTACAGCTAGCTGCTCAGTCCTGACGGACTGGAGGGGCCGCAACACCCACCACCCTTTAATTTTCCCAACTCAGACTGGTACCCAATCTCAGCTTGGTGGACTGAAGCAATGCGGGATTAAAGTGCCTTGCTCAAGGTACTGACACAATTTGTCTCCTAGAGCTGGGGCTCGAACCCACGACCGTCCGGTCAGGCCCTAGCCACTAGGCTACAACAACTCTTAGGAATTTAGGAAGGCACTAATAATATTATGTGTGGAAAAAGAGGCAATCTCGTTTTGTCACTTTATCAATATCTCTTACAACTCTCCGTACTGTATCTTTGTTGCGATGTAGTTCTGGCGCATCTGATCTGCATGAGTCACTTAGTCGAGTCTGCATCAGACAGTTCAATAGATTATTTGTTTATAGAACCGTCAGAACCGTCTGGATTTTATTCTCTTCTTTTGACGCAGGCTGCTAAGCAGGCGGCTCGGCTCGGCACGTGACTGCGCTGGCGGGCTGCTGCGAATTGTCGCCTAGCTACAGTGTAAATTGTTTTCGCGCCCGCTTTGGGTAACGCGACCCTGTTGTGTGTTTGCGATTTTCTTTTCGGCTAAACTGCCTTATTATTTTCCCTCGGCAAACTATAATTGAGATCTGCGCAACTCGTCAGCCTTCTTAGAGAAACTGTTTTGCCCAATTTTCGATCCGCTTATTTGAGGTAATCATGTGTCCAAATGGGTCGCCTGCACAGGGTGTCGCAAGCCTTACCCTTTGTAGCTCTGTCCTTTTGACGAAATTTGCCGCTCGCTTCTTCTTGTTTTTCTTTGAAGCCGGCATTTTCGCGTTGCCGCAACCCCCCAATCACCAGCTGCTCAGTTCCGGATCTTTGCAACCTTCATCTGTATCCGGTCTGGCACCGCGGCGCTGAATCCGCCGATTCTTCCTCCCTCCATGCTACTTTTGTAATCCCCTATAGGCTTGAGCGCCTTTTCTTTGGACTCCATTCTTTTATCCGCCCTTTGTTCCGGGTACATTATTTTATTAACCCTTTCCTCAGCCTCAATTCTTTTATCCGCCCTTTCTTCAGACTCCATTCTTTTTTCCATCCTTTCTTGAGCCTCAATTCTTTTATCCGCCCTTTCTTCAGCCTTCATTATTTTATCCGCCCTTTCTTCAGCCTCAGTTCTTTTATCCGCCCTTTCTTCAGACTCAATTCTTTTATCCGCCCTTTCTTCAGACTCGGTGTCTGTGTGCCGTTCCATCAGCAGACAGCACAATGTTAATATTTCCTTTCCAGCCTTTCCTAAGTATCAATTTTCCCCCAGTTTTTTTCACCAGTGGCCTCAAATTAGCCTGGTGACAGAAGCAAGCAAACAATTATTAAAATATAGCCTGCGGCTGTGTTTTCTGTCCGTCATCGCGACTAACCCGACTGGGCTTTCGCTGACTATGTTTTGATTTTTGTGTCTGCGTCCTGTCACACAATGTCAGTCAAGGACTGCAACAGTTGCTACTCATGGCTTCCCTCCATTCCGAACGCTCTTTAATCCTTGTTTATCGTGCTGTATTAGCCTAGAATTAAGGCTCAAGTTCCGTTTTTTTCCTAACCTTGCAATCAAAGCTGCTGGGCTCTTTGTTTTGTGCGCGATTGCTTCTTGCAGCGCGTGATGCTTGATTTCCGTTTTTTTATATGAGCCCACTATCGGTAGTAAGCTCCCGATTTACAGGGGTTATTCTACACCATGCAGATGAATTGCATTAAATATCCTCATTCGTTATTCACCGGCTAAGCCGCTTTGTTCGTCTGCTTCGTTTTCTTTGTTCCTTGACTCTGTCTAGTCAGCAGGTTCCTCGGAATAACGGAATTGCTCTTTAGGACTGCTCTGAGTTTTTGATTTTGAAGAGCCGACTTTTAGGGTCACTTTTATTTAGGTCATTGTTATGGCGTCACTGTACTTCAGTTTATGGTGTCTACTGAGATATCAGATCTTATGGTAAACAATATGCTGGAAGCTACTAAAATTTAGGGTTATTGCGATAGTGTGAATAGTTTAATTTAGGGTCATTGTGATGGAGTTTATGAAGGTCACAGTAATTTAGGGTCATTGTGATGGAGTTTATGAAGGTCACAGTAATTTAGGGTCATTGTGATGGAGCTTATGAAGGTCACAGTAATTTAGGTTCATTGTGATGGAGCTTATGAGGTCACTGTAATTAAGAGTCATTGTGATGGAGCTTATGAAGATCACTGTAATTTAGGGTCATTGCGATGGAGTTTATGAATGTCACAGTAATTTAGGGTCATTGTGATGGAGCTTATGAAGGTCAGAGTAATTTAAGGTCATGGGGATGTAGCTTATGAAAGTCACTAATTTAAGGTCATTGTGATGCAGCTTCCAGACAATTATGGGTCATTCGGAGGTCACTGTATTGTTGCTCATAGAAGCTACCAAGATGGAAACTGCAGGTCACTGTAATGTGACTGCCGAATGATCAAAATTTGCCACTTCGTAACTTGCGCATCTTCTGTCAGCGAGACGCCAAAGCCTCAGAGCTTATGTTCTAATGCAGATAATTTTTCGCCTAAGCTGCTCACACATCTGACAGGTGTCAACGCGAGTCATTTTTTGTTGGATCAGACCCAGTAAAATCCGAGACAACTGAAACTAAACTTGCATGTCTTGAGTTTCACTAGTGGCATGGGCGACAGAAAGGCGCTTTTTTAAGCTATTAAGCTGCAAGTTTTGACGGGATCACTGGTGTGAAATTGTACTATTGAGCATGTGCTGTTCACAGCAGTGGCACCACTTTGGGACGAGTCAATAAGAGTCGGTGGCTAGGGATTATGGGAATTATTTGTCACGAGAGCGTTCTGTGTAAGGTCGGCGTCCTCTTGCCTCCCCGCTAATCTGCTGTCAACATGCGAATGTTCAAATATATTTACGCTTGTCAAGATTCACAAAGAGTGAAGCTTGTGCAGCACGGAATGCCCGCGTTGGTATCGAGAAGAGTCACTGAATATAAGTTTCTGTTAAACGGTTAAGATGCAGCCTGAAATCGTGGTGGCTACGCCCCTTATATTATAAATAATATTATTTGGCTTTTTCAGGGTTTTTGAGGATGTTTAAAGTTTAAGGAGTTGTAGCCTAGTGGCTAGGGCGTCTGCCTTATGACCGAAGGGTCGTGGGTTCGAGACCCAGCTCTTGGATAAACTTTGTGTCCTTGAGCAGGGCACTTAATCCCGCATTGCTTCAGTACCCAGGTACCCAGCTGAGATCGGGTACAAGTTTGAGCTGGTTAAATTTAGGGTGGGTGTTGCGGCCCCTCCAGCCCGTCAGGACTGAGCAGCTGTACACAGCCCTCGGATGCGCCGCGCAACTAGCTGCGGCTGCTCTACTCGTAGAATTCTATCAAATAATAGGCATTATTCAGTATTCAAAACGAGTTATTTAGGTCCTCACTAAGTAAATCGGAGAGCTCCTCCAGAGGTTCATGCATGCCTGCGTGAATATGGAAAGATCCCGGATGTGATTAAAATTAAATAGGAATTTGTTCCAGTGCACACTAACGTGGCCGCATCGGGTAAATCAATGTTAGCATTAAATTTATCGAATAAATAGTTTCAACACGGAAGTGACTTGGTCTTCACATATGCAAACTTTATCGGAATGGTTTAAGTGCAGGCAGGCAAACTGGTAAAACATACCAAGACACCAAGCCTCAAAACTTTCTATTAATGAAGAGAAATACGTCTTTAAGTGCCTAGAAAATGTAATATTCATTCAACAGTCGCTTCAACAGCTGTTGTCTCCCGTGTACACTAATCGACAATAATATTGAGAATGCCGAAATTTTTTTTTTATTTTCACATTCTCACGTTTACTCGGTGCAATAAATGATATCTGTCTATGAGACCGCGCCAGTAAACAATAAGCAGGCGGCACCTGTAGACAACAGCGAATCATAAGCACAGCTGCTAGATTTTATTGCTATTATTCCCCTGCCACGGGTGTCCGAAGATTAATAATCATGTTAGGGTTTTATCTACATTCGGGCAGGATATGGCTAAGCCTGACTCTACGGAGCTAAGGACTTTTAACTTCCGTTGTGTCTTTCCCTCTCGATTTATGGGAAGAAGGTTAGCTAAGCTATATAAAAATCCCATTGTTCGCGCTCTGGTTGCCACCCTGTTATTGCTGCTTTCCTACCCTATTATTATAAGCTATTGCCAATGGATTAGGGATTAGTAGATATTCACTACTCGTGCCTTTATTGTATGTAGAGTGGTCCCAATGTTTACTGGCTCATTTTTTTTGTCAAGACAATGAGCCAAGTCCACTCGCTGTTTAGGGATTAGCATGGGTGGATTAAACAGTAAGCAGAGTTGCAGAGAGCAACATAAATACACTTCCTATTTACAAATAGGTCAGGTGCCAAAAATATTATAGAAGAAATACAACAACACTGTGTTAGTGGCAATTATTTTCCTTGTCCTCTTTTTAGCATGCCCGTGACCCGTCTGAGCCTATGGTCCCCCAATGAGAGTTTCAACCCTTTAGTTTCGCACGAGAAGTCACCAGATATTCTTAGTTCTACATTCTGGAGGGAAGGCAAATTTTACATGTATTTGTTTCACTTTTACTCGTAAAATTAGCTTAAAATAGCGCTTTCAGTTACTATAATTAGAATCACTTTCGACTTTGTGGCACAAGTTTTATTGGTCAACTTGGCATGGTGAAGTCGATTGTGATAAAGCAATTTTTCACATTAAAACTCTTGAATTCTAATAGGTGCGCCCGTCAGGAAGAATCAGGGGTAGCAGCTGCTCACGGCTGAAGAATCAGGGGGTAGCAGCTACTCACGACTGAAGAATCATAGGGTAGCAGCTACTCACGGCTGAATAATCATGGGGTAGCAGCTACTCACGGCTGAATAATCATGGGGTAGCAGCTACTCACGGCTGAATAATCATGGGGTAGCAGCTACTCACGGCTGAATAATCATGGGGTAGCAGCTACTCACGGCTGAATAATCATGGGGTAGCAGCTACTCACGGCTGAAGAATCAGGGGGTAGCAGCTACTCACGGCTGAAGAATCAGGGGGTAGCAGCTACTCACGGCTGAAGAATCAGGGGGTAGCAGCTACTCACGGCTGAAGAATCAGGGGGTAGCAGCTACTCACGGCTGAAGAATCAGGGGGTAGCAGCTACTCACGGCTGAAGAATCAGGGGGTAGCAGCTACTCACGGCTGAAGAATCAGGGGGTAGCAGCTACTCACGGCTGAATAATCAGGGGGTAGCAGCTACTCACGGCTGAAGAATCATGGGTTAGCAGCTACTGAAAAATCAGGGGGTAGAGCACGAACACAATTTAAGTAACCGAGTAAAGTTTTTTTCTATTGACAGATGTTCCCCTCAATTCTCGGAATCATGTTTATTACTTTGCTCGAATCTGATGACGGACGGGCGCGATTAACGTGCGTGCAGTCGCGTGCCTTTATCATGACACTCGGAATCTTCGTGCAATACAATTAATCCATAACACTGCACTGAAAGCTTACATAGTTCCGCCCGCAGTTTCTCAGCGCTCTCCCAGGGCCCAAATCTGCTAACAGATGTTTGCACTCGCTGTCCATCTTTTGTGAGCCGCCGCAATGCCTCCGCCTCTGCGACAAAGCCCCCCCCCCTATAGATTGCTTGCATGACAAGCCTGTCAGGCTGTGGACAGGAGTCAAGATTACGCAATTGATTGAACGATGAATATGCTGGAATTTGGCTATCGAGATCAAATGTTCCGATTAGCATGGTGGCATCCATCTGGTTGATCGTGTTGATACACGCGTGTGTGGTCACTTGTAGGGCGACTAACACCTTTATTAAAGCGTATATTTTTGTTTTAATCATTATTTTTTATATTTAAGTCCTTTGAGAGCATTGAATCCTCTTTATCTAGTAAACGAATGTACACATAATTTTAGTTCACATTGAAAGCACAGATCAAGAGAATGGGTGAGGGAGTGAGCGAGTGAGTGAGTGATTGAGGAGTGAGTGAGTGAGTGGGGGAGTGAGTGAGGAGTGAGTGAGCGAGTGAGTGAATGAGTGATTGAAGGAGGGAGGGGGGGAGGTAATGATTGAGGAGTGAGTCAGGAAATGGGTGAGTGAGTGAGTGAGTGACTGATTGAGGAGTGGGTGAGTGAGTGAGTGAGTGAATGAGTGAGTGAGTGAGTGGGGGAGTGAGTGAGTGAGTGAGTGAGTGAGGAGTGAGTGAGGAGTGAGTGAGTGAGTGAGTAAATGAGTGAGTGAGTAAATGAGTGAGTGAGGAGCGAGTGAGTGAGTGAGGAGTGAGTGAGCGAGTGAGTGAATGAGAGAGTGAAGGAGGGAGGGAGGGAGTGAGCGAGTGAGTGAATGAGAGAGTGAAGGAGGGAGGGAGGGAATGAGTGAGGAGTGAGTGAGGAGTGAGTGAGTGAGGGAGTGAGTGAGGGAGTGATCGTGTGTAATAACTCGAATGATCGAATGAGTGATCGATTAAATGGGTGAGTGAGTGGTGATTGTGATTAGACGATGAAAATAGACACGCTCACAGGTAGGTTGCAAATCCCAGAAAATCCTAATTTTAGAATTCAGTGAGAATTAATAATAAGTTACATACTATCTTCGCTACGGAATCTTGTCGACTAAAACATTAAATGTTTCTCGCTAGAGAGTTAAGTTAGTGGTATGTGAAAAGGGATATATTGGCCAGAGCGGAGAGCAGCAGTTACATAACTTTCCCAGATCCTCTCGACGCTAAGGCCGAGGACACGACCCAGCCGGCCCGGTCTGACCTTGGTTAATCTTGAAACCTCCGACAGCAGCAAGAGGCAATCCCAGTGTGATTACTCACCCCCCATTAGAGCCTGTGATAAGTCATTCACCAAAATCCTACAGCGGGATCATCAACCCTATAATCTCGATCCTTCCTGTTTCTCACAGGTTTTGCACGAAGCCCAACAAATTTTTTCTTTAAGTATTTTTATAGATTATGGAAACAAAATCAAGTACGAAATTTCTTTTTTAGCCTGTCTTTCCTCAGAAGTAAGCCGGAGAATTTCTATGGAAAACTCCATTATTATTTTGAATATGTGACCGAAACTTTTATCTGATTAATGCTTATCGTTATCTCTCTCACAGTGGGTATGCGCAAGCGGAAGGTTAAACATTTTCTCAGACGTGTAGCATAAACAGGCAAGAAGTTCCATGTAACCCGGAATTACACAGCTATCGTTTTTCTAGCGTGTTGCGACAAGCAATTCAGTACCGGAAATAGTATCCGTCTAAAACCCTTCAAACTGGAATAGAAACCGAAAAGCAAAGCCCACCTGCCTGTCTGAATTTTATCTCCAAACATCCTCGTTGTATAGTGAAGGCTGCAAAGATTCGAAACTTATTTTCGTGGAGAATCCGTGTGTGTGATGCTATTTTTGGGTACTAGTCAGTCCGTGGCGAGCCCCCGCGTGTCATAACTGGAAAGCCCAGTATTGCCTTATTTAGCCCCGGCGACTCCTTATTGGACCAAAGGCAAAATTGCCCCGGTGATCTGCCTTAAAATAGAAATGCCAAGTAGATCCGTCAAAATGTCGAAATAAAATTTAATATATTTATAAGAAATAAAATGATTGCTTGATTGACAATTCGTTATTATTACTTATCTCTTTCCCTATCACTACCTTGTAAATTGTCAAGATAGCCTAAAATAAAAAAGCAGATCCTCTATTTCATTGTACACTCTCGTGCAAGAATAACAATGACGCCCCGAGCAAAGTGAAGCTCCATTGGGGGAAGGCTAGGTTTGGGGGTGGGCCGCTGCCAAGCAACGTGCTTTCAAGCTAAATAAATAGCCCCCATATTGTCCCTACCTCTCGTATCGTCTGGCCTTCCATTTACGACGAAAGCGTTTTTTTGACCTTAATTATCTCTCTCCTTGAGAGCTAAAGAAACTTGGCGTTACAAACTAGTCTACTTACTATTCATGCGAAGCTATGAGCGAGATGAGTTTTTCACTTTCTGAGAATATTTTTCATCGATATGGCGGCGTTGCCCTCGGCGCGCTCTCTATTGGTAAGTTTGAATTATTTGCTTGGCATTTGGCATTAGCTCAACGTTAAGTTACTCGAGCATTGACTCAGATTTCGTAATTATTACATCAGGGATATCATCAGTCGCACACGGAAGGATTGTACCTAGCGAGTGCTATCCCAAGTTCCATCCGTTGGAGGAGTTCCACCGCGAATATCGTCTGGGCAAAGAGCTCGGCAGCGGTGGTTTCGGCAAAGTCTACCAAGGCATTCGGATTCGCGACGGTCTGGAGACAGCTATCAAGCTCATTCAGAAGGACAAAATGTCGCAGTACTGCTGGCATCGACTGGTAAGACAGACCTCCATGCACCATACAGCCCTCATTAAAAACTCCCCGGTTCCCGGAGGAAAAGTCCAATATAAAAATTCCTAATCGCAAATGCAGCCCAACGGCCAGAAGCTGCCAGTTGAAATCGTGCTGCTCGATCGGTGCCAGCACATTCGCGGCATTGTGCAGCCCATCGCCTACTACGAGGGCCCCAACGAGTGGGTGATTGTGATGAATAAGATCAAACATTGCATGGATCTGTTCGATTACATCTCTAATAAGAAGTTCCTAGGCGAAGGTGAGGCTAGATCGTTCATGAAACAGCTGCTAGAAACGTTGCTAGCCTGTCACGCAGCCGGCATCCTTCACCGCGACATCAAGGACGAGAATTTGCTAGTTAATCTAAGCGACGGTTCAATTCATCTGATCGATTTCGGCTCGGGGGCTTTTCTTAAGGACACTGACTATACCGATTTTGACGGTGAGTTTTTGTGTCTTTGTGTGACTTGAATTTTGTTTCTGACTCTTTGTTTTATAATCCCTTTACATCTGTGTGCTCCCATTCTGTATTTAACCAACAAGTCCTAAAGGCTCTTTGTTCGTTACTTCACTCCCGCACGTTCTCTTAGGTCTTTCTCTTCCTTCCCCTTAATTTTGGGGTGTACACGCTCCGATAGTTTAGTTCAGTTCACGTCAGTTCACCCGCTCCTATCTCTCCGGCTGAGGGAGCCTGCTCTCTCGGGTAGGTAAGGGTAAGGGGAGAGACGTTTGTAGGAGGCCCAGTCACCGGTCTGTGAGGTCACATCCTGACCGGGCCATGCACCCCTTCCCTTATTTGAATCATCACCCTAATAGGCCCCCCCCCCACCCCGGGCCGAAACCCCGGACGCAGACAGACAGAAAGCCTCGAATTTCGTTTGTCCGTCTCTCTCCCTGCTCTCGTCTCTCTTATTGCGTAATAAGGCGGTGGGGGTTTGTAGGAATTCCATAGCCGCAGCCTTGCCTCCGCTCCTACTATTTTGATTAATAGAATTCCCAATTGCAAATCAAGCGCACTCTGGTCAGTCTGTCTAGACTTAATTACATGTACGCGTCTCCTGTTGAGGTCAGTGGTCCTCTCTCAGTCGAGGTGATTCAGCAGCTCCTCCTATAAACCAAAAGGGGCGACAGGAAAAAAGAGCCCGCCGCACGGTCGCAACAGCGCAATTGCAACAAAAAATTTCTCTCCCAGTCTATCTCTCATTTTGTCTGAAATGTCGCACAAGCAAGCGGGGCAATCCATTCGTTCATCGTTCTGTTCCAGATTTTTACTGCGCACAGAGCGTTCTTTAACTAGGCCCGACTCAGTTCGGTTCACTCAGACTGATTTCCTATATAGATTTATAATTATATTATGCTTAGCTGCATGTTGCCGTGCTCTCTGTCTGGGTCACTCTAGTAGTTCAGTCGCGTCTACAGATATAATAAAAGTTTCTAATTTAGAAAAGGCGGAAAATGTGGAGTGCTAAAGCACTTTAATACATTTCAAGTAATTTGCTCGCTGTTAGAGCTATTCTGGAATCTATGTACAGTGTAGGTGGATTAAAATTTTTGTGTAGGTGTGCCCGTCTGTCTGCTGCTAATTCAGAAAAAAGTTGACAAAAATTACTAAAAAATGTGAAAGACAGACGGGAAGAAAAATGCCAATATCAGCGTTATCGATTTTCCTATGGGCGTGTATTAATGTGGTACCACTATTGCGTGCAACACAGGCACAGACCCCCGCCTCGATTTCTTTCTACAGACATGCATTATTTGCTTCTTTTGAGTCCCTCTGTGGGAATGGAAATTATTCTCGTTCCTTCTATTTCACGTGCAGCGTGCTCAGCAATGCAGCCAGCAAAGCTCTTTCCCTCCATGTGTCTATGCATTCTTAACTTATTCCAAGCTTATTTTAGTTCGCTTCACCTTCACGCGTGGGTGGCTCTTGGGCACTAAAACACGAGTCCACGAAAGCTGTTTTTCCGTAGCGAGTGTGTGCGAATTCCAGTTTGCTTGCTTGCAGCGGCAGTTGTTGTGCAAATTCTTTCCTGACCCCCCCCCCAGCTTTTCAAGTTCCTCTCGACACTATTTAAGATTTGCTGTTACCTATGTGTGCCCTCCTACTGTCCTTAGGGGGGGTGGGCGCACAATCAGCTTGCAAACGCAGAGCACACAGTCAGACAAGTAAAATGGCTGCAGTCAGCTAAGTCTTGAGAGGGTGCCCCTCCATAGAGGGGGGTAATAGCGATGAGTGTGCGCCGCGCTTCAGTGCTGACTCAGCTAAGCCTTACCAACCACCCCACAATCAACCCACCATCCACCCACACCCACACTCCCACCCATGCGTACATGCGCGCCCGTGGCCCAACTCCCCTTATCTTTGTGCTTAGTATGTTGGTAGACATTAAAGGGAGGCTAAATATTTCTCTCTCCCTGTCTCCAGCCCACCATGGCCACAACTAGCCCTGGCCCTCTGTATCTCGACCCCACCTACGCCTTGCCCCTACATCTGCCTCTATTCCTATGTGTTTCCAAAAAATTCTCTTCACCATATCCTCCGCCTCTATTTTGGCCCTGAACGACCCACGCAGGCATTCTTTCACTTCCAGTGCAAGAGCGAACGATTAAGGGAGAGAGGGAAAGGAATCGCGGGATAGGAAGAAGCGGGTCGTGCTATTTTGGCGCTATTGCTACGATACGAAGGGCAGACAGCTAGAGCAGATCTTTTTTAATAGATTTTTTGGCCCACACACACGCCCGGCGGGGTACGTGGACTTGAATTGGCAATTTCCCTACCCCAGTGGCGTAGCCTGGAGAGAGAGGAGGATATGGGCGCTTTTTGTGCCGCCTCGTGCAGGCGCACTTTTCTCGTGCAGCCGGCGTAGCTTAGCCAATTTGGCAAAAAAATAACTTTGAAAAAATGCTGGCTGCACTAGGGGTAACTCGACCCACCTCAGTCCTCAACCCGGTACACTCCGGTACAACCGGTTACAACTTAATCAAGCATTTTTTTGTATTATACTAGCGGTCTTAATATACCTTTCTCCTATTGCAGGCACTCGAGTGTACAGCCCGCCCGAATGGATTCGGTCCCATCGCTACAACGGCAAAAAGGCGGAGGTCTGGTCGCTCGGCATTCTTTTATTCGACATGGTCTGCGGCGACATTCCTTTCGAGCGCGACGACCAGATCTGCAACAGCAAGCCGCAGTTTCGTCGGCACATCAGTCCGTCCTGTCGCGACCTCATTATGTCCTGCCTGCAGCTGGATGCCACCAGGCGTCCGACTATTGAGCAGATGCTGCGCCATCCGTGGTTCGGCGCCGCGCCAGCTCCCGCCGCCGCCGTGCCAGCCCCGGTCGCTAACACCGCTACACCGGCTGCCAAATTTGTCATCGCCAGTTCGTGCGACTCGCTCGAAGACTACGATACTGGCAGTTCGGCTTCGTCGACAAATTCATCGTCGTGCTCGTCGACAACAAATTTTCGTTTAAGCCCGCCGGATTCTGGCTACAACGACGCCAGCAGCAGCGCCAGCAGTAGCAGCAGCGTTCACTTACCAGTCCGCTTTGCCATCGGGGGTAGCGAGAATTTCAAAATCAGTCAGCACTGAAGCTGCAGTAACTAACAGCCTGTCACACAGCTTGTCACACAGCCTGTCACACACAGTGTCGGGCAGCGCGGCATGGAGCCTGCCAACAAACAGTTGTACGAAGATCCGCTCAACCGGAGCGCCGCCTCTGACGAACAATTTGCTTACCGTATTTCGTAATTTAATTTTATTATTAAATTGCTCAACAATTTATCCCATGCAATGCAATCAACGATCCTGTAAATTCTGTGTTCGTTTGTGTACAGTCAGTTAATATGTTATTGATGATGCAATGCCTATATTGATACGCCTAATCTACCTGTCCTCGCTCACGAGACACCGACTTTTTTGCCCGCGTATTATTTCTCTGTTTATTTTGTTTCTTCCGTCTCAAACTGCAGCTTGAGCTGCTGCTGCACTTCCATGCACCCTAAACCTGCTTCTCAATGCTTGTCCGTCTGTTGTTATCCCCACCCCTCTGTGACCCTCGGTTGTCTCCCTTGTGCTAAATTGCTAATCCCCTTGGATCTAAATGAGCTTCGCCTGATTTTGCCGAATCGGCAAAAAAAACGGGTCAAATGGGATGTTATGCTACTGTGAGTTTGTTTATTTGTTTTTGTTTATATAGCACAAGAAAAATTTTGTTTGGGGGACAACCTTGCGCTGTCAAGAGTTTAAGTCTGCATTTTTTACTTCCCTTCTGTGAATTCCTCTATAGTTGTTGCATGTAATTTTCAGCTTGTACAGCTCAAACATTGAAACCTCTTTAAGAGTTGCCCATTAACACACACACACAAACAAGTCCTTGAGAAATTTACTTCTCTGAATTCAAAATATATTTACTTCAAAAGTTTGATTTCTGCTTGCTTTAATTAATTGATTTATTAAGTGCGGATAATCTGTTAAACGCGAGAATTATGCTGCTTTTATCTGCCTGACCATTATATAATTTTACCTGCCTCAATAATCAGCTATTTATGAAGTGCTGTTTTACTCTCTGCTTTGTTTTGACCTGTTGCTTGACTTGATATTTGAAGTATTTAACTTGTAATCCGCCGCCTGGACACTCGAGTATTTCCTTCAAAAAAATTAACTTCCTTTCTTTATAATTGACTGACTTGTTGCGGCTTTTTTAATCTTGTAAATAACTTGCCAAACCTAGAGATTAGCGGTGTCTGTACTAATTGTCAATCAGAGCGGAACTTAGTCCCCCGAGCCCTCCTCAAGCTGAGCTGTATAACTGTAGTACCTGGGATTGAATCCCGAACTTGCTAATGCCGCCTACCTGTTGTGTCAAGTATTTGGAAGATAGTTTTCTCTCTGTTCAAAACTGAAGAAATACACGTGTGGTGTCAGCGGTGCCTGTAAATGGAAGCCAATTTAACTGAAAACAATTACATACTAAAAAAAGTTGAGTTTTTATTTCTTTTGGCTAATGTGGCAACATTGAGATTTCGTATTTCAGTGTAAACAGTTGCCATCGGATCTAAATTGGTTTTTCCATGGGAGAAAAATGCCTTCTAAAAAGATTTAATAAGTCATTGCAGTGGGGCGTGAGAGGTAGCCTCCCCATCAATCACAGAAAATTTACTATCTGATTCGCGTCCTTGATTGTCACATTTAGCCCTTCTTGGCCTAAAATTTCATAGAAGAAAAACAGCTTTTGAAAACCAAGTGACACCGTGGCTCTCTCTGAGACAGAGGGGAAAGGACTCGAGCACTGGCGTACGTGCATAGACCCTGTAAACACACCTAGGTAATTTATACCCTGCGAGTCTTTTCTGACGTGGCAGAACAACAAATAAACTGTTTTTTCGAGAGCGAGCGCCCAGCAAGCTAAACGGCTACCGGAGGAGAGGAGGAGAAGGCCGGTCAAGAAATTGCGGAGGCCGGAGAGGCACGCTCTGGCCTTATGCCAGAAATTTCCAGCGAGAGAGCTTGCTGACAATCTCCGCCTTCTCCCACATTTTCTTTCTCTTCTACTATTTTTAATTTCTGGCAGCAGACGGACAAAATCTGTGTCCGAATGTGGATCGGGGTACGTGAATGCGTATCTGGGATCGGGATTTATTGCCGCGTAGCGTGGGTGGGCCTGTGAAAGATTTTTTTCATCGGGGTTAAGCATGCGGGGCCCAGGAGATTTCCGGCTAACGTCTATATTTCTCCGGGGCCAATCTTGTTTAGTGGGAGGCAGTCGTTGGATTTCTACTCCCCTAGGAGGGGAAACAGCGGGTTAATTGAAGAGGGCCGCTGAAACCATGCCAGCCGCTTATAGAGATAAAAATTCTAAAAATATCTGGCTTCCGTTTCAGTCCAACGATGCCAATTCCGATGCCGAGGGCACTTGATGACGTGCGCGATGGGGTGAGGACGAAGGGGGGGGGGCAAATTTAGCTCCGCCTGGCACTGGAGTTGGGGAATTATTGTGCAGGAAAAGATAGAAAAGGTTACTAGGGGATAACTGGCAAACAGTGTGCATGGCTTGGCTGGCCCGCAGTGCACCAGTGCTGGGCCGGTGCACCCTTGTTGCACTGGCTTGTCGGGCTAGTTTCCGACCTGCCCAAACCCCCTCCTGCGTCATCGACCAGCAGTACTTCCCCTCTCTTTCCTATCCTTTCCTTCCTGTCAGTCTGTTTGTTCTCAACGTTGTCATGACGATGAGGAAAGGGTTAGGATGAAGTTGAGGCTGCCGCCTAGCTGGAGCAAACGGGCAGGGATGGCGCGTTTCTCTTCCCGTCACCCTGGGAACGTAAAATCCCGTCCCATCTCCATCAAGACAAGTGCACACTCACTGGGAGTTGAGCTATGTGGGGTGGGCGGCGAGTGGCCTCATGGGCTCAAGTTCTCCAATTCTACTATAGCCTAGTGAGTCAGCCGCCCTTCCTCTATACCCCTAGCCTTTGGTCAGACACGCTTCTTCCATCCTCTCCTGGGAGCGAGGGGAGAAACAGTGCCAAGTCTGCTTCTAGTCTTGCACTTTTCGCTGCATAGCTGCTCTAATTTCCAGTCGGACACAGCGCCCTCAGTTCTTGTCCGTCAGTCTTTCGGGATCTCGAATATCTCTAATACAAACAACTCTTATCATTTGCACGATATTTCTCATAAAATCTTCATCTTATTTCTATGACTAGCTCTCATCGAGGATTCTTCACTTATGAGGACGACTCTCTTAACAGAAGGAGTCACTTTTAAGTGGGACTTTTTCGTAGATACTGCGAATCACTTTGGCAATGTTCTTAGAAAGTACGAATCGTTTAATACACGTTCTTAGAATACGTCACGGTCTCCATAGAAATATTGTACTGCGCACTGCATTTCTATCATTACTAATCGCAGTTGGGCAACCCAAATGCAGTCATATCCATACTAGATTGGCAGAAGGAATTTCAAAGTCCAGAAATTTTTAACCTTTGCAATTAAAATATAATTGCTTAGAAGAATTACGCACTGCCAAGCTTGAAAGCGTTTCGACTTTGAACTTTTTGACGTTTTCATTTTCGCATTTCCGCCCAGTTCTTCGCTGCCTTAGTTCGCAAAGAAATTTCGTGGGCAGGGTCAAAGATCGCAATTTAATGCCAGGTATGCGATAATGCTAAGCTGGTCTTAGATACGACTGAGATCGTACACATGTCCTTCATTTCAGATGCAGTTTGGGAGGGGCAGAATTTGGACAAGGTGTGGTCATTCTTTTGCTTGAACGGATCTCCTAATCGCAGTTGATGTTTCAGGGCGTTTCCCACCAAGTCTGGGTGCGCGAGTGCATCAGAATTTTCTGCTGCATGGGCGTTTGAAGTTCGTAATAGAGGCTTTTTACCCGAAGCTCTTGTAGCCATTCCAGTAGGTGCTCCAGTATCATTCCTGTAGGCGCTCTAGTATCACTCCTGTAGGCACTCTAGTATCACTCCTGTAGGCGCTCTAGTATCATTCCTGTAGGCGCTCTAGTATCATTCCTGTAGGCGCTCTAGTATCACTCCTGTAGGCGCTCTAGTATCACTCATGTAGGCGCTCTAGTATCACTCCTGTAGGCGCTCTAGTATCACTCATGTAGGCGCTCTAGTATCACTCCTGTAGGCACTCTAGTATCACTCCTGTAGGCGCTCTAGTATCACTCATGTAGGCACTCTAGTATCACTCCTGTAGGCGCTCTAGTATCACTCCTATAGGCGCTCTAGTATCACTCCTGTAGGCGCTCTAGTATCACTCCTGTAGGCGCTCTAGTATCATTCCTGTAGGCGCTCTAGGAGCATCCTGTAGGCGCTCTAGTATCACTCCTGTAGTGCACTCTAGTAATCACTCATGTAGGCGCTCTAGTATCACTCATGTAGGCGCTCTAGTATCACTCCTGTAGGCGCTCTAGTATCACTCATGTAGGCGCTCTAGTATCACTCCTATAGGCGCTCTAGAAGCGCTCCTGCAGGCGCTCTAGTATCACTCCTGTAGGCACTCTAGTATCACTCCTGTAGGCGCTCTAGTATCACTCCTATAGGCGCTCTAGTATCACTCCTGTAGGCACTCTAGTATCACTCATGTAGGCGCTCTAGTATCACTCATGTAGGCGCTCTAGTATCACTCCTGTAGGCACTCTAGTATCACTCCTGTAGGCGCTCTAGAATCACTCATGTAGGCACTCTAGTATCACTCATGTAGGCGCTCTAGTATCACTCCTATAGGCGCTCTAGTATCACTCCTGTAGGCACTCTAGTATCACTCATGTAGGCGCTCTAGTATCACTCATGTAGGCGCTCTAGTATCACTCATGTAGGCGCTCTAGTATCACTCCTATAGGCGCTCTAGAAGCACTCCTGCAGGCGCTCCAGTTAGCCCATAGTTGACGCTCCAGTAGCAGTTTTCTGCGTTGCAAAATAATACGCTCGTAAAGTGCATCTTTGTGCGAAATTAATCCTTGAGCTGACTAATGAATAGTAACTAATGACTCGATCACAAAAGATACATGTTAAGCCCTGGGATTAATCCGGATACATTCCCCATTTTAATCTCTAATCCTCATTTAAAGATGAAATGTACAAACTTCTGATTCCCACGGTGACGTCAATGTAAATGGAACTGGTAATTCTATCGTCTAATTGAACGAAATCCGTATTCGGTTACCCAGCCCAGCAACAAAGGACCAGGTTTGGGGGCCATGGCGGAAAACTGATATGACTCCATGCAAGTTTTTCTTTCGCATTGATTAACTTGCATCCTGCATGATTGGGGAATTCGTAAAAAGACTATTAGGTACTTACTCCCAGGATGCAGTGGATTATATTTCACAAAAACGGCCCGCGCTCAATGCAAGTGAATGCCTGGTCTCGCATTTCACCCGTGGGATTGTCAAGCATTGAAGGAAAGAGCGCACTGTGGGACTGGGTAGTGGGACTGCAGACAGACAGAAGGCACTTGCGAGTGCGGGCCTAATCGTTCGCATAGTGAGTCACTGCACTCTGATAATAAGAGGAAAAGAAGTGTAAGAAGCTGAGCTGATGTTGTAGGATTCCGGGTCAATAAGGTGTAGGGTGAGTGCAGCGCGACCGTAATTTATTAGGCATACCTGGTGAGTTTTTATGCCCTCACACAGATGTATTGCAATTCATTTTAGTTAGTGCACCAACTCTAGAGAACGATCCAGGGACGCATTACGGATGAGTGAAGCTAAACCATGCACGGCCGACGGCACCTTAACTTCTCATTAACTTGTCTGAGTTAGTACCTTCCAGTTTGGGATTCAGGTGGATGTTTTGGGAAGAGAAGTGATTTATAATAGTCACTAAATGCGATGACAGATTCTGAGCTTAAAAATCCATTAGAGATAGAGCAATCCGTCAATCAATCTAAAAGGACTGAATGATCAGCAAGTCGAACGGCAGACTTTGAACTGCTCAAGACTTAATATTATCATTTTATGCATTTACTTTGTATTAGCCCAACATTTAAAGTTGCTTTTTCATACGTCAAGTTGAAAATTTATCTGTTACGGATTATAGTTTTCCAAGTGAAGCAACGCATTAATCTTTGACCCTGTAAGTACTTTGCTTATTGTTTTTCAACGAACAAATTAAATTAATTAAATAGCAGATTGCGCATTTTTAATACCGAAGCATCACGTGCAGAATCGAAGGCCTATTCGTGCATACCACGTGCATTTGCATGCGCTCGTGATTCCAGTTTTTGACACTGGATTCAACTGGACGGTTAGCATGGCTACGACTGGTGCTTTGACGCCTTGACCTCGCTCACTTTACATGTCTAAGTCTCTCGGCCTGTACTTGGCACTGGCGGACACAGGGCAACCACCTCCTCCGCTCAAGCTCGAAATATGCCAGCCATGCAGACAGCGATTATTCAGCGAGTGTGACCTCTGCCCTGTGTGTAATCTATACGCTTTAATGTGACCTCCTCGCGAACCGCCGAAGGTTTTCTATGAGACTAAGACAGAAGTAGACAAGTAGACTGAGAGGTAGATAGTTGGCAAGGTGTGACATGCTCTGTATTTTCTCGGCAAGATAATTGGAAAAAAATGTCTACCACTAACACTCGTATATTATAACTTTCTGTTCAAGCCGTAAACTTGCGCGCATTTAATTCTGAACGGCAAGGTTGAAGTTCCTAATCGCGTACTTGAATAACGAAGTTCAAAAGCACTATGTAGAACTAGCGGCTTACAATTTTTCTATCTAAATATTTAAGATTGATATGCAAAACAGAAAGACGCCTGCTTCACCTCATCTCATTCTCACCTACTCTGAGCTGAGTGTTTGATTGCTTATTTTAAACTTGGAAATTTCCTATGTGCAGCTGCGGCGTATATTAGAAGAGCGGTAATAACTCGAGTTCGGCTCAGGGTGTTGCCTTGGTTGCCGTTCCAGCCGACCCCCCCACCCCTACCCATCATACCCATCTAGCGCTTTTAGAAGAAGCAGTATGAGAAAAAGAGGCAAAGGCTTGTGATGCTGCTTTTTAAATCTGGGCGTTGTCCGTTTTTTTTGAAAAAAGAGCAGAATAGTGCAAGATTTTGCTGCGTCAATGCTTGACGATATTTTTCCCGATATGCTCTTGTGTCAAGCAATTTTGGAATCGAAATAATTAATGACCTATTTTGGCAGTAACTCTAGTCCTCACCTCGTCCATCTTCTCCGCTTGTCTTGTCTTGTATTATTTCCACAAAATCCCAAGCCGTCTCGTCCATTATTATTATTTTTTTAAAGCAAAACTCATCGTAAACATGTTTCTATTTATCTATGCGATTTGAAAAAATGCTTTTCCGCTGAAAAATTTTACATTTCTCATCGCAATGTTTACAACCACAAGCGTTCTGTGAAAAGTTATATAATATGACAATTTGCTGGATGGTATTTTACAGGGTACTCTTTCAAGTTTGTCTACCTGACTAGAGTTGTTTTTTATTTATTTGTATCCAAGCTAAAAATGTCTTTCCTAACGTTGTTTTTCTTTGATTAATAAAGCATCAAGCATCTATGTGAGCCATTAAACTGTCCGAGCATGCACAAACTCCATGACCCACAAATAGCGCGTACAGAGTCTAAATTTAGTGCTTAAAATTTACATCAAATGTGTCCACCCATTTTTATCTCATTTTGTAATCTGCAAGCATAGATTTGGCAAAATGTAAGTGTAAACTTTGCCGTAGGGCGCTTAACTGGCTTGTGGCCAAATTCAAGCAAATTTTTCTTTTCTCATCCGCAATGGTAAAAAGCTAAATTTCTAAGAAAAAATGATGCATCTTCCAGGATTCTGCGTTGTCGATATTAGCTAATAAACTAACGTGCATAACCTAAACGATTTGGATAATGAATTTTAACCATCAACAGAGTTGTCATTTGGCGTCACTGACGGCAACAAAATTAAAACGTCAGTTTCTGTTTGAAAAGAAAGCAATTTCACACTACCCATTGTTCAATTAAAAGGCATCTGCTGTTTTGATAAATGTCTGTTTGCTTAGCTTCCACGCCCTGAAATTTCCCCTTACAAAGAAAAGTTCATTAATTAATTTAATTATAGTTATTGTCGCAGCCCTCATTTTTTTCAGATTGTGTTTTAAAAAGTCAACAACAACGTCTGTACTTACCAGGAAGTAAACATAGGGGGAAAAGTGCTTGCTTTTCTGAATAGGAAGTCAACAAATTCTATCCTCCAGAGGCTCAGACCTTCTGCTGTTTTCGGGGTGGCTGGAGCGCGGTTTCAAGAGAGAGCAGGCTGAGATTCAAGGTGATTAGAGGCGGGATTTCAGCAATCCAATTACGCTATTGGCTGGCTTTAATTAGTACCTGCGGTGGGAGTAGTTCACGGCCGCGTGGCTCCCACTATCTGTCATTACGTGTCCTGGCGACTGTTTCTCCTGCGCTGTCTGTCTGTCTGTCTGTCTGCCTGCCTGTCTGTCTGTCTGTCTGTCTGTCTGTCTGCCTGCCTGTCTGTCTGTCTGTCTGTCTGTCTGTCTGTCTGTCTGTCTGTCTGTCTGTCTGTCTGTCTGTCTGTCTGTCTGTCTGTCTGTCTGTCTGTCTGTCTGTCTGTCTGTCTGTCATGTCTGTCTGCCTGCCTGTCTGTCTGTCTATCTGTCTGTCTGTCCGTCTGTCTGTCTGTCTGTCTGTCTGTCTGTCTGTCTGTCTGTCTGTCAGTCTGTCTGCCTGCCTGTCTGTCTGTCTGCCTGTCTGTCTGCCTGCCTGTCTGTCTGTCTGTCTGTCCGTCTGTCTGTCTGTCTGTCTGTCTGTCTGTCTGTCTGTCTGCCTGCCTGTCTGTCTGTCTGTCTGTCTGTCTGTCTGTCTTTCTGTAAGTCAAATTACTCAAATAATAAACAGGATCTGTGTTTCCAACAAATGCATTCCTCATCAATTAATTTAGTTTTAAAAAATCGCGTCCCGATTTTGATTTTGATTCGAACTATCGCATTTCGGTCCGTGGGAAAATTTAGACCAAAGACTGTTGTCTGGAGCCATTGGAAATCGCTACTTATAAGTTGCAAGTGGTGGCCTCCCGAGTGACACTGCTCACTTGCGAAAGTTTTTTTTGCTAGCTTCATAGCCGGAGCCATAGAAAGCATAGAAAGTGAGATGGAGATAACAGAAATTGGTATAGAGATAGCTGCATGTGACTCACGCCCAGCAATTTCCCATTAGATTAGATGATGACTTAGAGCCAGTCCAATTGCAGCGGAATCGGTGAAACAGGAACTGCAACAGGCCAAATAGGGAAACACTCTCTCTATGGGAATAGCGCATTGCCTGCTTGCCTCACATAATATTCCCTTCTTGTTTGCAGAAATTTGAGATCAACAATTTTGAAGCATCTGTCAAACCTGATTTAGAAAAATCGATCAACAATTAACCTTTAATGTGCATTGGTGGAGCCGCTAAAGGCAAAAAATGAATTAACGCACGCACCTGAGCCCCGCCTCATGTGGGATAATGCATCAGTGAATTGAACTGTCTGCTTGCGGGATTAATTTGACTGCTATTAATAGACTGGAATGCAGTTTTTTTCATTCCGGATCAGGGGATTAAATCCAGTCTGAAAATTCTGCCATATTTTTATCCCATTTTCTGTCAGAAATGTTAGTGCAAGTGCTTCGCGATCGCATTGCAGTCCCGCCTACGTTATGAGCTAAAGGATTTTGTTGACTTTGGCTTCTACAATTTCCTGTGCCTGAAATAGACAATTTGGCTTGAATGAGTGCCACTGACTGCGTTTGAATGGAAATCAATGGGACCGATTCCAGAGCTGTTGTTGTTCTGATAATAAGGTACTGCCCTCTCCATTTCCTGGGTCCAATGAGTTCTTGAAGAGGTACACTGGTTACCACAGCAACCGAAGGTTACCTCTATTTTGTCTGTTTGCCCTCCTGTCGTGTCCGTGAGTCGATCTATCTATCTATCTATCTATCTATCTATCTATCTATCTATCTATCTATCTATCTATCTATCTATCTATCTATCTATCTATCTATCTATCTATCTATCTATCTATCTATCTATCTATCTATCTATCTATCTATCTATCTATCTATCTATCTATCTATCTATCTATCTATCTATCTATCTATCTATCTATCTATCTATCTATCTATCTATCTATCTATCTATCTATCTATCTATCTATCTATCTATCTATCTATCTATCTATCTATCTATCTATCTATCTATCTATCTATCTATCTATCTATCTATCTATCTATCTATCTATCTATCTATCTATCTATCTATCTATCTATCTATCTATCTATCTATCTATCTATCTATCTATCTATCTATCTATCTATCTATCTATCTATCTATCTATCTATCTATCTATCTATCTATCTATCTATCTATCTATCTATCTATCTATCTATCTATCTATCTATCTATCTATCTATCTATCTATCTATCTATCTATCTATCTATCTATCTATCTATCTATCTATCTATCTATCTATCTATCTATCTATCTATCTATCTATCTATCTATCTATCTATCTATCTATCTATCTATCTATCTATCTATCTATCTATCTATCTATCTATCTATCTATCTATCTATCTATCTATCTATCTATCTATCTATCTATCTATCTATCTATCTATCTATCTATCTATCTATCTATCTATCCTATCTATCTATCTATCTATCTATCTATCTATCTATCTATCTATCTATCTATCTATCTATCTATCTATCTATCTATCTATCTATCTATCTATCTATCTATCTATCTATCTATCTATCTATCTATCTATCTATCTATCTATCTATCTATCTATCTATCTATCTATCTATCTATCTATCTATCTATCTATCTATCTATCTATCTATCTATCTATCTATCTATCTATCTATCTATCTATCTATCTATCTATCTATCTATCTATCTATCTATCTATCTATCTATCTATCTATCTATCTATCTATCTATCTATCTATCTATCTATCTATCTATCTATCTATCTATCTATCTATCTATCTATCTATCTATCTATCTATCTATCTATCTATCTATCTATCTATCTATCTATCTATCTATCTATCTATCTATCTATCTATCTATCTATCTATCTATCTATCTATCTATCTATCTATCTATCTATCTATCTATCTATCTATCTATCTATCTATCTATCTATCTATCTATCTATCTATCTATCTATCTATCTATCTATCTATCTATCTATCTATCTATCTATCTATCTATTTATTTATTTATTTATTTATTTATCTTTCTAACTATCTGTCATCTATTTTTCACCAGATAATCAATTGCTTAATTATCGGCATATTCAAGTTTCGCTATTAATTTTGCATTTTCGCTTTGCAGCCGTTTTCGTCAAGTTTTTAGGCAATGCATATGCAAGATAATAATTGTCCTGCTATCCCTTTTGCGGCAGGAGCCGCCCTAAAGTCCGAGATGTGCTCGACGAAAGATAACGCGCATTATATGTGCCTCGATATCCAGGGTTTGTCTTGGATCGAGGCTGAGAAGATCCTAGGGGTTATGGGGATTTAGTCCCGGATTGCTGGCAAAGAAAAAGAGACCGTAATTACAAACTGGAGCGACTTAGGGCGGCGAGTCGGCTGGCCGCAAGGCGCGGCTTCCTGAAAGAGAAGAGAGCCGCCATTCCTGTTGCAGACTCTCAGCAGGACATGAAGGAATCAGCAATTTTTTTCCTGTTTTCGGGAGCACACAAAAAAGGTCACAAAAAGAAGCCCCAAGGGTTGATCGTGCCGAATAGGCAAAATTATTCGAGAAAAAGCCATTCCCGAAGCACAAGTCAGAAGTCTTGGCAAATTATTTTTTCCAGCTAGTTCGAAAGCACCAAAAAAGTGCATCTAAAGCCTGTAAATGATTTATGATGGAGGTTTCAATAGTTTCATCACATGCGGAATTTCACAGTTCGATCAGCTCGTAACCTCGTGAGGACTTTGACCTTCGCCATTAGGGTGCGTTCACTGCGCGCAAAATTTATTCCAAGTGCTAAGAAACTTTTCCACTAGAAAAAAATTGCTGACTACAATTCAAAGTTTGACGGGAATGGCGGCAAAACATGCAGCTACTTTTTTTGTAAAAGTCTGCCCGCCATTTATCGCGAAGTACTCGGATTTCTAAATGTTTTCATTGCGGCAAAATATATAGTGCTTATCTACCTACTGTCTGGTTGTAAACAAGCCAAGGGGGGAATTGGGTTCAACTGAACTTTTCCTTGTTGCAAGTCACGCACTAGCTAGCAAAGGAAGTTCAGCTCTGCATTGTTGCTTTTTTGTCGGCGTTTTTTTTCTTCCTCGCTCTTGCATGAGCTGTGATTGACAAATTTGATTGTAATGTTTTGACTGGCTGAATTGTCTCTTCCGGATACGTAAAATCAAATTGCATTGTCGATTTCGGCTATACAAGCTAATGCTACGGTCATACGCGTTGTTTTTTGTACCAAATGTACGACGATTTAGTTAATTTAAGGTCAACGCCTTATTACAATAACAGAAGATAGATAATCGACGTCAATAGCACCTTCCTGCACCGGATAATGTGGCCTGCTAGCTGGAGTGGGGCACCTTCACAATCCCTAATTTTTACAACGTCTTAAATGCTATAATAGAGGGTCGAATAAAAATTTAGGGCTTGCGAAATTTAGGGTTTGTGAAATATAGGGTTTGTGAAATTTAGGGTTTGTGAAATTTAGGGTTTGTGAAATTTTGGGTTTGTAGAATTTTGGGTTTGTGAAATTTCGGTTCGTGAAATTCAGGGTTTGTGAAATTTAGGGCTTGTGGAATTTTGGGTTTGAGAAATTTCGGTTCGTGAAATTCAGGGTTTGTGGAATTTTGGGTTTGTGGAATTTTGGGTTTGTGAAATTTCGGGTTTGTGAAATTTAGGGTTTATCAAATTTAGGGTTTGTGAAATTTAGGGTTTATGAAATTTAGGGCTTGTGAAATTAAAGGTTTGTGAAATTTAGGGCTTGTGGAATTTTGGGTTTGTGAAATTTCGGGTTTGTGAAATTTCGGGTTTATCAAATTTAGGGTTTGTGAAATTAAGGGTTTATGAAATTTAGGGCTTGTGGAATTTTGGGTTTGTGAAATTTAGGGTTTGTGAAATTTAGGGTTTATCAAATTTAGGGTTTGTGAAATTTAGGGTTTATGAAATTTAGGGCTTGTGGAATTTTGGGTTTGTGAAATTAAGGGTTTGTGAAATTTAGGGCTTGTGGAATTTTGGGTTTGTGAAATTTCGGGTTTGTGAAATTTCGGGTTTATCAAATTTCGGGTTTATGAAATTTAGGGCTTGTGGAATTTTGGGTTTGTGAAATTTCGGGTTTGTGAAATTTAGGGTTTGTGAAATTTAGGGTTTATCAAATTTAGGGTTTGTGAAATTTAGGGTTTATGAAATTTAGGGCTTGTGGAATTTTGGGTTTGTGAAATTTAGGGTTTGTGAAATTTAGGGTTTATCAAATTTAGGGTTTGTGAAATTTAGGGTTGATGAAATTTTTGGTTTGTGAAATTTAAGGTTTGTGAAATTTAAGGTTAGCGAAATTTAAGGCTTGCGAAATTTGAGGTTTATGAAATTTAGGGTTTGTGAAATTTGAGGTTTATAAAATTAAGGGTTTGTGAAATTTAGAGTCTGTGAAGCGACCCCCTCGAGTCACCGACAGCGCAGGGCCGGTCAGGCCTAGTAAACACAATCCCCTGCAAAGCTTTCTAACAAAACCAATATTGTCAGCACAGACGATAGACAAATATATTTTTTCCAAATTTTTCTATGAGGCATTGTTTTTTTTCCAGAAGGTAAACACAGGATTTTTTAGAGCAGGAAACACACGCGCTGTTGAAAAGGTATTTAAAAAATATACATTTTAACAAGTTAATGAGTGTAAATACTGGTAAAAACACAAGCTACGTCATAGTTTATTAAATAAAGACTAAATAAGCAATAAAATTAAGCTTTTATTCGCATTAACAACCCGTATAGATTTTACGTATTACTGCGTACAATAAGCTTAAAATAAATATTGAAATTCCAGAAGCCCACTTTAGAAGTTGCAGCTAGTTTGATTTACAATTATAAAAAGTAGATCCTCAGCAGACCAGATTGGAAAATCCCAAATAGAAAGACCATTGAATGCACTATTACACTCATCGGGAGAAGGGTGGCGAAGCTTCTCTCGCATTCGGTTCGGGCTCGATCCTCGCGATATCGGATGCTTGCGATCTGAATCCGGATCTAGGTTCGGTGGGGATGAGTTGCTAGGGAATGGGATAACTGTGTGCGCTTGCGGGGATAACAGTCTGGGCGGCAGGGAAGCTAATGGCTGCGGGATCCCGGAGTCTGGGCGAACTCGGCACAAGCACAGAAAGAGAAGTGGACGAAGGGTCGCAGGGATGAAACTGAGGGACAACATTTCAGTCTCGCCGTCTTGACCTCAGTAGCTCTGTCTCTCTCCCTCTTTATCTTGCTATCTCTATCTATCCTTCGCGTCTCTGTTTGTTCCTCGCCGAGGAAACTAAAAGTGCACGCATTGGGGTCGGCATTAACAGTTCAGACTTCAGACTGGCTGCATGCGAGCCAGACAGAAGCCAAGACCATGCAGGCCCCGAGCCAGACAGGCCGCCCGCAAATCCAAACTAACGAAATGCTCGCTGCAATAAGAGAACGCGTGCGACTTTTTAAAAGAACTGGCTTGAAAGTGAACAAAGCGCTAAGGAACAGCTGCCTCCTTTGGGACTGGGACCGTTGGGGATGGGAAATGGAGCGAAGCCATTTTTTTGCAAGATTTTATTATCTGTCCATCAACCTCGTGGTCACAGCGATGACGAAAGCAACTTTTTTTTTGCTTTTAGAAGCATTCCTATCGCCAGGACACGCGGCGCGACTGATGAAGCACGTGCTTAACACACGACCCTGATATCATCTTTTCTGTCTGGACTCTGTTTTTGCTGGCTTTTTTATGGCTCCACATCTTTTATTTTATCACGAATTTGCACTTTCGCCCGCATGGGATTTACTTGCCCGTCGGCAATGCTAATTTCTTGAATTGGCATTACGAATACTTGAGGGTACAGTAACAAAGTCCTTTTGATTTACGTGCACAAGGGAAGGGCGTAACTTTCTAAAGGCCCAATTTTGATTGATAATGACGAGTGATCACTGTGAACTCAGACATTCATCAGTATTTAGTGTAATGCACCTATCTAAGTAAACCATTTAGAGTTAGTTGATCATCCGGCTGATTATAGCAAAGACGCTGCAAACTTTTTAAAGCTATTCTGAAGGAATTTTTGCTTGTACTGTCTTCCACATTAAAAAAAGAAAAATTTCAGGATCTTACGCAATTGTTCAGCACTAATGCGCATTAAGTAATATATTTCGTGATGCCTACTAACTATGCTACTAATGAGTAGAACATTGCATGTTTTTACGGATAAACTTTGATGCTAAGTGCATTTCCAGAATTTAAGAATTAAATTTTTTTCATTGTTCGCTGTTTTATTAAAAAAACTAAACTTTGTGTAACTGAATTGATAAGTAATAAATACTTTGGCCTAATTATCATAATTGCAACAAATTTTGTTAATATATTGTTTTTGAAGAAAGTTGTTTCTATGAAAATTGCAAAATTCGGACTGCATATAGACAGATAGCATCTAGATATCGTATATAGGCTAGATAGGCTACTCTTCCAAATTACATAGGATTAGGATAGGCACAAAAGAATTCAGTTAACTAGATTTTTTCCGACATCCTGCCTTGGCACAATAAAAATTTAAATGACAAGATTGAAATTACTAAAATGTGCCCCAATAGCAAAATTCAGAATGCAATTATTATAAAAGTGATTTGCAGTCTGTATATTAATGCAAATTTCGTAAAGTTGATATAAAGTGTATCAGTCTAATCGTTAGTAATCTAGTTATAAAGTTATTAAAAACTAAAAATATTAATAATCCAATGTAAAATATTTTGCAAATCATAACTATCTTTTAGCTATAGATTTATAGGCCAAAAAGTCGAATGCATATGTTTTTATTTTTTTAAAAGTGCAATGATTGATTTTTTGCCATAATTTTTTATTATGGCATTTGGGCCATAACTTATGCTATCATGGTAATTGCTTAAAAAAGCTAAGAAATAAGAGTTAATGCAAAACCTTTTTATTAGTTACAGTTGCTTTAGCTATAATAGCAAATAAATTGCCTCATTCCATTTGTCATAATCTATTATTCTATTTCAACATTATCAGTTTGCTAGATCTAGTTTACCCATAGTGCAAAAGGATTCCTGCATACGATAGAAGGCAAATTTTAAATTTTGCCTGTTGTATGACCATATCTGAGCAACTTGAAAAATTTGGTCGGCTGGTGCGACTTAGTTAAAAATATTTGCAACTTACTTCAAGTCAAAGTTCAAAGGACAAAAAAGGTCCCGCAAACCACTTTTGCTTCAATGTTCCCAATTCTTCTCCATTTAATGACTTACCCCTTAATTTTTGTGATTTACCCCCTCATTTCTTAAGCATATATCCTGCATGCTGCCGGAATTACAATTATGTACCTGCGTAACAATGTTCAGTCCTGGGTCTTACAACTCCTACTATTCGGTGCATCTGGCATCTGGGTTACATGTACAATATGTACAACAAAGAGCAATTGCAAAAATCAATAATGTACAATGTGTACAATAGCTAGTCTTAGTATACAATAGAAATTTCCATTGTATATCTATCATTTTTGCACTATGTTAGTTTGCCAGACTTGAATTTAAAATAGGATTGATTAATATAGGCAATACCATATACAGTTTAGAATTTTTTTTAATTTATATAATTTATTTATTTTAATTTGCCAAGCTAATTGGTAATCCTGTAAGCTAACTTTAGGTTCATCCCAAACTGCAATCAAAAATGTATATTTAATTGCACTAACTATTTTATTAACCACTTTTCCTTTTTTATCAAAAGGATCTTGATTTACTTGATCTGAAATCCACCTAGGGTAAAAGTACTTTTGAATAATCATTATATCAGAGTAATAAAAGTCAATTTTCCATAAAATGATAGAATTAAGTTTATTGGTATATTTTTGCATATTAAATTATATACTAACTATTGTATATATTGCTTGTTAGCAAAATGGCTACTATAGTCTATAGAAATTTATTTTCCAAAGTTATAAGGCTCTAAGGATTTTTATGTTAGCTAATTTAATCTCTGATAATAGTTGTCACTATTTCTAGGAATTTAATATTTTTGGAATAGTTTTGTGAACTTTATTAAATTTTTATTAAGCTTAGATGCAACTTCCATCTTGATTCTCATATTTGAATATAGATTTAATGCTGTAGCCACAACCTTGCATCCTTGTTTTAGTTATTTTCAATGAAAAACCCTAAGTATATGAAATTATAATGTGGTAGCTATATGCAAAGAATAACTTTGCTATATATAATATATAAACAAAGTGCAAAAGAAAGGCTCTATTTGGGAAAGGTTTTTATAGTAACAAAATGTAAATTAAGATAATTGAACTATTTTTTTTACAAAAAAGTTAGTTTCAAATAATTTGTTCATAATATTTTGCATATTATTAATATTAATAGAATATTAAATATTTAATTAAGCTATTTAGAATACAAGCTTTTCTATAACAATTTGCACAGGAGCCAAACTAATTATCAAAACTTTTGAATTTAGTTAAATAGACCTAATTAAAAAAGTTAATTTCATTATTATATAAAATTATCTGATTTGGTATAAAAATGTGCTTCTTTCTAACTAATCTAAGTATTTAGGGCCTAAGGGCTATCAAGAGTTACTGAATAATTAATAAAGTATTAAAAAAATATAAGAAAATCATGCCCTAGATATAAAAAAGAATAGTGGCTATAGTAGGATACATTTACAATGGAGAGGGATACATGAACTAAAAAGGGTTATAGTGGATCTATAGAAAGGAGTGCAGGCTATAGAGAAGAGTATTAGTATAGAGAGCAATACTTTCTTAGAGGCACAAGCTACTATTTTCTTTCATTTTACCTTAAAAATTTTATTTCAGCTACTAGAAATACTTAATTGCATTCCATAGCTTAATCATTAGTTAAAATTACTACTTGCAGCTCTATGTACTAAACTAAAGCTAAATCTATAGAGAGCTATAGGCACTTTGATGCTTAAAGCAACATTGTCCCACAACTAGCAACAGGGCATGACTGTCTATTGCACTGATTCCTGAAGTATATTTAGTCACTAAATATAGTATATAGATAGATAAACATAGGCTAGCACCCACTCACACACTTATATAGGTATACAAGTGGCAATTCCAAGAATATACACTGTGCCTTGGGAGGTTGCCCTCATGGGTATAAATTGCACAACTGTCCCATAGCCCCACCAATTTGTGCACAATGCCCCAAATTATTGGGACCCTGCACTCAAAACTGCATTGGGAAAAAATTCAACCTATAATGCAAGGTCAAACCTGGAGCCTGTACCAGTGGCACATAAGATAGATGCACTAGACTGCCAAGCCACTTGCCCCCCTAGCTTTATGGGCTAGAGATAAGTCAAACTTTTATAGGTGGAATAGGTATAAATACCTTTGGGAACTACTGGATAGATAGGTTGGAAAGAGATACATTGTATATTTTGTAACTAAAGCCAAAGTGTAATAGAAGTAACTAAGTCATTTCTAATACACTTTCAAAGCATCATATCAACCAACCAGAAAAGTATTAAGAGAGTCTAGCTGATCCAAGCTATATGAGAATCATAGCATGATGTTAACTTCACTAACACAAATTAGCATGAGACAGTAGACAATAAAACTGAAAATTCCTAACAAAAATTCAAATTGCTTAAAGTTGGAGTAGAATGAAATAGAAAGTGAGGTGTATATTATACTTAACTATAACTGGAGTGGATTCAAAGAAATCAAAGAAAAACTTTTGAATGTAACTTCAGGAAAGGTACAAAATCTCATTTTGCTTAGTAACTTTGAGAAAGCTCATTTCCTGAGGATACAGGAGGATTTAGGATAAGGCTTTAACAGAAAATCTTGCTAAATTTATGAATCAGGACAGCAAATGACAGAGGCCAGACTACAGCTGGGCTAATGGCTTATAGCTGAGCTATAAGTAAGTTTGTGCAAAACCTCAACATAGATTTTCTGTATTTATGCATACTTTTATTCCATTATTGATATATGAAGTATTTTTTCTTCATCTTTCTTTGTCACTTTTATCATTTAGTTTAATTTTAAAAAAATTAACAAAAAATCAGCACCAAATTTGTGGGAGTGAATTTAATAATAATAATAATAATAATTATTATTATGTTTGAAGATATTCATATTTTGAGTATACATTTGGATAATATGCAGTACTTTTGTATTCCAATAATGTGGCCCACTGCTTAAGCATGAAATTATTCTGACCCTCAGCTTAAAGCAATAGCAAGTAATGGGTGGCGGAGGCTCAAAGCCAGCTCAGAAGGTGCTCATCGCCGTTGACGGCTCTCAGCACAGTCAGCAAGCGTTCGATTGGTACAGAACTAATCTAGCTACGCCTAACGACGAGATTGTATTGTTCCACTCGGCCTGCCTGCCGGCTTACCTGGCCGGTCCCACCGGAGTCCCAGCCTCCCCGATTGATGTCGAACGAGCCGCCGAATCTCTACGCCGACGGGTTGGCAATCTGGAATCGAACTTGCTAGGCCAGTGCCAGAAGCACAGTCTTCGCTGTCGATGGCGTTTCGCCGACGCTTTCGACGCCGGCGCCGCCGTTGTTGACGCGGCCGCCGATGAAAATGTCGGCATGGTTGTCATGGGAACCAGAGGATTAGGCACTATTCGACGGACCATACTGGGCTCGGTGAGCGAGTTTGTTATCTCGCACTGCCGTCGTCCGGTTGTTGTTGTTCCGCCGCGCGATTAATTTACAATCTTTATGGATGAGTGCGACTAAGACTAACTGTACTATTAGGCCCCCTGCCTAGGGTAAGTTCTCGGATAAGCAAAAAAAACCTGTGAGAGTCCCCCACCCTATATTGCGGATGCAGTGTCAAATTGTGGCTTTGTCATTCCACCAAAGTTTGTTTGTACGCTTGAAATTAATCCAACTCTGAGTTGCGTAATCTGCTGATGTAGGAGCAATTTTTTTTAGATTTTCTTGTCTTTAGCCTCCATACTCGCGTACGTTTAGGCACTGATTAAAATATTAAACAATTACTAGAAATGCGTTGCCTGATAATTTCAAAGGACAGCCAATCGATTTGAATTATATAGTATAGTAGATAGTTTCTTGTTAAGGTCCTTTCAAAATGCTATTGAATAAGTAAACTTTAAGTAAATTCCCTGTTTTTTTAGATAAAATAAAATTTAATTGCGCTGTGAATTGGCCTTGCGAGTAGAATATTCTAATAATTGTTATCAGTAGCTTGCACAGAAAACCAATCCTAAATACCGGTATGTTTTATTTTTTATGGTAGCTCGTAGTCTAATGCACATAACTGTTTATTGTAGAACAAAGAGTCTTAGTAATTACTTGCATTGCGGTCATGGCTGGGCCTGTTAAGTTCTTTTGTGAAGTTTTTATTATTTTTTTTCTAATCATTTTCCACAAAAATAGCAGCAATAAACAGCCAGTCCAGCCAGTAGAAAGTAAACAGACAAAATTTAGGTTAGAATTGACAGGCCCCATGGACTGAGGGTGAGTGAGGATTGACAGACCCCGTGGAATGATGCTGAAGATTGACAGTCCCCATGGACTGAGGCTGAGTGAGGATTGACAGACCCCATGGACTGAGGGTGAGTGAGGATTGACAGACCCCGTGGAATGATGCTGAAGATTGACAGTCCCCATGGACTGAGGCTGAGTGAGGATTGACAGACCCCATGGACTGAGGGTGAGTGAGGATTGACAGACCCCATGGACTGAGGCTGAGTGAGGATTGACAGACCCCATGGACTGAGGGTGAGTGAGGATTGACAGACCCCGTGGAATGATGCTGAAGATTGACAGTCCCCATGGACTGAGGCTGAGTGAGGATTGACAGACCCCATGGACTGAGGGTGAGTGAGGATTGACAGACCCCATGGACTGAGGCTGAGTGAGGATTGACAGACCCCATGGGCTGAGGCTGAGTGAGGATTGACAGACCCCATGGACTGAGGCTGAGTGAGGATTGACAGACCCCGTGGACTGAGGGTGAGTGAGGATTGACAGACCCCATGGACTGAGGCTGAGTGAGGATTGACAGACCCCATGGACTGAGGCTGAGTGAGGATTGACAGGCCCCATGGACTGAGGCTGAGTGAGGATTGACAGGCCCCATGGACTGAGGCTGAGTGAGGATTGACAGGCCCCATGGACTGAGGCTGAGTGAGGATTGACAGACCCCATGGACTGAGACTGAGTGAGGATTGACAGACCCATAGGCTGTAGTTTCGAAGCTGATTGACTCACCGCTAATCTATTAGCATTGGCTTTATGCTCGCGGCCCCATCCGCAGCCCGCAATGACGTCAGACCGTCAGTCCAGCCCTGGCAGTCAAGCGAAGCGCCAACTGTGGGAGGGCTGCACGCTGTGCAAGTACACCGGCGTTGTGCCGGCCCTGGCCAGTTTGTACATTGTCCGCACTGTTGTACAACAGAAGCACCGGTACGCCGGCTTTGAACTTGCCGCCTATATCGGCTTAGGCGGCGGTTTAGCCGGCGCCCTACTTTATGTTGGCTTGGGCTCGCTTAGTCGGACACTGCTCGGCTCCGGCACCGATCAGCGGAGTCGCCAATTGTAGATTGGCATTTTTGTTGTTGTTGCGAAAATTCGCAATTTTAGTTCTGCTCTGTACAGTCTTTTCCCCCCTCCGTTCAAGCTTGTGCTCATTGATAAAATACACAAATTTTCACTTGAATTGGCTTCGAAATTTTGTTTTAAACAGTGAATTTTGCCGTAGTTAAACTTTCAAAATCTAAAAGAAAATCGCCTAACAATTAGGCATCAATAGTCATAAATTTTTTCTTATTTTTCAGGAAGTTGATCAGGACATCAAACAGACCGCCGATCGGTCTTTAAAAAATAAGAAGCAATTGCTTAAGAAAAAGAAGAAGAATGATCAGCAGCAGCAGAAGAAAGCGTCACCAGGTAACAAGAACATTGCTATAAGAGAAAAGATAAAGCGAAAGAAGCCGGAGCAACCGGAAGTGCCGTTTAAGCAGTCGAAGAAAAACCAGAAACGGAAACACCAAGAAGAGTTGGAGACAGGCGAAGATGACAATGAAGAATCAGAATTAGAAGAAGAGCCGGAGCAGAAAAAGCAGAAGGTCGCCGAGCAGAAGCCTCGCCGCGTGCTCACAGACGCCGAGGAAGGTCGAACCATATTCGCTCGAAACGTTAACTTCAGCACAACTGCCGAGGCGTTGCGCGATTTCTTCGAAACCAGCGTTGGGCCCGTCGAGGAGTGTCGAATAGTTCGGGACCGCCTGACCGAGCACTCGCGCGGCCAGGCGTTTATTAAATTTCGGAGTAAAACTGACGCCGACTCCTGTCTGTTAAGGTGGGCGGCCGATCCCGAGCGGAGTTTCCGACTCGATGGAAGCACGCTGCGTCTCTGTCTGGCGGTGACGCGCGACCGTCTCGCTCAGATTGACAAGACCCCGGCAACCGCTTCTGCCGCTGCCGCTTTGGCGGCCAATGAGTTGAGAAGGAAAGCCAGCGCTGGGAAACGGAATTTACACCTGGCTAGGTAAGAATTTTTCGGATGGCGGCTTTCTCTTTGAAGTCTTATCTGTGATAAATTAGGTTGGCGGCTTTCTCTTTGAAGTATAAAGTGTGCTAAATTCGGATTGTCGCTTTTTGTTTGAAGTCTAATCTGTGATGTATTAGGTTGGCGGCTTTCTCTTTGAAGTTTAATGTGTGCTCCGCGGCTTTTTTAAAGTCTAATGTGTGCTGAATTAGGACGGCGGCTTTTTGTTTGAGGTCTAATTTGCGGTAAATTATTCGGGCGGCTTTTGTTTGAGGTCTAATTTGCGGTAAATTATTCGGGCGGCTTTTGTTTAAAGTATAGTGTGTGCTGAATTCGAATGGCGGCTTTTTGTTTGAGGTCTAATTTGCGGTAAATTATTCGGGCGGCTTTTGTTTGAGGTCTAATTTGCGGTAAATTATTCGGGCGGCTTTTGTTTAAAGTATAGTGTGTGCTGAATTCGAATGGCGGCTTTTTGTTTGAGGTCTAATTTGCGGTAAATTATTCGGGCGGCTTTTGTTTAAAGTATAGTGTGTGCTGAATTCGAATGGCGGCTTTTTGTTTGAGGTCTAATTTGCGGTAAATTATTCGGGCGGCTTTTGTTTAAAGTATAGTGTGTGCTGAATTCGAATGGCGGCTTTTTGTTTGAGGTCTATTTTTTTCTGAATCGGAATGGCCGCTTTTGTGTAAACTGGTAGCTTAGATTTTCGGCTTCAGTTTAGGGTTTTAACTTGCATGCTGAAGTTAGCAGCCCTTCAAATCATGCCTCCATAATAATTTAATATCGCATGCGTAGATCTAATATAATCGGGTTCCCTTCTCCCCCTCGCCTGTACGAAAGGGCCGGTCAACTCCGCCGCGGCAGTCGCGAAGCCGAAGGCGTGCCCGAGGCCGAGCTGGTGCTGCGCGAACAGCTGGAGAAGCGAGCCCGCGAGGCGCTACGCAATCCGGACGTGATGATCAGCCCGACCCGGCTGTGCGTCCACGGCCTGCCGCGCGAGCTCACCGATCTCGACCTGCGCCGGGCATTCCAGCGTCTCGGCGGCCCCGGCTGCCGAGTTATTGAATGCCGCATCATGCGCGACACCGCCCGGCTCGACGCCGGCGACGCTCAACTGGCGCCTGGCGCCAAGGTCGCCGGTCGGAGTCGCGGCTTCGGCTTCGTCGCTTTCGGCGATCACGAGCACGCGGCCCGGGCTGTGGAAGCCGCCAGAGTTGGCCCCTCGCTGCCCAACGGCCGCCGGTTGGTTGTCCAAGTTCTCACTGGAGCGTCAGTCGGCGCTAAGGAAGAAACTGGCGCGTTCGGCGGCGTCAACTGGCGGGACGGCGTCAGCTTCGGGTCAAACTTCTGGCGGCGCCGTCGCCGTTACTATGACGCGCATTCCTAAGCCAGATGGCGTCCAGGGCGGAATACCGAAGGCGCCAAAACGGCGCGCTCGGGACGGTGCCGGGGCTGGCGTCAAGCAGCAGCGCCAGCGTCAGCGGCTAGAGGCGCGGCGGCAGCAGGCCGGGCGCCTGTCACGAAAAGAGTTCCGGCGGAAGCGGAAGGAGGCGCTAATAAGGGAGGGTAGATTGAAGTGATGAAGTAAAAAAATCCTCTTCTCAAACAGTTAAGAACGGTCGTAGTATTCTCTGGCCAATCATGTTGGCTAACAGCCCATAAATATCAACCCTTAAATGTACGCAAAGCTGTCCAACCGCTACCTTAAAATCTCTGCCCCAAATGTACGCAAAGCTGTCCAACCGCTGCCTTAAAATCTCTGCCCCAAATGTACGCAAAGCTGTCCAACCGCTACCTTAAAATCTCTGCCCCAAATGTACGCAAAGCTGTCCAACCGCTACCTTAAAATCTCTGCCCCAAATGTACGCAAAGCTGTCCAACCGCTACCTTAAAATCTCTGCCCCAAATGTACGCAAAGCTGTCCAACCGCTCCCTTAAAATCTCTACCCCAAAAGTACACAAGTGCCAAAAAGCCTTCTCTAAAAATTCTTTACCCCTTTATTTATACGCCTTTTAGAAGTTCTTCCTCCAAAGCTTTAACCCCGAATGTATTGTAATTAGATTTCAACTTATGACCATGAGTACTGAGAATGTTCATACCGCCAAGGAAACAGTTTTAATCATGGAATTATCTTGGAAAAAACAATAATCCTGTCACCTACACAACGGGTTGATTATTGTTCAATACCCTCCTTTATTGCCTTCATTAACTGTTGATTTAAAAATCTAAAGCATTTTTTGTTGACAAAATAACAATATTCACGTTTGTCTATTGTTTGCGATTGTACGCCATGCCATTAAGCGATGCTACATGCTAGCTAATAATAATAATTAGTATTAGTATTGCAGCATCAATGCCGCTCAATTATAGTTTTGGAATCTGTGACGAGTCATGGTCTTTGTTCATTCTATATTTATTAAGGCTTCTCTTTTCTCATTAAGAAAGCGCCCCTGATTTATGCTGCTTGTAGTTTAAATAAAAAAATAATAATAAATTTAAACGAATGACCTTTCGACCAGATGTACAGCCTACGGCACAGCTGCAGCTAGTTGCGCGGCGCATCCGAGGGCTGTGTACAGCTGCTCAGTCCTGACGGGCTAGAGGGGCCGCAACATGCACTCTAAATTTACCCAGCTCAAACTGGTACCCGATCTCAGCTGGGTGGACTGAAGCAATGCACAAATTGTCTAGTAGGGCCGGGGCTCGAACCCACGACCTTCCGGTCATAAGGCAGGCGCCCTAGCTACTAGGCTAAAACTCCTCAAGAAAACGTAGTTTACTAAAGAGTTTGACGTAGTTAAATAAAAATCGCTCCTGGCACAAAGACTCCACCTTCTACTACCTACCCACTTAAAAGAGGTTTTGCCCTTCAATTATCAATTTCTAATGTAAGATGCCTGTTCTAATGAGGCATGTAAGATCTTCTGTTCTAGTCTGTCTTTCTGTCTATCATTTCAGTATTTCTGTCTGCCCATGTATCGACTGGGCGAGTCAATTATGGGATTTTGATTCTATTCTTCCTTACACATATAAATTTACGCTACATATCGGCTCACCATTTATCTTCCCTTGAATTTGTATGGTTAAATTTTACGCAATGTAACGATATTGCAACTGTCAATTACAGCGACGCTAACTAGCATTTGAATAAATGGCTGGTCGTCAGCGAGGTCCGAAATTATCGCTGGCGCCGGCGCCAAACTCAACTGCTTCGGCTAGCCGGCGCCATCGACAGCGCCAGCGCGCCATAGAGCGCCAATTGGAGGCGCGCGCCGATGCGGCCCGAGCCGAGAATGACAGATTGCGCGCCAAATTAATGACAATGCGACGCGAATTGGAATTCCTGCTGCTCTGCTGGCGTCGACAGGCGGCGTCGGAGTCGCCGCCGACCGAGCTGGTGGAAGCGGTGCGCGCCGCCCGCCAGCTGGTGAGATCGTGGCGATCGAAAAATTCTTCTTGAAAAAATCGACCGAAAAAGCCTACTTATCCAGCATTTATGATGTCGACCTGTTCAGTACAAAAAAACATTCATTTTCTATAAATAGAATCTAATTTGCTATGTCAGCTCAGTATTTTAGTTGTTGTAGCAGTTTTTATAGCCATTTGTATGTTCTACTTAATTTTCTTAGTTGCCATAGTAACTATTACTGTTTTACTGCTTTGGTCGCTATGGTTACAAGGAAGATTGATATTTCTGTCTCGCATTTGGCAGCGCTGTCAAGCTGCAAGCTACTCGAACAGGAATTTTTATATATAAAATATACTTTAAATATATCCTTTGTTTTTATTATAATAGTATTTGCTATCCATCATTTTTGATTGACAAGACAACAAACTAGCTAAAGCTAAAAAGCTAAATCTGCAGGAGGGCTGTAGGCACCTTGACGCTTGAAGCGACATCGTCCCACAACCAGCGACTGGGCATGACTGTCCATTGCGCTGACTCCTGAAGCGCGTTCAGTCACACTAAATACGGTATGCAGGCATAGACACACACACACGGTGCGCAACGGAATTCCAGTATAGCACCCAGTCACGCACTCACATAGGGTGTACAAGCGGTAGTTCCAGGAATGTACACTTTCTATGCCTTGTGGGGTTGCTCTCATGAGCGTAAATTGCACAACTGGCCCATAGCCCAACCAATTCGTGCACAAGACCCCAAATTAATGTGACCCTGCACGCGAAACCGCGCTAGGGAAAATAAACGACCTACAACGCGGGGTCGAACCTGGAACAGTGACACATAAGGCAGACGCGCTAGACCACCGAGCCACTCGCCCCCCTCAACAAACTAACTAACTTTTATGTACAATCTGAGCTAATTAAAATTAATCGTTATTAATTGCTATTGCAGGCTAGCCTCGGCGCTGAAAGTTCCTCGTCCGCTAATGCTGGTTCGTCCAGCTCGGCCGAGAGCAGAGACCAACTCAACGAGCAGCTCAAACGCCAGCTAGAGTTCTACCTCGGCGAAGGCAACCTGCTTAAAGATCGATTTTTAAACTCGGAGCTAGAGAAACACTCGGACGGCTGTTTGCCATTGAAACTGTTTCTTCGGTTCAATCGTGTTACGCAATTGTGCCAACGGGCCGGCCTATTGAAGCGCGACGATGTGCTGGCCAGTCTGCGCCGAGCTGTTGAAGCGTCGAGTCTGTTGGCGTTAGAAAACGTCGACGGTGGCCTTCGGGTGCGGCGAGTTGTTCCGCTTCGCCAATTGGAACCGGTGGACCAGAGGACCGTCTACGTTGACGGGCTGTCAGGCATTAGCGGCGGGAAAATTGATCACGACTGCGTGGCTAAAATGTTCTCCACTGTTGGACAGGTGCGCGTTCCCAGGTTGCGGGACAGGAAATTGGGATTTTTATTTTCGAGGACTCGGTCAGTACTTAGGAAATTTGAGGATGTAGTGCTTTTACGATTTTAATATTTAAGGTGTAGCAATTTAACGATTTGAATATCTAGTGGTGCAGTACTTTAAAGATTCGAATAATTTTGGATGTAGTACTTTAAGTATTCGAATATCTGGGGTTGCAGTACTTCTGGGATTCGAAAATCTGGGGATGCAGTACTTTAAGTATTCGAATATCTGCGGATGCAGTACTTCTGGCATTCGAATATCTGGGGATGCAGTACTTCTGGGATTTGAATATCGGCGGATGCAGTACTTCTGGGATTCGAATATCTGGGGATGCAGTACTTTAAGGATTCGAATATCTGAGGATTCAGTACTTCAGGAATTCGAATATCTGAGGATGCAGTACTTTAGAGATTCGAACATCAGGGTGCAGTACTTCTTGGATTCGAATATCTGAGGATGAAGTACTTTAGGAATTCGAATATCGAAGGATGCAGTACTTTTAGGGATTTTTCGTCTTTCAAATGCAACTATGAGTAGTATCTCTACTATTCACAGGTTCTGTACATCAGCCTGCCTCGCTATCGCAGCACGGGCGATCCGAAAGGCTTCGCTTTCGTCGAATTCGAAACCTCTTCGGAGGCGCAGCTGGCGGTTGACCGGCTCAACACGGTGCCGCGCAGCGATTGGCGCGCCAGGCTGCCAAAGTTTAGTAGCCAGGTGAAGGCGTTGCTACGCTCGGCCGAGGTGCTCAGGATTGACACCACCCAGTTGGAGACGGCGCTCTACGAGCAGGGCTGCGGCGGAGGCGGCCAGGCGGCCTCTACGAGCTCTGAAGGCTCGGACAAGCGGCTAGCTGTGATGCCCAAGTCTGAATGGGAGCGGCTGCGCCAGGAAATGAAAGCCAAACGCGACAGGGAGATCTCAAAATTGCGCAACAAAGTTCAAAAGGTGCCGGAAAGTTGTTATGGGCTTTCAATCTTGGCGCCGATATGTATCGAAAACAATAAATGATCAATTGATAATTTCAGGCGAAATCAGCCGAGGCCAGTCGCTCAATTGAGGACGCTAAATCCGGGGCTGCCGCCGGCACTTCCGCACCCCCCGCGCACCTGCACTTCTCCCCCGGCCTTATTGTCCGCCTTCAAGCGTCCACCAGCGAGAACTCTCAGGACAGCGGCGGCAGAGACCTGACCAGAAAGCGGATCCGCGATCACCTTCAACTAGTCGGCGATGCTCGCGATGCCGTCGCTTACATCGACATAGCGGAGGACGGTCGGACCGCCTGGCTGCGCTGTCGAGACGCCGACGCTACTGCCAAAGTTCTGGCCCTGTTAGAGCAGCAGCAGCAGCAGCAGACGGCGTCGGCCTTCCTCTCTGGCGCCCTGCTGACCGGCCAGGAGGAGCGAGACTATTGGGATAAAATTCGTCGCGATTGGGAAGAGAAGCACCGGCCGAGTTGTCCTTTGACTCGTCCGACACCAGCCGTTAAACGAGCGGCTAGTCCGGCTTCCGGTTCCACTTCCTGTGTAGCTTCCGGTTCCACTTCCGGCGTAGCTTCCGGTTCCACTTCCGGTGTAGCTTCCGGTTCCACTTCCGGCATAGCTTCCGGTTCCCAATCGAACGATGCTAAGCGACCGAAGCGAATAGTATTTGACAGCGACGAAGATTAAGGCTCGTACTTGTAGTCTTTGTGCAAGTACTCTATAGTATATCTAAGTACAAAAACAAATTGTACAGATGATTTGTGCCTGCTGATTCAGCCTTTTATTCGGCCGTGAATAAAGTGCATTTTATTGTTTAAAATTTTGTAAATTACATAATGTCAATATGAAAATTAATTACGCCCGTGTATGCAGTGTATGTTTTTTTATTTTTCTATGAAATAAAAGCAGTGGGTCTTAGGTAATTTTGTTTATTTTCTATCTCGGTCTCTTCTTCTTTTTACACGCCACCTGTGTTGAGAATGTCTTGAGTAAACAAGCCAACCTGCACGCCCAGTTTCAGCACACTGTGTTGTTCGGCATTCGTGCCAAATTCCCCGGCGTCAGTCAGTTGAGCACAGACGATCTGGCCGCTAGCTTAGTCAACGAGACGAACAATTCTGGCCAGACAACTTTGCTTTTGGTGAGCTATTTTGCATAGTCTTTGTTTTCTGAAAGTTTATTTTTCCTAGTCTTTGTCCGTTTTTTTATTAAAAAAAACAATGACAGGACGCCCGAGAGCCCGAAGAGTTCGCGGTTAGCCACTTGCCGAACGCTGTCAATGTTGATTATAAAAACCCTGCGGCGGCTTTGCAACTGGTGCGAGAGGCCTGTAAGCTGTTTAACGCTGCGCTTTGAATTTGTGTTCTTTTAGGATTTGCTCAATTTCCGCCCTTTAGGAATCCGCCAATTTCCGCCCTTTAGGAATCCGCCAATTTCCGCCCTTTTAGAATCCGCCAATTTCCGCCCTTTAGGAATCCGCCAATTTCCGCCCTTTAAGAATCCGCCAATTTTCGCCCTTTGAAAATCCGCCAATTTCCGACCTTTGAAAATCCGTCAATTTCCGCCCTTTGAGAATCCGCCAATTTCCGCTCTTTAAGAATCCGCTAATTTCCGCGCTTTAAGAATCCACTAATTTCCGCCCTTTAAGAATCTGATAATTTCCGCTCTTTAGGAATCCGCCAATTTCCGCCTTTTAGGAATCCACCAATTTCCACCCTTTGGAAATCCGCCAATTTCCGCTCTTTGAGAATCCGCCAATTTCTGCCCTTTAAGAATCCGCTAATTTCCGCCCTTTAAGAATCCACCAATTTCCGCTCTTTGAGAATCCGCCAATTTCTGCCCTTTGAGAATCCGCTAATTTCCGCCCTTTAAGAATCCACCAATTTCCGCTCTTTAGGAATCCGCTAATTTCCGCCTTTTAGGAATCCGCTAATTTTCGCCCTTTGAGAATCCGCTAATTTCCGCCCTTTAAGAATCCACCAATTTCCGCTCTTTAGGAATCCGCTAATTTCCGCCTTTTAGGAATCCGCTAATTTTCGCCCTTTGAGAATCCGCCAATTTCCGCCCCTTAAGAATCCGCAAATTTCCGCCCTTTAAGAATCCGCCAATTTCCGCCCTTTCAGAATCCGCAAATTTCCGCCCTTTAAGAATCCGCCTTTTTCCGCTCTTTAAGAATCCGCCAATTTCCGTCCTTTGGAAATCCGCCGATTTCTGTCCTTTGAAGCATCCGCTCACAATGCCCGCCCTCTTGAACATCCGTCTCCTACACTATCCGCAATTTTGTCCGCAGCTCCCAGCCGAGTGGTCTGCTACTGCAGCGTCGGCTATCGCTCATCGTCACTGGCTCAGCAGCTGTCGGCAGCGCTGACTGACAGCTCTGGGGCTTCCCAGCCGCCGCCGCCGCCTCCGGTAGCCAACCTGGAAGGCTCAATATTCAAATGGGCTAACGAGTCTCGGCCAATGATTGACAGCTCGGGCCGGCCAACTGAGTTCGTCCATCCGTACAGTTCCATGTGGGGCCGGCTGCTGCGCTCAAATTTGTGGAAGTGGAATTCAGATTAGAGAATTGATGATTTGTTGCTTTTTGTCATTTTTGTAACATTTTTAGCGCTTTCTTACCATACTCTTATCTAATTAAATATAACGTGACATGTTGTCATTTTTACCGTTTTTGTTTATTTCTATTTAAAAAATTTCGTCCAAATTTCTTAGGTTAGCTAATGTAGAAAACTAGACTATCCTACGCACAGGTAGATAGACAGACAGACAGACAGACAGACAGACAGACAGTCCTACAGAAAGGCAGACAGGTAGTCCTACAGAAAGATAGACAGGCAGTCCTACAGAGAGACAGACAGGCAGTCCTACAGAGAGACAGACAGACAGACAGTCCTACAGAAAGACAGACTGACAGTCCTACAGAGAGACAGACAGACAGACAGTCCTACAGAAAGACAGGCAGACAGTCCTACAGAAAGACAGACAGACAGACAGTCCTATAGAGAGACAGACAGACAGTTCTACAGAAAGACAGGCAGACAGGCAGTCAGGCAGTCCTACAGAATACTGTTTACACTGATATAGGCCATAAAAATTGAAGCCTCTTAAATTTGCGAATTAGATTCTCAACTGAGGGCAGTTCAACAACCAACAGATTTAATGGGTAGTTCTATTCTCGATAATTCGGTAAAGATTTTGAATATCGATTATTGCTTCTATATGTTTGATTTTATACCGAATTTTCCAGGCAACCGAAGAGCCCGCAGCTAAGAAGTTGCGCACGGATGCGGATGTCAAGGCGGACTCCAATGCGGATGTCAAGGCGGACTCCAATGCGGATGTCAAGGCGGACTCCAATGTGGATGTCAAGGCAGACTCCAATGCGGATGTCAAGGCGGACTCCAATGCGGATGTCAAGACGGACTCCAATGCGGATGTCAAGGCGGACTCCAATGTGGATGTCAAGGCAGACTCCAATGCGGATGTCAAGGCGGACTCCAATGCGGATGTCAAGACGGACTCCAATGCGGATGTCAAGGCGGACTCCAATGTGGATGTCAAGGCAGACTCCAATGCGGATGTCAAGGCGGACTCCAATGCGGATGTCAAGGCGGACTCCAATGCGGATGTCAAGGCAGACTCCAATGCGGATGTCAAGGCGGACTCAAATGACAAATCGAATGCGGATGTGAAAGAAAGTAAAAAATTTAGCTTAAAAAATGCGGATGCTGATGCAGATGTCGGTGACGAGGAGGCGGACGTAGAAGTGAACGCGGATGCGGATGAAGACGACAGCTTGGACGAGGATCGACTGGCGCACCGGCCTTTCGCCGAGGCGGACGTCGGCATAGAACTGTTTCTCGGGTCACATCCGGGCTTTGCGGGCGCGCTGAAGGCTAAGTAATAATTTGGCTAATAGCATTGAATAGTAATACAAGTAATAAGCAGCCTTTCCGGATCAAAATAAGCTTTGCTCTCTTCTAATCCTCAGTTGGGAAGACTTTCACGTGCACGAGATTGATAGCGCAGGCTGCCCAGCCCGACTGACTACGCTGGAGATCCCGCGGGAGGAGACTAATGCGAGTTCCTTGCTTCACTTGCTGGCTGAGTTTCTTTTTTAAATCCTAGTTTGACCTTCTCTGTCTGTTCAAAGTCGATCCGCAGGCACGATGATTTTGCTCGAAAACAAATTTAAATGCTTTGAGCATTATTTTCTTTCTTCTTATTCCTATGCAGGTTGAGGACGTGCTCACTCCAGAGCAAAAGCAGCAGCTGCTCAAATTGTCGCTGGACGAGTGCTCAAAAATGTTAAACGAAGAGGTTGTGATTGAGGTGAGGATTTCTTGCGCGGGTTAAAAGCGTATAAAAGTGGCTGATGCAGATCTGAAAGGGACTAAAGAGGATTAGAAGTAGCTGAGGTAGCTTGCAAGTAGCTGAGGTAGCTTGCAAGTAGCTGAGGTAGATTGCGAGTAGCTGAGGTAGATTGCAAGTAGCTGAGGTAGATTGCAAGTAGCTGAGGCAGATTGCAAGTAGCTGAGGCAGATTGCAAGTAGCTGAGGTAGATTGCAAGTAGCTGAGGCAGATTGCAAGTAGCTGAGGCAGATTGCAAGTAGCTGAGGTAGATTGCAAGTAGCTGAGGTAGATTGCAAGTAGCTGAGGTAGATTGCAAGTAGCTGAGGTAGATTGCAAGTAGCTAAGGTAAATTCGAAGTAGCTAAGGGAGATTGGAAGTAGCTCAGGTAGATCGGAAGTGTCTGAGGTAGACTGGAAGTAGACCGTAATAAAACAGCCAAGACGTCCATCGTATTCGTAAAGTAGCATATAGCTTTAGTTGTTGGTTTTAATTCACAGTGCGGCGACGACAAAGACTGGCGCACGAAGCTGCACAAGTGCATTAAGACTCAATACCCTTCACTGTGTAGCAACACAGCTGAGAGAAATGGCGTCAAAGTGATCGTTGTAAAACAGAAACGAAATTCTACGCAAGGTACAAAAACATTTTTGTTGCTTAAAAATCAGCAGTCCCTTAGAAAGTCCTTAGATTGGCCTCCTACAGTCCCTTAGACAGTCCTTAGATTGGCCTCCTACAGTCCCTTAGACAGTCCTTAGATTGGCCTCCTACAGTCCCTTAGACAGTCCTTAGATTGGCCTCCTACAGTCCCTTAGACAGTCCTTAGATTGGCCTCCTACAGTCCCTTAGAATGTCCTTAGATTGGCCTCCTACAGTCCCTTAGACAGTCCTTAGATTGGCCTCCTACAGTACCTTAGACAGTCCTTAGATTGGCCTCCTACAGTCCCTTAGACAGTCCTTAGATTGGCCTCCTACAGTCCCTTAGACAGTCCTTAGATTGGCCTCCTACGGTCCCTTAGAAAGTCCTTAGATTGGCCTCCTACAGTCCCTTAGACAGTCCTTAGATTGGCCTCCTACAGTCCCTTAGACAGTCCTTAGATTGGCCTCCTACAGTCCCTTAGACAGTCCTTAGATTGGCCTCCTACAGTCCCTTAGACAGTCCTTAGATTGGCCTCCTACAGTCCCTTAGACAGTCCTTAGATTGGCCTCCTACAGTCCCTTAGAAAGTCCTTAGATTGGCCTCCTACAGTCCCTTAGAATGTCCTTAGATTGGCCTCCTACAGTCCCTTAGACAGTCCTTAGATTGGCCTCCTACAGTCCCTTAGAATGTCCTTAGATTGGCCTCCTACAGTCCCTTAGAATGTCCTTAGATTGGCCTCCTACAGTCCCTTAGAAAGTCCTTAGATTGGCCTCCTACAGTCCCTTAGAAAGTCCTTAGATTGGCCTCCTACAGTCCCTTAGAATGTCCTTAGATTGGCCTCCTACGGTCCCTTAGAAAGTCCTTAGATTGGCCTCCTACAGTCCCTTAGAAAGTCCTTAGATTGGCCTCCTACAGTCCCTTAGAATGTCCTTAGATTGGCCTCCTACAGTCTCTAAGACAGCCCCAAGAATCGTAGGCCTAAGAGTCCGTAACCGCCCTTTATCTTCCTTCAGAACGTCGCGAATGGCCAAAGACTCGCGGATCATTTTGTCATTTTGTAATGCACCTGCACGGCAAGGGCACGCTCAATGCCATTGACAACATTGCTAGGGGAATGAGGTTTGTACTGTCCTTATTTTTATGCTCTCCAATTCTTTTTTTTCTTTCTGCTCTTGGGTATGATAGCTCGTATTCATAAAAACATTGACAGAATGAAGGCGTCACATTTTGCCTACTGCGGAACGAAAGACAAACGGGCCGTCACCAGCCAATGGGTCTCCGTGCACAAGTGAGAATTTTTTTCTTTTTCGTCTACTTATAGTAGCTTAGTTAGAGTTTTAGTACTACAAAAACCCTTTAACCGAGTAAATTCGATAAATAATATTCTTCACTTTCCTTTTCCGGCCCTATGATTAAATGCACCAAGCGGATCGTTCTCCATATCTCCGTCTTCATTTCTTGTCTCTTTTAGCAGTAGAGGAAACCAGTATGTTTCCTTTCATACTGAAAAAACTTAAAAAACCGCGTAATTGCAGGGTGGAAGCCTCGCGAATCAAGTCAGTTGCCAACCGGATATCCGGAATCTCTGTTGGAAACTTCTGGTTAGTGATTATTTATTAATATGGGATTCTCATAGTGCGTGTATCCGCTAGTGCGTAGGCACTTAGAGAGTTAAGATTCGATTCATAAAAGTTGCAGCCACGTTTGCTCAGTCGCAAACTTGTGTATTGACCTGGCTTATGTAGCTAAGTGTGGAGGGACCCCCTCCCCCTCCCCACGAGAAGGTGTTGGGATGTCGCGCCTGTATAAATGATGGATCTCTCAACACTTAGTAACCCTCGAAGCCACCCAGCCCAGCCACGCAGCCTCACCACACCAGCTTTTAAGTTTCACACGAGCCCACCACCCCGCTTTCGCATCGAGCTCTGTGTTTTTTTTGGCAAATGCGTCAATTGTTGATTCTTCGCATTTCTTGGCTTGGCTGCTTTTTTAGTTGCGGATGGATGGAGGGAGTTAGAAAGCTGACTCGGTTTGCCGCGAATATGGGTTGCTCGCTCGCTAACGGCTTTTTTCTTAAAAAAGCTTCACTTTTTTCTCTGGCCCATTTACAAGCTTTGTCTTGTGGTTTTTTCTCTACATTTCCCCAATTCTTGTGTTGATTTTACCCACTATTTTGCTTTTCAGCTACAAGCAGAATCCGCTCAGGCTTGGGGATCACTTAGGCAACGAGTTTTCCCTAGTTATCCGGTAAGTTTATGTATGATTATGCATTGCCTCTAATATATAGTTCTTGCTTTAAAGCAGTGGTCTCACAGTTCAATCTGGCAAAACCTCAGTCCATAGGCCTAATGCCACCTAAATCCAGCTCTACTAATTTTAGGGCTGGATGCACACGCCTCCCAGCCCTCATCACCACTGACCTCAATGAAGTAAGCATTTCATAGCCCTTTCAGCCCCAACTCACATACGCCTCCCAACCCCCAGCTCTATTCAACTCCAATGCACACACACCTCCCAGCTCCCAGCTTTTCTAACCCCAATGTACACACGCCTCCCAGCTCCCAGCTTTTCTAACCCCAATGTACACACGCGTCCCAGCTCCCAGCTTTTCTAACCCCAATGTACACACGCCTCCCAGCTCCCAGCTTTTCTAACCCTAATGTACACACACGCCTCCAAAGCATCAGCTCTATCAACCCAAATGTACACATGCCTCTCAACCACGGCTCCACCGACAGCAATGTACGCTCGTACACAAGACTCCCAACGTCAAGCTCTACTAACCTCAATGTACAAACTCCACCCAGCCCTCACCTTAGTAATTAGCTCCCTAAAATTTGTTGTGAAAAAACGAATCCTCCCTATCCAGAGACGTGAAAGCCAGCCCCGAAGACATCGCCGGCAGCGTTGCATCACTTCAATCTGCCGGCTTCATCAACTATTTCGGCTTGCAACGATTTGGCCAATCTGGCAACGGCGGCACCTTTGAAGTTGGGCGCGCCCTGCTGCGCTGCCAATGGTCGGCCGCTATCGATCGAATATTGGAGCCCTGTGGCGCCGACAATCCGACTGCCCGACGCTGGAAGCTGGCCTACAAACGCGACGGCAACGCGGCCGCCTGCGCCGCCCGAATGCGCACCGGCCTGGAGCGCAGCCTCCTACTAGGCATCGCTAGACAAGGCGGCCAGAATCTGTCGGCCTTGCAGTCGCTGCCTCGCAACCTGTTGCAACTATTCGGTCACAGTTATCAGAGCCTGCTGTGGAATCGCCTGGCTACCGCCCGTTTGAAACTCTACGGCCCGACACCTGTTGTTGGCGATCTCGTACAACTAGCCGACGGCTCCGTTCGACAGATTGGCGGCGACTCGCCCGACTGTCCAACTGATCCAGCCGCCTGCCAGCTGTCCAGCGTTGTCCTGCCGCTTCCTGGCTTCGACGTTCAACTGCCCGGCAACGCTATTGGCGAGGCGTTGCGCAACATGCTGGCTGAGGACGGGCTGACCTTGGCCGACCTCAGGCATCGGGTCAAGGATCTGGCGCTGCCAGGTTCCTACAGGTTCGGACTTTTTTGTCTAAGAAAATTGCCGAGTTAGCGTCCTTGCTTGGCTAGGGAATAATCTCCATAGATTTTACACGCTTCTGGGACTTGCCCTCTAAACTCCCTCGTTTAGGTAATCCGTTGTAATCCGTAGGAAACGGCCCTGTAATATCTCACCTCCAGGAATCGATCTGCAATATCCCACCTGTAGTAATCGTTCTGTAATATCCCAGCTCTAGGAATCGACATGTAATATCCCACCTCCAGGAATCGCCCTGTAATATCCCACCTCCAGGAGTCGCCCTGTAATATCCCACCTGTAGGAATCGCCCTGTAATATCCAAACTCTAGGAATCGCCCTGTAATATCCCACCTCTAGGAATCGCCCTGTAATATCCCACCTCTAGGAATCAATCTCTAATATCCCACCTCCAGGAATCGATCTTTAATATCCCACCTCTAGGAATCGCCCTGTAATATCCCACCTCTAGGAATCGATCTTTTATATCCCACCTCTAGGAATCGCCCTGTAATATCCCGCCTCCAGGAATCGATCTCTAATATCCCACCTCTAGGAATCGCCCTGTAATATCCCACCTCTAGGAATCGATCTCTAATATCCCACCTCTAGGAATCGATCTCTAATATCCCACCTCTAGGAATCGATCTTTAATATCCCACCTCCAGGAATCGATCTCTAATATCCCACCTCCAGGAATCGATCTCTAATATCCCACCTCCAGGAATCGATCTCTAATATCCCACCTCCAGGAATCGATCTCTAATATCCCACCTCTAGGAATCGATCTTTAATATCCCACCTCCAGGAATCGATCTCTAATATCCCACCTCCAGGAATCGATCTCTAATATCCCACCTCCAGGAATCGATCTCTAATATCCCACCTCTAGGAATCGCCCTGTAATATCCCACCTCTAGGAATCGATCTCTAATATCCCACCTCCAGGAATCAATCTCTAATATCCCACCTCTAGGAATCGATCTTTAATATCCCACCTCCAGGAATCGATCTCTAATATCCCACCTCCAGGAATCGATCTCTAATATCCCACCTCCAGGAATCGATCTCTAATATCCCACCTCCAGGAATCGATCTCTAATATCCCACCTCTAGGAATCGATCTTTAATATCCCACCTCTAGGAATCGATCTCTAATATCCCACCTCTAGGAATCGATCTCTAATATCCCACCTCTAGGAATCGATCTCTAATATCCCACCTCCAGGAATCGATCTTTAATATCCCACCTCTAGGAATCGATCTCTAATATCCCACCTCTAGGAATCGATCTCTAATATCCCACCTCTAGGAATCGATCTCTAATATCCCACCTCTAGGAATCGCCCTGTAATCTCCCACCTGTCACAATCGTCCTACAATTTATGCCTAGAGGAATCCCTTTAATATCTGATGTTAAAGTGGTCACACTATTCCTTACTGAAATAATATTTTTCACGAAAAAGTCTGGCATGTCCTTTTAAATGTCTTGTCAATAAATAACAATCGAAAAGTCGACATTTTCTTAGGCAGTTGAAATCATTTTTCACATGCAGAGTAAATACCTATCCCAAAACCTGACCTGGGTAAACCTTTCAGGCCCCTGATTGTCAAACCGGAGTCAGTGAGCCACAGTCTGTTGCAGTACGCGGATCCTCGCCAATCCCTGTTGCCTTCGGACCGGGATCTGCTTGACAAGCCTGAGCAACAGGTTCAGCTGCAGATTCCTTCGAATTCGGCGTCTATGAACGAGGCTGGCAATTTGAAGACGGCGATTTTGTTGCGAATGCGACTGCCGAAATCTGCATACGCCACCATGGCTGTGCGGGAGCTCAGCAGAGGCCAGATTACTGTACTCAGCAGTCGCTAGGTGACAGCTGCTGTTGCTAATTGACTGGCAAATTTGGCATTGGTGTTTTGACTCTCTGGCACTCTGGCTTGAAAGTTGATTTTTTTGACCAAGTTTTATGATTGAAATGCTAAGTTTCGTAATAATATAATGAAAAAATAATGGCAGCGGTGCATTTCCCATTGTTTTCTTTGCTAAAATATCGCTTTTTATTTTTATGTTTTCAAGATTTTCATAAAATCGAGCCCCCCTTTTGACTTGGGACGGATTCGAACTTGGGACCTTTAGAACAATATAGCGCCCGTTTAGACTTGACGGATTCGAACTTGAGACCTTTGTTAGAACAATATAGCGCCCCTTGAGACTTGACGGATTCGAACTTGAGACCTTTGTTAGAACAATATAGCGCCCCTTGAGACTTGACGGATTCGAACTTGGGACCTTTGTTAGAACAATATAGCGCCCGTTTAGACTTGACGGATTCGAACTTGAGACCTTTGTTAGAACAATATAGCGCCCCTTGAGACTTGACGGATTCGAACTTGGGACCTTTGTTAGAACAATATAGCGCCCGTTCAGACTTGACCGAATCGAACTTGGTACCTTTGTTAGAACAATATAGCGCCCGTTTAGACTTGACGGATTCGAACTTGGGACCTTTGTTAGAACAATATAGCGCCCGTTTAGGCTTGACGGAATCGAACTTGAGACCTTTGTTATAACAATATAGCGCCCGTTTAGACTTGACGGATTCGAACTTGGGACCTTTAGTGCCCCTTCGACTTAACGAATTGGAAATAAGAAAATTTAGGTATTTAAGATTCGAACTCAGGACTTTTCTGTGAAGAAAACAAGACAACAACATGAACTCTTTTTCTGCCAATGATTTCAGAGCATTCGAAATGGCCAGCCTAGAAACCGATGAAGATCCGCCCATTCAAGAGGAAGCTGGAGATGGCGACTCGGACTATACAAATGAGGACGATGAGGCTGAAGAGGAAGCTGGGATAGATGAGGAAAATGCGGACGCTAGCAGCGACGATGAAGAGGGGGAGGAGGCAGCCGAGGCCGAAGCTGAAGCGGCCCTAGACCGGGAGATTGTGGCGCTGCGCAGGCATCTAGAATCCAATCCCTATCACTACGATTCCCATGTCAGATTGATTGAATTATTGCGCAAGAGCGGAGAACTAGACGAGACCAGATCGGCTCGGGAGCGGATGCACAGTCTCTATCCGCTGAGCCCCGGCCTCTGGCTGGACTGGATCAACGACGAGAAACAGTTGCTGAACTCGGGCGGCGCCGCGGCCACCAAAGACGAGGCCGCCAGCATTGATGCTCTGTTTCGTCGGGCTCTCGACGATTATGCCAGCGTCGACGTTGCCGCCGAGTACTGCGTGTTCGCCATCGGCCAGTCCGCCGCCGCCGCCATTGACGCCGACGACGTTCGCCGAGTATTTGAACACTGCGTCGCTCTGGTCGGCCGGTTTGCCGGCCGCAACGATCAGCGCGTCTGGGAGGCTTGGCGCGAATTTGAACAGCTAGAATTGGCCAAATGCGAGGCGGCCGCCGCTGTTGGCTCGGCTTCCGCCGAAGCCGCCGAGGCTAATGCCGCCGCGTTGGATAAACAGCGCGGTCGCGTGCTAGAAGTATTTCGCCGGCATCTGGCTATGCCGCATGTCGGCCTAGAGGCCACCTGGCGAGAGCTGTGCGACTGGCTAGCCGAGAAGGAGCAGCAGCCAGCCGACGATATTCGCCAGCTGTACGAGAATAGTCGACAAGAATTGAGCAAGATTGAGCCGTTTGAAAATCTGCTGGCTGACGAGCCGGAGAAATCTGGTGGGTCTGCGCTGCTTTTGGTGTACTTTTAATTTTATGCATTTTGTGGTAATGTGAGATAATTTTGAGTTTCTTTATAAGATTTAATAAACAGGCTTCCGGTAAAAAAGAAGACTTTTTAAGGTGGATTTTCGTGAAAATCCACGGGGTGAATTCTCGGAAAATCGAAGATACCTCAGTTGCTCATAAAACGTGTAGATGCCTAAAAAATCGTTAAACATATTATAAATGTGTGCACTTTTAGAGACTGTCCAATTTAAAAAATCCGCAGACATGTGCAAGCATTTCAGCTCATTAGCTGCTTAATGCTAGTCTTTTAATTATCTTTTAATCTCTTTTCTTTCATCTATTTTGCCTTGTATTATTCGTTGGACCATAAATTTCTGCAATTTGCAAGTGTCCGATATGCGCAAGCCTTTCTTTCCGCTTCTGCTTCGCGTGTTTGAGGATCTTTTTATATGAAAGTGTGAGAGGGATCGGCAGTTTCGGGGCCGGATATTGATCTAGATTCCAAATCAGGGAGTTTTCAGAGGGGATATTTTCGCAGTCCAACCGGATAGCGCTCTGATCCCTTCTTAATTTTCCCAATTGTTGTTGTTGTTATCTTCAGCTCAGCACTACCGGGCCTACATTGAGGCCGCCTGCGGCTCCACCGCCCAGCAACTGGCTGTACTGGAACGCGCCGTCACCGCCAACTGCTTGGATACCGGCCTATGGGACGCCTACGTTGCTTACGTTTGGCAGCAGTTCGAGCCCGGGCCCAAGCTGCTGCGCCTATGCCAGCGAGCCGTCCGCAACTGTCCCTGGAGCGGCGGCCTGTGGCGCCAATTGGCACTGTGCCAAGAGTGCACCGGCTGCGACTATGACAGTCAGATTAGGCCGACCTTTGAGAGCGCCGCGGCGGCTGGCCTGTCCGATCCGGCCGACCTGCTGGCCCTCTGGCTTGCTTATTTAGATGCTGCTAGACGACGGGCGGCTGTTGTCGACACGCCCGACTGTTGGGCCGACTGGCATCGGCTATGCGAGGCCGGCGTGGCCGCTCTGGACGCCCAGCAGGCGGATCCGGAGGCCTGCCTGCTGCGCTACGCCGCCCTGCTGCGGGCGCGTCGGGGCGAACTCGGTCTGGCTAGGCAGCTGTGGGATCAGGTTCGCACGGATTAGTGTTGATCGGGGAAGTTTTGAATAGGATCAGGGAACAGGGAGATGATGCAAGAAGAGGGAGCAAGGAGGTGCGAACAGGGATATGGGATTAGGAACAAAGGGGTTGGATCAGGGAACAAGGACGTGGAACTAGGGAACAAGGACGTGGGATTAGGGAACAAGGACGTGGGATTAGGGAGCAAGGACGTGGGATTAGGGAACAAGGACGTGGGATTAGGAAAAAAAGAGGTGGGATCAGGGAACAAGGACGTGGGATTAGGAACAAAGAGGTGGGATCAGGGAACAAGGACGTGGGATTAGGAAAAAAAGAGGTGGGATCAGGGAACAAGGACGTGGGATTAGGAACAAAGAGGTGGGATCAGGGAACAAGGACGTGGGATTAGGAACAAAGAGGTGGGATCAGTGAACAAGGACGTGGGATTAGGAACAAAGAGGTGGGATCTAGGAAATGGGAGATGGGATTAAGAACAAATAGATGATAGGATCAAGAACAGGCTTGTGGGATCAGGGAGGTGAATTGAGGGAACATGGATGTGCGATCAGGAAAAAAAGAATGGTGGGATTAGAATAATGTGATTAAAGGGTTAGAATGGAATTAGATTACGCATGAAAATAAAGGGATCGTAGTAACAAGAGGGAATCAATTGATTTGCGTAGCAAAAAAATAACGCAACCCCTTTTGAACCCAGGTGATGAAACGCGGCCACGGCAACAGCGCCCAGATGTGGCTGAGGCAGCTGGAATTCGAATTGCGATTCGGCGACGCCAAGCACATACGCCGCAGCCTTAGTCGGGCCGTTAATTCGGTTAGCAGCGGGCCGGACTGCGAGCTGCTGCTGCAGCGCCTCGTCGACTACGAGCGCGAGGAGGGCGACGTGTCCAGCTACGTTGAGGCGTTGAAACGGGCGCAGAAGCAGCGGGCATTGTTGCAGCAGCGCGCCTCGTCTGACAAAAGCGGAAGCGGCGGTGGCTCAGGCGGAGGAAAGCGGAAAGGGGGCAAGTCTGGCGGCCAGGAGTCGCAGCAACCGCCTAACAAGCGGGCGAAGGGCCCTGCGGCCAAGGGAAATCAGCCAAGCGGTATGTAAGGGAATTTTTTGCCGAGTGTGCAGGGTTGCTGACTATGTATCCGCAATCTACACTCAAGCCCATCTCTCCTACCTGTGTCTTCTACCTGATCCCTATCCCTGACTCTCACCTAATCCCCATCCCTTTCTCCCACCTCGTACGTGATCCCCATCACTGTCTGCTACCTGATCCCCATCCCTGTCTGCTACCTGATCCCCATCCCTGTCTCCCACGTGATCCCCATCCCTGTCTCCTACCTGATCCCCATCCCTGTCTCCTACCTGATCCCCATCCCTGTCTCCCACGTGATCCCCATCCCTGTCTCCTACCTGATCCCCATCCCTGTCTCCTACCTGATCTCCATCCCTGTCTCCTACCTGATCTCCATCCCTGTCTCCTACCTGTTCCCCATCCCTGTCTCCTACCTGATCTCCATCCCTGTCTCCTACCTGATCTCCATCCCTGTCTCCTACCTGATCTCCATCCCTGTCTCCTACCTGATCTCCATCCCTGTCTCCTACCTGTTCCCCATCCCTGTCTCCTACCTGATCTCCATCCCTGTCTCCTACCTGATCTCCATCCCTGTCTCCTACCTGTTCCCCATCCCTGCCTCCCACGTGATCCCCATCCCTGTCTTCTAAAAATTTTTGGCTTAAAATTTTATTTGGATAGCAACAAAAATTCTCCTCCAGAAGAGCCCGAATTCAAAAAGCCGATGCCGCCCTCGTCAGCGTCGAATTCTTCAACTTCCAAAGCTTCAAAGATGGCCGACGTTGTCCCGCAGCAACACGGCGTTAAAGTTGAACACGATCCGAACAAAGACTATCGAACTGTGTTCCTTAGCAACCTGGACTACGGCACCGACGAGGCTGGCATTCGACAGGCCCTGCAGCAAATCGCCGACGACATCGTTAGCATTCGCCTAGTTTGCGACTATCGCGGCAGATCGAAAGGCTTCGCCTACGTCGAATTGAAGTCGGGCTTGGCGGCCAGTTCGGCGCTCCGACTCGACCGGACGCTGGTGAACGGCCGGCCAATGTTCGTGTCGGAATCGCGCCGCTCCGACAGCGCCGAATCGTCGACCAAATTCAAATTCGACACCGGCTTGGAACGGAATAAACTGTTTATAAAAAATCTGCCAAAAACGATGGATCAGGCGGCATTCGAACGGCTCTGCTCCGAGCAGTCCGGTTTTCAGACCGGCCGACTAGCCCTGTTCCGGAACGGCGCGCCCAAGGGCCACGGATACGCTGAGTTCGCCGACGAATTGGCCGCTAGCAGAGCTTTGAAAGCGATGGACGGAATGCGGATTGACGAGCAGCACCAGCTGGAGGTTGCCATTAGCAACCCGCCGGCTAGGCAGGGTGGCGGCGGAGGAGGCGGCGGTCGCGGAGGCTCCAAAGGCGGCGGCAGCGGCGGCGGCGGCGGCGGCGCCACCCGTCGTCATGACGACCTGGCCACAAATCCCAATCGGCACAAAACGAAAATTTCGCTAGTGCCCAGACAATTGAAAGCCTCTGCTACTGCTGCTGATGCTGCGGCTGAAACTTCCGGTTCCAGTTCCGGTAGCGCAGGCGGAAGCGGCCCGATGTCGAATAACGATTTTCGTAATTTGTTGATGCGAAAATAATACCCCAGCTTGTTACTGAGTTGACGTCATGTTGGCTAGCATTTTTATCCTATTTATCCCTATCATACCCGGTCGCGTCTAAACTGTCACTAATACATTTTACGAATGCCATTCTTTCGTAATCAACTTTTGTGTAAAACCAATAAATTTGCGTGTTTTTTGTCTTTTTGCTATCAACTGCTCTAATGTTTTTTTTATTTCTTCAAAAATTTACTTTAGAAGTCTTAGATTTCCGCTAACGCCTTTCCGGTCCTTTTTTGACATTCTGACCCGTTCTCTGATCCTCTTGGAGCTTCTGACCCCTTCTCTGATCCTGTTGCAGCTTCTGACCCCTTCTCTGATCCTGTTGCAGCTTCTGACCCCTTCTCTGATCCTGTTGCAGCTTCTGACCCCTTCTCTGATCCTGTTGCAGCTTCTGACCCCTTCTCTGATCCTCTTGGAGCTTCTGACCCCTTCCCTGATCCTCTTGGAGCTTCTGACCCCTTTCCTGATCCTGTTGGAGCTTCTGACCCCTTCTCTGATCCTGTTGCAGCTTCTGACCCCTTCTCTGATCCTGTTGCAGCTTCTGACCCCTTCTCTGATCCTGTTGGAGCTTCTGACCCCTTCTCTGATCCTCTTGGAGCTTCTGACCCCTTCCCTGATCCTCTTGGAGCTTCTGACCCCTTTCCTGATCCTGTTGGAGCTTCTGACCCCTTTCCTGATGCTCCTGGAGATTCTGACCCCTTTCCTGATGCTCTTGGAGATTCTGACCCCTTTCCTGATGCTCTTGGAACTTCTGGCTCTTTCCCTGATCCTGTTGGAGCTTCTGACCCGTTTCCTGATCCTCTTGGAGTTTCTGACCCCTTTCCCTGATCCTCTTGGAGCTTCTGACCCGTTCCCCGATTCTGTTGGAACTTCTGACCCCTTCCTTGATCCTGTTGGAGCTTCTGACCCCTTTCCTGATCGTCTTTGAGCTTCTGATGACCCCTTTTTCTAGGTCTTTCTAAAGCTGCCTCTTCATCCTATTCGTAAAGCATTGAAGCCAGATGCGTAGTAAAGTATTGGCAAGGGGATCAACGTAGCCCCTAGCCCAGTCCGGAATCATAGAAAAAAACTCCATAAAACATTTGGCTATTTTGCTCGATTTGTCCGACATTTTTTTATGCATCAAACAATTTTTATCCGCTTTGATGGTGCCTTTTTTTCCTTTCTATTCCAGCGCCGGCAGATCCTCACTCCCTGTTCTATTACTCCGCTGCATCCGCTGGGACTTTAGCCCGGATCAAGTCGTCAAAAGCGGATCCCCCCTGCCACCGTAGCCAGCTCCCCCATTCGACCTCCTAGGCCGATTCCGGATCTACTTTGCTAGCGAAAGTTGGGAACAAGCGGACGCCGAGGGGGTAAGTGTTTTTTAGTTTTTTTTTCTTTCAGGGAGGGGAGGGGGCATTACATTTTATTGCGGCAAGTTCCATTATAACTGGCCTAGTAATTAGTAGTCAGCTCAAGAGGATTGTAAGAACGCGAATAAAAAATACATTTTTTTATGATACAATAATGCTTCAAAGTAGTTTTACATTCTTTGCGACATTGATTATAAAAAAATCATTATGAAAATTTACTTTTTAAGAACAGACTGTTAGCGCAAATTTATAATCTGCTGCTTCGATGCTGTATTTATCCCTTGGAGACACTAAGAAAATAATTCTATATTTACAATAGCTAGACTAATAACAGCCATGATTTCGCCATCTAAACTGCGCTTGACTAAATTTTCTAGAAATCAAACGGATTTTTAAAAGCCAAGAAAAAAATTTATGGTAGCATTTATCAAGTTTTGTTGCTACTTTGTTCTGCGCCTTAGCTAGCATCAAATGTGCAAAGTGCAAAGCAAGCATTAGAAGCACCCCCAGCCACCATCACCCCCCCCCCTAAATTTTAAGATGGATAAGAAAAACAAGTGAAAATGACAGTCAAAGATCAACGCCGCCCTCTTCTGGTCCCCTGTCTGCGGCATCCGCAGTAGCTATTTGCACCTGTTCAGAAGTAACAGAAAGCAAAAAGTATTGCCCTATAATATTGGTTAAATTCACTAAAAGCAGTCGTTCACTAATTTAGAACGAAAATAGATCCAAAGCTAGCGTAGTTAAAGTTACGTACTCTTTTTACAAACCAAAATTGAATTGTGTGCATTGTAAAACAACAATTAAAAAAAACATTTTAGTCTTGCTTATCTGTAGCCTTTTTTCGGCCTTATTTTATGGTTCAAAATGGGTATGTGGCAGATTGGCTTTGGATTAGCCAGCTGCTGTCATTATTCAAACAGGCAGAAGACTTCGGGGGGGGGGGCGGGTGGACAAGGGCCAGATCGGCATCAGAGATGGGGCTTGGAGTGTATAGAGTTCAGCTGCTGATTTATGCACTGTTCTTGTTTCTAACTGGCTTACTTTCTTTGTTGAATTTGGTTTTGCCTAGACATCGGACGTGCAGTTTTCAAGCGTTTTTCATCTGTTTTTTGAATTTCTCAATTTTATAAAACAAGAAAAAATATTTGTTTTGACTGAAGTATTTCAATAGATAGGCTTAGACGGCGCGTATTGAACCTACTAAAGTACATGAAACTCTCTAGAATTTAATTAGGTAGCGCAACAAACTTAGCAAATCTGAAAGAAGTGCGCGTAAACAACTACTATTATGATTGATTTAGCGGTTGAATTTTAATTAACGGTAAATATGATGAGATCAATCTGATTTGATAGCCAGATTTTCTCATAACGTTTGTTTCGCTTTATTAATGAGTCTAAATGTACGCTGATCAACCTATGCACAGATTTTACTATTGTTTTGGCTAAGGCATTGTGAGTATATTTCTGGTATAAATATGGGCATAGTTGCTTTATTCAAGCACGCGTTAAAACAATACGCTTAGAACTGGAAAGGACAATTCCTTTAGTTCATATTAACGATTAAAGTAGAGAGAAATAAAAAATACAAGCTATATTCCATGTACAGCCAATTTGTGTGAATTAATACGCAGTGATAAAACAAAATATTCCAACAATTAAAAAGCATTTTTAGCATCGTTAAAATCCTCAATTATTATTCGCAAAAATAGTTGCAAGTCTGACATTCGTTGCGCCATATAGCTAGCTAATCAGTGGATGAGACAGCGTCCTCAGCCATTGTAATTGATTTTCACAGCACCTTGGCAGTTAATCCCAATCCAGTGGAGGAGTTGATTTGAATGTTAGTCCAGAAAAAACGCAAATACAGGATATCTTAGGACTTGTTCTTTAATTAGTTTTCTGAACTAAACGGCCTTTAGTAAGTCTTGATTGATTGAAGATATCTGTATTGATCCTGGTAAGTGGTGCTAAGTCATGCTGGCCATTCGTCTTTGCTGACTGTACATGGTAACAATATTGTAGAGCATGTCCACTATCTCCACTATGCACACGAATGTTAAGCCAACCCAGATTGATAGCAGGCCGCCAATTTGACTAAGCAACGAGGTCATTGAGATCACGGCCTTCTCAACAATTTGTTCAATTTCAAAGTTGGACTTGCCTCGATTGATTAAAATCTCAATGAAATTCTTTTGCACGTAGTCGATTTCGTTTAGCATCCGCTCGGCTAGCTGCGGATCGTGTTTGGCTGCTGCGTACACGGGATCGTAGATCTGTTTGAGGCGTCGGTACACCGGATCCAGATACGAAGAATTCCTAGCCATTGTTCCTTTCCTATACAGGCTATCGATGCGCAGCTTCATTTGTTCAAAGTCGTGCACAATTTCGTATAGATAAGCCTTAGTTGGCCAGTTGGTGGTGCTTATGGTTGTGCCATACGTGTAGTATGTGCAAGGCGTGAAGCATTGCTTGTCGGTTACGTTGTCCGTCACCTTGAAAATCTCCATATTGCACGTGACCCGTCTTAAAAAGTCCTGAAACTCGGCATTGTTAATAAAACTAGGCAGCTGGACTTTGTCAGCGCTGATGTTGTAGTACTTAGCCAGATTCTGCCTAGCCAATTCCGTTTCCTGAGCGGCGATGGCGTTACTGTTTGTGTATAATGAGAACTGCCGCGGCGGAACCATGCCGCAGTAGTGCAGGCCAGTGTCCATCATGCTATCCGGCAGCGGAATACTGCTGTCCAGGCAGCCGCATTTCAGCATGATTTGCTCGTGCAGGACCTGCGAATTTTGGTCCGGTTAGGAGTGAAACTAAGCGAACTACATTTATGCTAGAGTTGAGAGGCAATATGCCCTGCAGGCATTTAACGCCTAAGATTCCCCAGGAGAACCCTTAATCTCGGTCCCTGGTTTCCTGCAATTTTTATTCCTATGCGCCGCTGGTATTGAGCAGATCTTCATGCCTCGCGTAGCTTTTGGCATTGCAAAGGTCTATAGGATCTACTAGACTTCTTGCCATTCCTCTTGTTGACTGTCTTTCCCGACGGCTCTCATCCTTCCTCTCCTCTTTTTCTCACTCTCTTCTGCTCTCTGGTCTCCTTATTCCTCTCATTTGGATGTAAGCTAGCTTATGCTGAGCCGTGCCTGCTCAAGAAGGTGGGTGTGAGTACGAGCACTTCATTTGCAAAGTGTCCTTGGAGCCCGCTGCGGAGCCTAATATAAGGAGACACCCTTATATTTGACGGCTGCGGAAACCACTCCCATACGCTATTTAGAAATCTGGAACGGGCATTCCTCAGACTGCTCTCGCCAGTTTGGAAACCTCGTTTAACTTTCTCTATCCCCTTACTCCATCTCGCTCTGCTGCTCCGAAAGTTAGTTTGAGAGTACTCTGTTTAAGGCGATAAATTTTTATATCGAATCCATCTGTGGACTTTCTCCGCGATTGATTAAACACGATTGGCTTTCCGTGTTTTAAAGAGATTAGGCATTGATCAATGACGCCAATTTATAATTATCCCACAGTACTTTTTTGTACTCCTGATGACGGCTCTCGGTAAGATTTTTACTTACCTTCTTTTTGCAAGCTTCGTAACTGTAAGTGAAATTGCTGTGACTAAATAGCATTGACGGTGGCACAGCTTTTGAGCAGCGACCATGCGGCGGCTCTTTCATTATCCACTCCTTGGTGTCGAACCTGATCTCAGTCAGGCTGCCCGGTTTAATGTTCAAGCCCTCCTCTTGCACCTCCGGATAATTACCGGCATTGTGCAGTTGAACGCGCAGTCCGGACACCTGCGTGGCTGGGAAGTCGCTGCAGTCGGGACAGTATGTCAGATTCCTCTCGTTTGTATAGGCCATTATTCGTACAGTTAATATGCGCTTTGTGTAGTTGGCATCCGCAGTAAAGGTATAACAGTTCAGAAATTTGTTATCGTATGTTCGCGTCCAGGTGCCAATGTTCTCGCAGAATTTCGATCTCTTGAAGTCGTTAATTAGAATTGTGCTTTCGCAAATTAGAATTGTCTGATCCAATGTGTGACCAAAGTGCGTTGTATTTATTCCTGCCGGAATATTCTCGTAGTATCCTTTTGTATTGAAAATTGTACTCAATGCGTCCTTGATGGTATCGTTGAATTGGCTGGATTCGTCATTCATTCTCATGTTGGCTTGGGTGTTTCTAATCGCTTTGAATACGTTTGAAGTGTATTGCTTTGGCAGCATCATATTGTGGCTGCGTATAAATTCAATGCCCTCTTGCGACAGGGGCCTTGTGTTGCACACTGTAAACGATGGAAACTGCACTGGGAAGTGCCGCACCGTTCTGGGTTGATGGATGACGTCATAGGCCAAGTACTGGTTGATAATTAAAGCCAGGCATGTAAAACAGCCCAAGAAGAAGGCGAAAGTAAAGACAATCCAGATGTACCTTAGCAGCCTCTCCTTTGTTTTCACTATTTTTGGCACGCCTCTCAGTGAGGTAGTCTGGCAATAGTTGATAAAGTTTGTCTTTATTATCTGAAGCAGCAATCCTCCCATTGCGGCTACTTGCTGCTGCTGTGGCTGTTGCTGGTGTATCTGCAGCTGCAGCTCCTCCTCATTACCTAGTAAGCACTGCGAATCCCTCGGAGGCACAGGCGGTGCTTGTAGCTGCTTTAGCTCAGAGGATAATTCCATAAATTCCGTAGAATCTGCTGGCGGCTCAGTAAAGCAGCGGCTAAATTTTCTTCTTTCTGGTCCTGGTGAAAAATTTTGAGAAGCAAAATTGCGCTCACTTCTGCGTACCCAAGGGTTTGGATAGAAGTCTAGCCTGCCTTGAAGCTGCCGACCCACGCTACCGCTGCCTTCGCCGCTGGCGCCGCTAACGCTGCTGCCACCACAAACGCTTAGGTCACCGTTTCGCCTAGTCACATTTTGCAGTGGCAATAGTCGATCTGAAAAAGGAATTTAAATTTTCGGTATGGCGCTTTTTGCTTTTTTTACTTGAAGATTGAAAATTTCTTATTGAAAATAAGAAGATTAAACAATATAAGAAATGCTTTTAGACAGCAGATGGCGTTTCCTTGCTGGTTTTATGCAGCTTTAGCATAAAAGTGCATTTTTTAGCAATCAGAATGAAAAGCTCTGCTATCTAAACAATAGATTTATTGTAATTATTTTTTCAGAGAAGGCGTTTCAGCTTGTACTCATAAATTAAATTGACATTTTGACAAAATTATATTGACATGGCTTGAAAAAGCTCGCATCAGATTGACAAAATGGGTGTGTGCCGGAGAGAGGAGTGCAGCATACAGCTGAGCAGTACTAAGGGAAGTCAGCCTGCTTTCGAAAGCTCGAAAGAATGGATTTTGAAGTGAGAACGGCGCACTTACTTAATTCGGCCATGTGATAGCGCTGCTGCCTGCTAGCTATTGTGACAGCCGGTGGGTCAAACTGCTGCTGTCCTTTCTTCTCTTCCTGTCCTGACTTCATTTTTTTTCAAACCAACCACTCCGCTGCTATCCAGCTGTTGCTTCTCTTTTAATCTCTTTAGTTGCGCTAGTTCGTTTATTTTAATTCTTTTCTCTCTCTCTCCCCGTTGGTTTTCTGATTTCAAAGAAATCCCACTCGCTGCGAGTCTTCTGTGTTTATCAATTGCTTCCTTTTGGTTTGCGGCTCGTAAAGAGAAATAAGAGGAAAAGAGGAAGTGCTGATTGCGGGAGCAGAAAAGACCGCTCTGCTCTGCCTCCGATAATTTATTCCCAGCTATGTGTCAGCTAGGAGTCGCGCATCAGGGCTCTATTGGCCGCGGATAATTCTATCCAATAAGGAAAAAATATAGGATTTTGCATCCACAGGAATGCAACACGTGTCTATACTATCCAAATGCCGGTGTCCATATTTGTATTCAGGAAGATTTAAATAGAATTGAGTTTCACTCGTTACTATTTTTCATGGGGTAACCTATTGATCGTTGCAGGCGTCAATCAACTGACAGCGTAGAACGAACATGCATAACACCACAGCAAGTTATCTGCTACCAACTGGTGTCAAACATTAGCCTATTGCATTTGCATGCTAAGCAGCAGGTTCGGAAATCTGATTATTGGAATCGGAAGTTAAATGACAGTGAACTTCATTTCTAGTTTATTTCTGAGCTCTACTTAGAGCACCAAACTTAGAGCACCAAATTAAAAAAACGTTGGGCAGTGTTTGCCATTGCTAAATATTTCAATTTTTTTGAATGCACAGTCAGAGAGCTTTTATCTGTTTTGGTGCTGATGCAAAATGCAGATTGCTGAAGCTCTTGAGTTCATATGAAGAGACACTCGACTTTGAGACTTAGTCATTCCCACTGAATAATGAAATTTGTTGAAGGGATGCCCTAAGCTGAGCTGCGTGAATTTTAGATACGTAAAAAACAATGCGTCCCATTGTTTTCTTCTATAAAAGTTCATTTATGCATAACGATGGGGCTCTGGGATAGGCGGAGTCGATGAGTCTCTCTATTAACAATTGTTCTTTTACAATTTTTTTCTAACAATATAGACATTATAGCAACCAGGAATGTATGCATTTTTATCTGCTTTTCGCTGCATAACAAATTAGCTGTTTTGGAAGTAAAAGTATTTTTTTACATTATTAGGGGGTTGCTTTCTTCTTAAATTTCAATTTATCTTTACGATTCGCAAATCGATTTTTCAAATTGATTCACCCGCTTAGAAACGACATAGCTGTCTTTACTATAATGGAGAGTGAAGTGGCTTATCGCTCAGTGATAATTTATTCAACATTTTCTGCTACATTTTTAACCTTAACTCAGTCAGACACTACCTGTCCTTAAACAGCCCTTAGAAAGGTCCTTAAGCACACCTTAGTATGGCCCTTAAACACCCCTTTAAGTGTTCCTTAAACGCCACTTAGAATTTTCTTAGAATGGCCCCTTAGAATGGTCCTTAAACACCCCTTAGAATGGTTCTTAAACACCCCTTAGAATGGTCCTTAAACATCCCTTAGTATGTTCCTTAAACACGCTTTAGAATGCTCCTTAAACACCCCTTAGAATGGTTCTTAAACACCCCTTAGAATGGTCCTTAAACATCCCTTAGTATGTTCCTTAAACACGCTTTAGAATGCTCCTTAAACATCCCTTAGAATGGTCCCTAAATACCATTTAGAATTATCCTTAAACATCCCTTAGAATGGTCCTCAAACACCACTTGGAATGGCCCTTAAACATCCCTTAGAATGGTCCTTAAACACCACTTGGAATGGCCCTTAAACACCCCTTAGAATGGTCCTTAAACACCCCTTAGAATGGTCCTTAAACACCCCTTAGAATGGTCCCTAAATACCATTTAGAATTATCCTTAAACATCCCTTAGAATGGTCCTTAAGCACCCCTTTAGAATGGTCCTTAAACATCCCCTAGTATGTTCCTTAAACACGCTTTAGCATGGTCCTTAAACTATTAGTTATGGTCCTTAAATAGCCTTTTAGAATGGTCCTTAAGCACCCATTTTAGTGGTCCTTAAAAACCCTTATAATTTTTCTTAAACACGCTTTAGAATGGCAATTTTAAATGGTCCTTAAACACTAATAAGAATCATCCTTAAGCTTCCTGCGAATTTCCGACCATCTCTCGATAATGTATTTGATGTTGATAGTGGCAACACTGATGATGGCCAATGCACAAAGGTACTACTGCCTTTAGGCTGAGGCAATTGTACACTTGGCTGTAAGTGCAGCACTGTATTTATGAATTATTATAATCCAAACTCGGCATTCCCGCAGAAGCAGCTAGCACCCAACTGAAAGCCGATCCCAAGCAAGCCAGCAAGCAAGACAGCGCCATGAGCGCCGGCGCCAGCGGCAGCTCAAGCAGCGCCTACGCGCAGGTTAAACCTGGCCGATTGCGTCTCAAATCGGACAAATTAGGCGCCTCGGGCGATTCTAATAAAAAGCACAGCAAGAAGCACAAACGAAAGCGTCGTCATGACGACGATGCCGGCAAGAAGGACGCGGCCGATACGGCTAGTCACGGCGGTTGGTGGGCGGTTTCGTCCATAGAGGAGGCCACAGGCAGTCTGGCCATCGAGCTGGAGCCGCACTCGTACGCCGTGGCGCTTGACAACGGCCGGTTCGCTATCGGGCCGCCTCATCCAGCCGGCGAGGGACCTTCGCCAGAGGAGATTCTCGTGGCTATCCGACTGCCAGACGGGCGGCTCGGCTTGAAATCTGGCTACGGCAAATTCCTCGGCCTGGATTCGAATGGCGATCGGCTAGTAGGCCTGGCCGACGCCATGGGATCTCGGGAGATTTGGCAGCCAGTGTTTCAGGACGGCCGCACCGCGCTGCTAGGCGCCAACGGCTGCTTTCTGGGCCTGCACGACGACGTTGGATTGGCCTGTCGTAGCCAGCGAGTCACCGGCGACTCCGACACCGTCACGCTTCGCTGCAACACCAATCTGGACGTCGACCCGAAGATGCGACTGGCGCCAGAGGAGCGCGAGGGTGTCGCCCAGGCCGAGGTGAATTATGCGCGCAAATTCCAGAGCTGGCAGGACGGCCGGCTTAGATTATCTAGCGAGGATAAAGCTAATCTTAAACGGGCTAAGAAAGACGGCAGCCTGCACGAGACCATGCTGGATAGGCGCGAGAAGCAGAAATCGGACAAGTTCTGCAAGTGAGTCGGACCCGGTCCGCCCTCTTGCGTCTGGCCGTTCTTTTCCTTTCATAATTTTCTTAATTGATTATGCCATTAAATTTTATTACTATTTTCTGCCTTTGCTACTTGCGAGTAGTGCAGTTGGTAACTGCGAAAAACTTTTTTGGCTAAGCATTTTTCTTTACTAGTAAGGGCGAAAGTAATTCTTTAAGACTTTCTAAAATGGGTTATTATGTTATGTAATTATCTCAAAATCGTTAGCATTGTAATAATAATGTTTATGCATGTTATTATGCTAATCAGTTTGTTGTAATCATATTTTAACGTTTGTTCTATGCAATGCAGCGACTATAATTACAAATAAAACGCTGGGTATCATTGGCGCGTCTTTTAACTTCTTTAAATTTTTTTGGTTGATTATTTAGTTTCTTAGCTTATCAGGGCATTGAAATTCAAGATTATTTGAAGGTCAAATTTATCTACTAACTTTTAGAGATTTTTAAAGTCAATTTAGACCCACTAAAAAGAAGAAAGAAGATACCAAAGCAGAATGAATGATTTTGTTTGCTATTTGACACACTTCACCCTTCTCTTATCAGTGGAGTTGTTTATTGGCACTGGACAATAAAACTGTCGGCTCCTGTCATGTGAACGCTAAGCTTTGTCGGTCAGTTTTAGCTGTGATTCGCTTCTGTGCATGATTTAGATAGATTGTCATATGGGTGAGGTTAGCTAGTCAGTTTTCTATTATCGTGACCCTTCTTTATTTGTTTAGATTTAGTCCCCCCGGCTTATAGAAGATTATGCGCTGATATTGAAGCGAGGAGAGCCTTGTCTAAACTAACCATGGAGTTTTCTAGATGCCTTCGTATCTGGAGTAGAAGCAGCCGTTCTGTATTGCTTTTGCTCTTGTTTCCCTTCCAGATAGGTTATGTTTCTGGACTCCTTGGTCAGTAAGCCTTGCTAGAGCAATGCAAGTCCGCTCTGGGTGGTGAAGGGGCTAGATTTTACTGGATATTTTCTGGGCAGGCAGCGGAGAGATATCAAGCGAAATGGACAGATATAGAGATTGACCGAGGAGGAACCTGGCATACAACAACCACCCTCCCCTCGAAGCTATCTGTATATTGCACGGACACGAGAAACTAAATTGCCAGTTGAATTTCTTAAGTTTTAAGCAAATGAAATTTTCTTTGAAATTTAAAGAAAACTAAATAATCGTTAAGTTTTTCTTCAGCTGGATTGCATTTTTGTCTAGTTTTGTGGGTATATTAAAAAGTAAGTACATTTAGTACTTTCTATCGTATAACTACCGATCTCTAGATTTTTCTTAGCGTTAGTAGAAGTTGTTTAATTATTAAAATTTTCATCATTGACGCAGCGTTTTCTTTAATTATTGTTCTTTCTGGTTTTCTAAATTCCTCAATAGAGAGAAGGTGAAGATGAAAGAGCTGATAGTCGGGAGGGTTGGTGAATATTCTTGGGGACTGGGGCTAGCCCTGTGTGTGTTGTTTTATTATTGGTTTCTTGTGCGAGTGTGGGCTTTGAAATGTCAAATTTCTGATTAGTTGGCGTCAGCTGTTGCCTTGCCTGACACTGGAGCTTCTCTCTAGTCTCTCTAGCTACATATAAAATAATTCTGTTCGCGCTCTGTGTGTGACACACCCACTGGCTCCTGCTTTGTTCCAGCATTGCAACCTCAAGCGCAGTCCATCATGCAAGCCCCGCTGCGCAGATCGTCCAGTCTATCAGCCGAAGATGTTCGCCGATTTCGCGACGAAAACGAGCGCAAATCTCGCGAAATTCAATCGGCTAATGCGTGCGAAACTGTGTTCGAAATATTGAAAGATCGCAATAGGAATCGCGTGTCAATTAGTCGCATTCTGAGCACTATAGAAGGCGCCGGCATCCAGCTCACCGATCCTAGGCTTAAAGAATGCATTCGCAATATTCAAAATCTGCAGAAGCGCAGCATCAAATCCGAGGACGACGCCAAGAATTCTTTCTTCTTAGACAAGCAGACCTTCACAGAGGTCGTCCGAGACAATGTTGTCATGCTGCTAACCATACTGCAGAACGATTTTGTCATACCGGAATTTCACGAGTTCACCCAACACATTCGCGCCATATTTGACAAGTGCAGAGAGAATCACGAAGGCGCGCCGGCTAGTTATATTCCCCAGCTAGCTAGATTTGATCCCAACTATTGGGCCGTGTCTGTTTGCACTATTGACGGCCAGAGGTACAACTACGGCGACTATCAGATACCGTTCTGTCTGCAGTCGGTTAGCAAGCCGTTGAACTACGCGATCGCACTCACCGAGCTCGGCTGCGACGAGGTGCACCAGTCTGTTGGCTACGAGCCGTCCGGCATCAGCTTCAACTCTATCGCTCTTAATGACAACATGCGGCCGCACAATCCTATGATTAATAGCGGCGCCATCATCATCTGCAGCCTGATCAGGCGGATGGAACAGCTGGCCGATCGCTTTGATTTTGTTTTGCAGGTTAAGACGAGCGTCTAGTATTTTTGTGCTAGGCTTCTTGTTTCTTCCCGACCCTTTCAACTAGATGTACAGCCAACGGCAGCTATCTGCGCGGCGCATCCGAGGGCTAGCTGTGTACAGCTGCTAAGCAACACACACCCATAATTATCCCAGCTCTAACTGGTACCCGATCTCAGCTGGGCGGACTGAAGCAATGCGGGATTAAAGTGTCTTGCTCAAGGACACAAATTGTCTCCTAGAGTTAGGGCTTGAACTCAAGACCTTCCAGTTAAAAGGCAGATTCCCTAGTCACTAGGCCACAACTCCTCTTATCAAGGAATTCAACGGTAGTTGTCGCTACCTCCTCATTAGGCCTTTGATACTTGTCGCCGAATCTGCCTTGTGTGCCACTGGTCCAGGTTCGAGCCCGCGTTGTAGGTTGGCTATTTTCCCTAGCGCGGTTTCGTGCGCAGGGCCACATTAATTTAGGACCTTGTGCACGAATTGGTTGGGCTATGAGCCAGTTGTGCGATTCACGCCCATGAAGCAACCCCCAAGGCATAGAGAGCGTACATTCCTGTAACCGCCGCTTGTACACCCTTATGTGAGTGCGTGACTGGGTGCCGGCCTGTGTGTGTCTATGCCTGCATACCGTATTTAGTGTGACTGAACGCGCTTCAGGAGTCAGTGCAATGGATAGTCATGCCCAGTCGCTGGTTGTGGGACGATGTCGCTTTAAGCGTCAAGGTGCCTGCAGCCCTGCAGATTTAGCTTAGTACGCCGCCTTTATTTATTTATTCCCAGGAGTACAAGCGCATGGCTGGCAACGAGTACCTCGGCTTCAACAATCCAACGTTTCTGTCCGAGCGGGAAACCGCCGACCGTAACTTCGCTTTGGCCTATTATATGAACGAGAACGGCTGCTTCCAGCCAGGCACCAATCTCAAGGAGACTTTGGACTTTTATTTCCAACTGTGCTCAGTTGAAGTCACCTGCGAATCGGCCTCGGTCATTGCCAGCACGCTGGCCAACGGTGGAATCTGTCCGCTAACTGGCGAGCCGGTCCTGTCACCCGAAGCTGTACGCGACACCTTGTCGCTGATGCACAGCTGCGGCATGTACGACTATAGCGGTCAGTTCGCTTTCAAATGCGGCCTGCCAGCCAAATCTGGCGTGTCCGGGGTTATCCTGCTAGTTATTCCCAACCTCATGGGCATCGCTCTCTGGTCGCCGCCGTTGGACAAACAGGGCAATTCGTGTCGCGGCATCCAATTCTGCAAGGAGCTGGTGGCTAAATTCAATTTTCACAATTACGATTCGTTGATTTATACGCAGGACAAATTGGATCCGAGGCGGGCCCACGTTGAAACGCAGAGTAGCGAAGTTGTTTCTATCCTATTTTCGGCTTCTAACAATGACCTCACGGCGCTTAGGTGAGTCTTTGTTGACCTCTTACTGACCCTTCTTCTATGTACGGCCAGTTAAATCGCTAACTCCCTGCTCAATGCACGGCCCTTAGAGCCCAAAGGTACTGCATCTTTCCCTGTCTAAAAACCCTATCCACAGGCGCGTCTTCCTCCAGGGCGTCAACATGAACCAGGCTGACTACGACGGTAGAACCGCTTTACACGTTGCCGCGGCCGAGGGCCACCTAGAAGTTGTCACCTTCCTAGTGGAGACCTGCGAGGTCGGCATCAACCCGAAGGATCGCTGGGGCTTCACGCCGCTAGCCGAAGCCGAACGATTTCATCACCAACAGGTGGCCCAGTTTCTTAAATCCGTCGGCGGCCAGATTAGCGCCAGCCCGGCCGACCTGCCGCAGACCGATCTGCGCACCAAGAAGATGTCAATCAAGGAGAGCAAACACGAGGACGCAGCGGCGGAGGCGACGTTTTCCATTGCTGAATCGGCGTCAACCTCGGCTCCGGCTGCCGCGTCGGATGCGCCGACAACGTCGTCCGATGCTTCTAATAAAATCTAAGATGACGTCACTTATTGGACGATGATTACTTCACCGCGTTGATGGATGATGTCATCGTTTATTAAATGACGTAATGAACTTATTACTAAACAAAGCTTACTTTTTATAGTCTTTAAATACTGAAATCGAATAGCTGTACCAGTCACCCACCGCAATAGTATGACGTCACTAAATGAGGATAAATCTAATTGCATCATTGATGAGTACTTTGACTGACAGTGATAATTTTCCATCCATCTTATTCAGTGACGTCATCAATATTTCTCGCCCTCTTTGACTCCTATCCCTCTCTGGATGCTCTTTTTTAGTTACTGAAGGCAAAGTATTATTTATTACTTTGGTGAGAAGGAGTGGAGAATTTTTCAGGCTATTTTAGTAGCCACTGCCTATAGAATGCTTAGCTGTAAATTATTTACATAAATTTGGCTTTAATTTGACCCTCTTTGTTCTTATTATTGCCCATTTAAACCCAGTTTTTTGTTTTTTTACTCGTCATCTGCATGTTTATACGACCTATTATTAAACCCTTAATTAGCTACTAACCTTTATCAGTAGTAGTTTGTTTTCTAAGATAGCCACCTTTGTTTTAAATCATAAATCACGCAATTCTACGTCGTTTTTTAAACCAAGAGCTTCATTGTTGTTTTTTATTCTTACCTTGCTAAATCGAAACTTGGGACTTCAGCCCGAGGCCAACAGCCAAATCTCTAAGAATTATTTTCTTGTATTTAGCCTAATACAAATCAAGCAGCTTAATCACAAATATAAATAAAGCCTTTGCTTGCTGTAGTTTGCGTGTCTTCTTTGCTGGCTTTGTTTAGCTTGAATTATGTCATTGATTGATTAAGAGAAAATATGACATATTCGTGTCATCTGAGCTTAGCCCTTTAATGCGGTTTTTTTATTATTCTTTCAGAAGGCTTTCTAAGCGGAATTGGCTTAAGTAAATACATTTTCAGGTAGTAAAACATAGTCGCAAGCTAAAGGTTTATTCAGATTGGTAGATTTGTAGATGGACAGGTTGGTAGATTTGTAGATGGACAGGTTGGTAGATTTGTAGTTTGACGGATTGGTAGATTTGTAGATGGACGGGTTGGTAGATTTGTAGATGGACAGGTTGGTAGATTTGTAGATGGACGGGTTCGTAGGTTTGTAGATGGACAGGTTGGTAGATTTGTAGATGGACAGGTTGGTAGATTTGTAGTTTGACGGATTGGTAGATTTGTAGATGGACGGGTTGGTAGATTTGTAGATGGACAGGTTGGTAGATTTGTAGATGGACGGGTTCGTAGGTTTGTAGATGGACAGGTTGGTAGATTTGTAGATGGACAGGTTGGTAGATTTGTAGTTTGACGGATTGGTAGATTTGTAGATGGACGGGTTGGTAGATTTGTAGATGGACAGGTTGGTAGATTTGTAGATGGACGGGTTGGTAGATTTGTAGATGGACAGGTTGGTAGATTTGTAGATGAACGGGTTGGTAGATTTGTAGATGAACGGGTTGGTAGATTTGTAGATGAACGGGTTGGTACGTTTGTAGATGAACGGGTTGGTACGTTTGTAGATGAACGGGTTGGTACATTTGTAGATGAACGGGTTGGTACGTTTGTAGATGAACGGGTTGGTAGATTTATTGTTAACTTGTGTGCCATCGATGGCTTTTGTGTGAAATCTAGTTGGAAGATGACATTTTTTAATTTGCTTCGTAAGTAATTCAGTTTATAACAGCTGGAGGACTGCGCTGAAGATTTTCCATTGCTATCATCATTTTGCCCTATGATTTTTTACTGCAATAATTGCATGCATATTGTTTTACTCGCTGAATCATTGTAGTAGTAGAAAAATAGTTTTTTAGCACATTATCAGCTTAACCTTTTTTCCTTAAATAGGAATGGATTTTTGGCGCTTTTTCGTTTTCAGTTTTTTTAGCTGATTGCCTGATTAAGAATTTTTTTACTGTGCAATTCTCTATCTTTTTTCCCCAACAGAATATAATTATTGTCAATAACAATTTTTCTTAAATAAGAAGCTTTTCTGTGCCTGAACTGTGTCGGCCCATCAACCATTTTTTAAACAAAAAATATCGACTCCATCTTTTCGATTCACCATTTTTACTACGCGTTGTTTCTTTTCTTTTGTTATCTAAAATATAGCTTCAGATTTCAAGTAGAAGCCTTCCATATCATTGCCTCAGCCAATTAGCGTACGGTGAAGGGGTTAGAAGTAGAAGCCTTGCATATCATTGTCATATGGTCTAGCGTGCAGCAATGCGATTGTCACGCACGCGAATTTATATTAGCTAATTTATATCGTTTTGTCTATATTAAATCACCATTATTTTGTCTCTCTTGTTGGCTAGACCATATGACAATGATGTCGATGCACTGCTTTTGAGTGCAGCCACGACCATAGACACGAGTGCGCGAAGCGAAGCGCGAAGCGCACTCGTGTCTATGGTCGTGGCTGCACTCAAAAACAGTGCATCATCTCTCCATTGCCTCAGCCAATCAGCGTATGGTGAAGGGGTTAGAAGTAGAAGCCTTCCATATCATTGCCTCAGCCAATCAGCGTACCGTGAGGGGGGTTAGAAGTAGAAGCCTTCCATATCATTGCCTCAGCCAATCAGCGTACCGTGAGGGGGGTTAGAAGTAGAAGCCTTCCATATCATTGCCTCAGCCAATCAGCGTACGGTGAGGGGGTTAGAAGTAGAAGCCTTCCATATCATTGCCTCAGCCAATCAGCGTACGGTGAGGGGGTTAGAAGTAGAAGCCTTCCATATCATTGCCTCAGCCAATCAGCGTACGGTGAGGGGGGTTAGAAGTAGAAGCCTTCCATATCATTGCCTCAGCCAATCAGCGTACGGTGAAGGGGTTAGAAGTAGAAGCCTTCCATATCATTGCCTCAGCCAATCAGCGTACGGTGAGGGGGGTTAGAAGTAGAAGCCTTCCATATCATTGCCTCAGCCAATCAGCGTACGGTGAGGGGGGTTAGAAGTAGAAGCCTTCCATATCATTGCCTCAGCCAATCAGCGTACGGTGAGGGGGCTAGGGGGATGAGGGGGGTCAGCGAAGATTACGAATAGAATATTATTGCCTTAGCCAATCATCAGACGTCTGGGGGTTAGAATTAGAATAATTATTTATTGCCTCAGCCAATCAGCGATGAAGCCGTCACGCCTGTTTAAAGCTGCTATCCTAAGCATTCCGACAAGTTATCCAATAAGCGTGAATTTAGCATAATTTTTTTCTCTTGAAATTTCAGTCGGCAACAGCGGCGCACGATATCTACAGGCGCGTCGTGTCTCTAGACGACGCCGGCCTGGCTCGCGAAGGCTCCTCGCTGTGCCAACAGTTGGCCAAACTGCTGGCCCTACCCGCCGGCGCTAAAAATCGTCGCCAAGCCACTACTACTACTACAAACAGTAACGATAGCGTCGGACAAGCTTTACTGCCGCACGCCTGCGCCGCCGCCTCAAGCCTGCTCCGCCGGGCCGCCGTTCAGCCGGGCCTGGCTCGCGATCTGGCCGCCTCGGCAGCCTCCCTGCCGCGCCTAGTCGATCATCTCGCCAGTCGGATTCGCTCGTTCCGCACCAGCCCGTCAGATATTAGCTGGCTAGCCCCCGCTCTGGAATGCGCTATTCAACGATTCCCAGCCCAGTGCGGTCACGTGCGCGGCAGGCTGGAGGCCGGCCTTATTCGCCTGCTGGATCTGGGAGACTCTGCGGAGGTTCAACGGCTTTGGTCGCTTCTGCCTAAGCTGGGCAGCTTGTCGGCTGAGGATCGCGCCACCAGATGGTCGGAGCTGCACGCCAGGTGCCTGGACGCCCTGGACGCGTGCCTGCGCCGGCTGGCCGACTGCTCGGGCGGCTCCGGCACCGATTCCGTACCGGACTCGGCCTCGGCTGCCGGTCTGCTCTCCGGCCTGCCGCCGGTTCTCGCCGATTCCGGCGCAGTTCGTGCCTGGGTCCGACGCTCCGCCGGCCTCCTGACCGCCTTGCGCTGCCTGCTTGACTGCCCGGTTGAGCTCACCGTAGCCGCTGATGTTGGCGCCGCTGCCGACCTAGCCGAACGGCTTGTTGCTATGCGACCGTTGGCCGTTACTAGCGAAGCTCGTTGCCTAGCAACTGAACTACCCGCCGCTCAGGTTGAAGCCGCCAGGCTGCTCAGCCGCCTAGCCAGCCGGCTCGGCCTCGGCGTCTGCCTGATCGCCCCGCAGCTGGCCGGCGCCCTGCACGCCGGCCTCGAAGCACCCAACGGCGGGCCGCTCCGTCTGGCCGCCTACGAGCTGCTGGCCGCCTGGCTGGACAGCGGCCGCTCCGTTGCCGGCCTCGCCCTGCTGCCCGGCGGCGGCCTTCGCGGCCTCGTCCAGCGTCGCCTCCTGCCTGATGCGGCGTCGGCCGTTCTTCCGCCTCAGTCTGAGGACAAGTTCTTCGATGCCAGTTTCGAACGTCTCGATGGACGACAGCGCTGCGGCGCCGTGGCTCTTCGCTGCCTAGCCCGCCTAGTTGAAGATTTCCGGCCCGAACCGGCGGCCGCCCGACTTCTGTGGCGTCGCCTGGCCTGCCCGCTGGCCGGCCGTCTCGTTGCCGGCCTTAGTCCGGCAGCTTGGACTGCGGAATTAACCGACGCCGTCGCCGAGTTTCTGTCCGCTCTGGGCCGCTGTCCCCTGCCCGGCCAAGCCTGGCCAGTGGAACTGCTGGCCCTGGCACTGAGCCGCCTGGACAGCCAAGCAGCAGCCGTCGATGCTCGGTCGCATCGGCGCCGTCAACAGCTGGCTGACGGTCTGCGCGATCGCCTGACCGTCTGGACGAGTCCGCCGTTGTGGACGGACTCATTGAACGATGCAAAAGCGGAAGCTGAGGCTGAGGCTGAGGCGGAGGCTGAGGCTGATCTTGAGGCCGACGTTCGCGTCCAGCCTTCGACGACTTTAACAATAACAAGAACGACAGACGATGCTAAAATTGTCGACAAAAGACAAGACGACGTCAAAGAAGATTTTTCAGAAGAAGAAAAAGAAGAGGAAGAATACGAGGATTCCGAAGAAGACGATAAACCGCCGCCAGCAAAAATTGCCAGACTATCAATATCGGCTGATGAGGCTGACAATGATGAGGAAGATGCATTTCTAACTGCCGAAAGTCAGTTAGATTCGCAGCAGGAGCAGGAGGAGCAGCAGGAGCCGGAGCCGCTTCCGCCTGCCGGCGCCCGTGTCGAATTGACCAGCTCCGAATCGGCAATCAAAGAAGGCCCGAGCGTCAACGAGATGCTTGACAGCTTTGTTGACAAATATTGATTCGATTGTTTAACAGATCGGCGCGCATTTTTTTCCTCTTTTTTGGCATTGACTACTTGTGCGTTTTTTAGCAGCAACTCAGTAGAGTGCGACGCGCATTAAATTCTAAATGGACTTTTGCGTATAATTGTGCAAGTACAAAGGATTAATTATAAGGTTGAAGCTGCTGTTCTTTCGTGTGTGTGTGAAGATTGCTTGAAAGAGTTCGCTTAATTTTTATTGTTTCTAATCAGAGGTGGTGTGATATTAAGGACTGCATAGATTCCTTAAAAATTTCCTAATGAGAGGGTGAAGCTGCTGAATTCACTACGCGTGAGTTTCTAACTGCTTATCCTAGCCAACCCTTCCTTAAACGATCACGTTTAGATAAGTAAAATCCATTATATTCCTTTGCCCCTGCAGCATAGATTAGCAATCCATTATATTTCTTAGTCCCTGCAGCATAGATTAGCAATCCATTATATTCCTTTAGCCCCTGCAGCATAGATTAGCAATCCATTATATTCATTAATCCCTGTAGCATAGATTAGCAATTCATTGTTTTTCTTAGCCCCTGCAGCATAAATTAGCAATCCATTATTATCCTTAGCTCCTGCAGCATAGATTAGCAATCCATTGTATTCCTTAGCTCCTGCAGCATAGATTAGCAATCCATTATATTCCTTAGCTCCTGCAGCATAGATTAGCAATCCATTATATTCCTTAGCCCCTGCAGCATAGATTAGCAATCCATTGTATTCCTTAGCCCCTGCAGCATAGATTAGCAATCCATTATATTCCTTAGCTCCTGCAGCATAGATTAGCAATCCATTATATTCCTTAGCCCCTGCAGCATAGATTAGCAATCCATTGTATTCCTTAGCCCCTGCAGCATAGATTAGCAATCCATTATATTCCTTAGCTCCTGCAGCATAGATTAGCAATCCATTATATTCCTTAGCCCCTGCAGCATAGATTAGCAATCCATTATATTCCTTAGCTCCTGCAGCATAGATTAGCAATCCATTATATTCCTTAGCTCCTGCAGCATAGATTAGCAATCCATTGTATTCCTTAGCTCCTGCAGCATAGATTAGCAATCCATTGTATTCCTTAGCCCCTGCAGCATAGATTAACAATCCATTATATTCCTTAGCTCCTGCAGCATAGATTAGCAATCCATTGTATTCCTTAGCCCCTGCAGCATAGATTAGCAATCCATTATATTCCTTAGCTCCTGCAGCATAGATTAGCAATCCATTGTATTCCTTAGCCCCTGCAGCATAGATTAGCAATCCATTGTATTCCTTAGCCCCTGCAGCATAGATTAGCTATCTATTTTATAAATCTTAACGCTGCATTACTTTAAACGCTTGCATGACAACGCAACTTTTCATCTGTATTTCAGTTTCGCCAGCAACCCTAATTAATCGACTATTGAAAGAACAGACGCTACAAAAAATATTTGATTTAACCAGCCTCCAAAACCAGAGTTGGTTCTGCATAATGGCTCTGCCGCACCTGCAGGTCCGCTATTCCACGTCTAAGGCTGTGTACGAGGACGCCATGGCTAGGCGTCGGACTGCCGAGGATCAAAGTCGTCAGGCCTGGGGCCAGGCTGTTAATTATTTTCATAATAACGAGGTGCGCGCCACTAAGCAGGCTCAGTGGACCTCTGATCGGGCGTTTCAGGACAGGTTAGCGCTTTCTGCAGTGTGCCTATGGGGCTGTATTAGAAGTTCTTGAAATTCTATTATAAGTAATAAAATGGATTGCTAATCCATGCTACAGGAGCTCAGTAATAGAATGGATTGCTAATCTATGCTACATAAACTAAGGAATAGAAGGGATTGTAATCCATGCTACATAAACTAAGGAGTAAAATAGATTGTCCATCTATGCTACATGAACTAAGTTACAGAAAGGATTGCTAATATATTGCTACTTGGACTGAGGAATAGAGTGGATTGCTAATCTATTTTTTACTTTGTTTTGTAGTTTATTATCTGCTTTTTCGTAATTATACATGCATACTTTTCTATCAGGATTTTGACAAAGTGCTGACAAGTTGACACGTAGATAACATACGCCAGTGCCCAGAAAATTCCCATTTAGATTTGCCAAATGCATGCTTCAAATTTTGCAAGTGTTAGTTTTTGGACAACGCATTTTTTGTTTCGTCTGTTTTTTAGCATCAGCCATTCAGCAACTTTTTTTGGCCCAATTAGTGGGCAACAGACTCTGGGCTTTTTTATATCTATTTTTCTGTCTGCATTTGTTTCTGACAAATGAACGATCTTGCCTTTGAATTTAGTTCTTTGGGCTCACCTAAACCTTTGTCCGAAAATAAGAAATTGCTTCAGATATTTCTGTGAGAAATATCCTTTCTAATTGACGTCTGGTGCCATCTGTTCTGAAATTCCCACTTAAATCTCCCTAAATTTACCATAGAATATAACCTAAACTGCCCCTGACCCTAGAATCTCACCTAAGCTAATCCCCTAGAATCTCACCTAAGCTAATCCCCTAGAATCTCACCTAAGCTAATCCCCTAGAATCTCACCTAAGCTAATCCCCTAGAATCTCACCTAAGCTGACCCTAGAATCTCACCTAAGCTAATCCCCTAGAATCTCACCTAAGCTGACCCTAGAATCTCACCTAAGCTGACCCTAGAATCTCAACCTAAGCTGACCCTAGAATCTCACCTAAGCTGAGCCTAGAATCTCAACCTAAGCTGACCCTAGAATCTTACCTAAGCTGAGCCTAGAATCTCACCTAAGCTAATCCCCTAGAATCTCACCTAAGCTGACCCTAGAATCTCACCTAAGCTGACCCTAGAATCTCAACCTAAGCTGACCCTAGAATCTCACCTAAGCTGAGCCTAGAATCTCACCTAAGCTGACCCTAGAATCTCACCTAAGCTGACCCTAGAATCTCACCTAAGCTGACCCTAGAATCTCACCTAAGCTGACCCTAGAATCTCAACCTAAGCTGACCCTAGAATCTCACCTAAGCTGAGCCTAGAATCTCAACCTAAGCTGACCCTAGAATCTCACCTAAGCTGACCCTAGAATCTCAACCTAAGCTGACCCTAGAATCTCACCTAAGCTAATCCCCTAGAATCTCACCTAAGCTGACCCTAGAATCTCACCTAAGCTAATCCCCTAGAATCTCACCTAAGCTGACCCTAGAATCTCAACCTAAGCTGACCCTAGAATCTTACCTAAGCTGAGCCTAGAATCTCAACCTAAGCTGAGCCTAGAATCTCACCTAAGCTGACCCTAGAATCTCACCTAAGCTGACCCTAGAATCTCAACCTAAGCTGACCCTAGAATCTTACCTAAGCTGAGCCTAGAATCTCAACCTAAGCTGAGCCTAGAATCTCACCTAAGCTGACCCTAGAATCTCACCTAAGCTGACCCTAGAATCTCACCTAAGCTGACCCTAGAATCTCACCTAAGCTGACCCTAGAATCTCAACCTAAGCTGACCCTAGAACCTTACCTAAGCTGAGCCTAGAATCTCAACCTAAGCTGAGCCTAGAATCTCACCTAAGCTGACCCTAGAATCTCACCTAAGCTAATCCCCTAGAATCTCACCTAAGCTGACCCTAGAATCTCAACCTAAGCTGAGCCTAGAATCTCACCTAAGCTGACCCTAGAATCTCACCTAAGCTGAGCCTAGAATCTCACCTAAGCTGACCCTAGAATCTCACCTAAGCTGACCCTAGAATCTCAACCTAAGCTGACCCTAGAATCTCACCTAAGCTGACCCTAGAATCTCACCTAAGCTAATCCCCTAGAATCTCACCTAAGCTGACCATAGAATCTCAACCTAAGCTGACCCTAGAATCTTACCTAAGCTGAGCCTAGAATCTCAACCTAAGCTGAGCCTAGAATCTCACCTAAGCTGACCCTAGAATCTCACCTAAGCTGAGCCTAGAATCTCACCTAAGCTGACCCTAGAATCTCACCTAAGCTGACCCTAGAATCTCACTTAAACTGACCCTAGAATCTCACCTTAACTGACCCTAGAATCTTACCTAGAATCTCCCCTGTAACTCACCCAGAATTGCTTAAAAACGGAGCCCAGAATCTTACCTAGAATCTCCCCTGTAACTCACCCAGAATTGCTTAAAAACGGAGCCCAGAATCTTACCTAGAATCTCCCCTGTAACTCACCCAGAATTGCTTAAAAACGGAGCCCAGAATCTTACCTAGAATCTCCCTGTAACTCACCCAGAATTGCTTAAAAACGGAGCCCAGAATCTTACCTAGAATCTCCCCTGTAACTCACCCAGAATTGCTTAAAAACGGAGCCCAGAATCTTACCTAGAATCTCCCCTGTAACTCACCCAGAATTGCTTAAAAACGGAGCCCAGAATCTTACCTAGAATCTCCCCTGTAACTCACCCAGAATTGCTTAAAAACGGAGCCCAGAATCACATATTGAGTCACCCAAAACCCAAATATAATAAAATTCATCAGACTAGACGGTCCCCAGACTGTATGAACCCGCCAAGATTCTTAGATATTACAATCGCATTATTGAAAAGCATTTTTTTAATACTTGTATCACCCAAATGAGCTCGCATTACGGGCACTGCTTATGCGTGTGGCAGTGAAAACTGGGGGGAGGGGAGCAGGCAATGGCTACTGGTGGTTAAGAGAGATAAACCCGCCAACTCAGGCGGCGGCAATTCTGATCCGGCGCGCCAGGCCAATTCCCGTCGGAAATCTCCCATTCATTAATTATTTATGCAAACAGGCCTGGACAGATCAAAGTCAAGCCCTCGGCTTGTTTAGCTAGCTATAAAGCCAGCCGCCGCCGCCGCCGCAGCTGCGCGAGATGCCCAATCAGCTTCCCGTTTGCGGCTAACTTGCTAAAATCTCTCTTCGTTTGCTCTCTGTCTCGGACTGTAGCTAGCTAGCTAGCTAGCGGGAGAATCTGCTGCCGATTCGGGCTCTTCCATCGATCTCTTAGCTGCTCCCTCCTCCGAGTCTGACTCTCTGCCCTGCCCCCGCTTCAAACCTAAACCTTGTACGAGTACAGTTCAACTAGGGCCGGTTTTTTGAGTTTCTACCAATTTCTACCAATCTACTACTCACCGCTTTTACACTTTATGACACCTTATAAAAAAGCTAAATCTGCAGGAGGGCTGTAGGCACTTTGACGCTTGAAGCGACATCGTCCCACAACCAGCGACGGGGCATGACTGTCCATTGCGCTGAATCCTGAAGCGCGATCAGTCACACTAAATATCGTACGCAGGCCGGCACCCAGTCACGCACTCACATAGGGTGTACGAGCACTCGCACTCGTACAAGCGGTAGTTCTAGAAATGTACAAGCTCTCTATGCCTTGGGGGTTTGATCTCGTGGGCGTAAATTGCACAACTGGCCCATAGCCCAACCAATTCGTGCACAAGGCCCCAAATTAATGTGACTCTGCACACGAAACCGCGCTAGGGAAAATAGCCAACCTACAACGCGGGGTCGAACCTGGACCAGTGGCACACAAGGCAGACACGCTAGACCGCCGAGCCACTCGACCTCCTATTTGAGTAATATTTAATAGCCAATATCAGACTTTATGTATCAATCCTATCAAGGTTGCATTTCAGGTAGAAATTCTCGTACTTAACAGCAAGCGTCGAATGATTTCACATTATTTCACACTGTAACTAGTGGGCTCCCGAGCCGCCCTTGTTATTCTATATATTCCTTCCTTTCCTCCCTCTCTGTGCGTCCCCTTCGCAAATTTGCTCCCCGTAATCTAATTTTTGTCATCTGTCTGCAGTGCTTCGCTCTGTGCATGGCGCTGGTACTTTCAGTGCGGCAAAAAATGAGGCTGGAAACCATCGTCGTCTTGAGTCTCGAGTTATCAGTCCCCTCTCTCCCTTCCCCGGCTCCTGTTGACTTGAGCGTTGCTGAGTGCTTTCGCCTCGAACTCTTTTTCCTGTTTAGCGAACAAATTGTTTTGTTGGATGCTACATAAAAAAGTTTTTTTTATTTGAAGTAGCAGCAGTTAATGAATGCAAGGGCTTGTTTATGCTTGCTGATGATACTTCAAATGGATTCCTAATTTGCATTTTTGTTGCTGTTCATGCAATCATACTTTTAGCCTTTTCGAACTATTTTTTATTCGAGAGAAGAAAGCCATGCGTTCAAACAGCTTCCGAAAATAGCACCAAAAAGCTTCGAAAAATAGCCCCAAACAGATCCTAAGAATCGCCCCAAACAGCTCCTAAGAATCGCCCCAAACAGATCCTAAGAATCGCCCCAAACAGCTCCTAAGAATCGCCTTAAACAGATCCTAAGAATCGCCTTAAACAGATCCTAAGAATCGCCCCAAACAGATCCTAAGAATCGCCTTAAACAGATCCTAAGAATCGCCCCAAACAGATCCTAAGAATCGCCCCAAACAGCTCCTAAGAATCGCCTTAAACAGATCCTAAGAATCGCCTTAAACAGATCCTAAGAATCGCCCCAAACAGATCCTAAGAATCGCCTTAAACAGATCCTAAGAATCGCCCCAAACAGATCCTAAGAATCGCCCCAAACAGCTCCTAAGAATCGCCTTAAACAGATCCTAAGAATCGCCCCAAACAGCTCCTAAGAATCGCCTTAAACAGATCCTAAGAATCGCCTTAAACAGATCCTAAGAATCGCCCCAAACAGATCCTAAGAATCGCCCCAAACAGATCCTAAGAATCGCCCCAAACAGATCCTAAGAATCGCCCAAACAGATCCTAAGAATCGCCCCAAACAGATCCTAAGAATCGCCCAAACAGATCCTAAGAATCGCCCCAAACAGCTCCTAAGAATCGCCCCAAACAGATCCTAAGAATCGCCCGAAACAAATCCTAAGAATCGCCCCAAACAGATCCTAAGAATCGAACCAAACAGATCCTAAGAATCGCCCCCAAACAGATCCTAAGAATCGCCCCCAAAAAGATCCTAAGAATCGCCTCAAAAAGATCCTAAGAATCGCCCAAAACAGATCCTAAGAATCGCCCCAAACAGCTCCTAAGAATCCCTTAAACAGATCATAAGAATCGCCTTTAAAATGCTCCTAGAAATGGGCTCAAACGCTTAATTTGTTTACGAATTTTTAAAGCAATCATTTGGATGTGTCTAGAGTCTTTTTAAAATAATAGAGTTGGAGAGTTTCTGTAGCAGTGGGGATAGTTAAAGTGTGAAGTTAAAGGATTCATAAAGCGATTTGGACAGGGAGTGAATGAAAGAGTGTGAGAGCGGAAATCAGTGTCACACGCAGCCCGTAGGAAATCATTATTTCTACTTTCCCTATGCGCGACACCTCAGTATGGTCGTGCGGGCTTGGTGTTAGCATGCCGACTTTCTTGACTTTTAAAATATAATAACAGGGCTTCGCCTTTTTATTGAAAGCTTCTGATTGTCAATCATCTGCCTGCGCCTCTCTTAGTTCCTTGTAAGCGATCTCGATGCGTGTTAACAGAAAATTTGCATTCAGGCTGCTTTATTGCAAGAGTCTGTCCTTCTTATTCATTGAGTTACGTTACGTTTTTGTGAGTTTTATTTTATATATTTTAATTTCATTTTGGTCTAACCGCCTTATCCTACGTAATCTCACTACGATCTCATACCCATGTGCATGCGATCTCACCCAATCTCAGTACGATCTCATTTCCATCTCTGTGCGATCTCACCCAATCTCAGTATAATCTCTGTGCGATCTCACCCAATCTCAGTATAATCTCATTCCGATCTCTGTGCGATCTCACCCAATCTCAGTATAATCTCATTCCGATCTCCATGCGATCTCACCCAATCTCAGTATAATCTCATTCCGATCTCTGTGCGATCTCACCCAATCTCAGTACGATCTCATTCCGATCCCCGTGCGATCTCACCCAATCTCAGTGGGATCTCATTCCCATCTCCATGCGATCTCACCCAATCTCAGTGGGATCTCATTCCTATTCCCGTGCGATCTCACCCAATCTCAGTGGGATCTCATTCCTATTCCCGTGCGATCTCACCCAATCTCAGTGGGATCTCATTCCTATTCCCGTGCGATCTCACCCAATCTCAGTGGGATCTCATTCCTATTCCCGTGCGATCTCACCCAATCTCAGTGGGATCTCATTCCGATCCCCGTGCGATCTCACCCAATCTCAGTGGGATCTCATTCCGATCCCCGTGCGATCTCACCCAATCTCAGTGGGATCTCATTCCTATTCCCGTGCGATCTCACCCAATCTCAGTGGGATCTCATTCCTATTCCCGTGCGATCTCACCCAATCTCAGTGGGATCTCATTCCTATCTCTGTGTGATCTCACCCAATCTCAGTACGATCTCATTCCTATCTCTGTGTGATCTCACCCAGACTTAGTATTAGTCAACCTCACTCAAATTTAGTATCAATAAAATCGTGTTCTGAGATACAATCTGCACAGCCTTCATACCATAGAATGCTGTCAATAGTTGCAAATTTCCCTTCCGACCTTACCTTTCGAGTCGCAGTCTTCATCGCTATCTGAATCGATGTCGCGAAAAGCATTGGCCAAGGACAGCATGGCTTAATAATGCAGGAATTTTTCACTTTGCTGACTTCTTTACTGTCTGCCTGACTTAATGCTTGAATTCTATTCCGCTCGATGCTTGCGTATCCGCTATATAGCTGGGCCGCTTCTACAAGTCCACTGAATCGACGGCGGCCATCATCGGCAGTAAAGTTGCAGGGCCCAATGCTCTCAAGGCCAATAACAAGCCGCTAGCATGTGCGGCGTTGGGTTGGGCTATCCTTGGGCTGGCCTTGTCAGCAGCATCCTTCTTCTTGATCTGCTCATTCAGATGTATTGGCTAACTCAAATCTTCTTGTATGACAAGTCATAAATATTTTTTATTATTTCTTCCCGTCATCCTGTTTCTTAGAATTCTTAGAATATTCTTAATCTTAAGGCGATTCTTAGAACATGTTTTAGGCGATTCTTAGAATCTGTTTTGGGCGATTCTTAGAATCTGCTTTAGGCGATTCTTAGGATCTGTTTAAGGCGATTCTTAGGAGCTGTTTGGGGCGATTCTTAGGATCTGTTTGGGGCGATTCTTAGGATCTGTTCTGGGCGATTCTTAGGATCTGTTCTGGGCGATTCTTAGGATCTGCTTGGGGCGATTCTTAGGATCTGTTTAAGGCGATTCTTAGGAGCTGTTTGGGGCGATTCTTAGGATCTGTTTGGGGCGATTCTTAGAATCTGTTTAAGGCGATTCTTGGGGGCTGTTTGGGGCGATTCTTAGGATCTGTTTGGGGTGATTCTTAGGATCTGTTTGGGGCGATTCTTAGGAGCTGTTTGGGGCGATTCTTAGGATCTGTTTGGGGCGATTCTTAGGATCTGTTTGGGGCGATTCTTAGGATCTGTTTTGGGCGATTCTTAGGATCTGTTTGGAAGATTCTTAGAATCTGTTTGGGGCGATTCTTAGAATCTGTTTGGGCGATTCTAAGAATCTGTTTTGGGCGATTCTTAGGATCTGTTTGGGGCGATTCTTAGGATCTGTTTGGGGTGATTCTTAGGATCTGTTTGGGGCGATTCTTAGAATCTGTTTGGGGCGATTCTTAGGAGCTGTTTGGGGCGATTCTTAGGAGCTGTTTGGGGCGATTCTTAGGATCTGTTTGGGGCGATTCTTAGGATCTGCTTGGGGCGATTCTTAGGATCTGTTTAAGGCGATTTTTAGGAGCTGTTTTGGGCGATTCTTAGTATGTTTAAGGCGATTCTTGGGGGCTGTTTGGGGCGATTCTTAGGATCTGTTTGGGGTGATTCTTAGGAGCTGTTTAGGGCGATTCTTAGGAGCTGTTTGGGGCGATTCTTAGGATCTGTTTGGGGCGATTCTTAGGAGCTGTTTGGGGCGATTCTTAGGATCTGTTTAAGGCGATTCTTGGGGGCTGTTTACGGCGATTCTTAGGATCTGTTTGGGGTGATTCTTAGGATCTGTTTGGGGCGATTCTTAGAATCTGTTTGGGACGATTCTTAGGAGCTGTTTGGGGCGATTCTTAGGATCTGTTTAAGGCGATTCTTGGGGGCTGTTTGGGGCGATTCTTAGGATCTGTTTGGGGTGATTCTTAGGATCTGTTTGGGGCGATTCTTAGAATCTGTTTGGGACGATTCTTAGGATCTGTTTGGGGCGATTCTTAGGATCTGTTTGGGGCGATTCTTAGGATCTGTTTTGGGCGATTCTTAGGATCTGTTTGGAAGATTCTTAGAATCTGTTTAAGGCGATTCTTAGAAGCTGTTTGGGGCGATTCTTAGGATCTGTTTAAGGCGATTCTTGGGGGCTGTTTGGGGCGATTCTTAGGATCTGCTTGGGGCGATTCTTAGGATCTGTTTGGGGCGATTCTTAGAATCTGTTTTGGGGGATTCTTAGAATCTGTTGTGGGGCGATTCTTAGGATTTGTTTTGGGCGATTCTTAGGATTTGTTTGGGGCGATTCTTAGGAGCTGTTTGGGGCGATTCTTAGGATCTGTTTAAGGCGATTTTTAGGAGCTGTTTTGGGCGATTCTTAGTATGTTTAAGGCGATTCTTGGGGGCTGTTTGGGGCGATTCTTAGGATCTGTTTGGGGTGATTCTTAGGAGCTGTTTAGGGCGATTCTTAGGATCTGTTTGGGGCGATTCTTAGGATCTGTTTAAGGCGATTCTTGGGGGCTGTTTGGGGCGATTATTAGGATCTGTTTGGGGCGATTCTTAGGATTTGTTTGGGGCGATTCTTAGGATCTGTTTGGGGCGATTCTTAGGAGCTGTTTGGGGCGATTCTTAGGATCTGTTTGGGGCGATTCTTAGGATCTGTTTAAGGCGATTCTTGGGGGCTGTTTGGGGCGATTCTTAGGATCTTTTTTGGGCGATTCTTAGAATCTGTTTGGGCGATTCTAAGAATCTGTTTTGGGCGATTCTTAGGATCTGTTTGGGGCGATTCTTAGGAGCTGTTTAGGCCGATTCTTAGGATCTGTTTGGGGCGATTCTTAGAATCTGTTTGGGGCGATTCTTAGGAGCTGTTTGGGGCGATTCTTAGGATCTGCTTGGGGCGATTCTTAGGATCTGTTTAAGGCGATTCTTAGGATCTGTTTGGGGCGATTCTTAGGATCTGTTTGGGGCGATTCTTAGAATCTGTTTGGGGCGATTCTTAGGAGCTGTTTGGGGCGATTCTTAGAATCTGTTTGGGGCGATTCTTAGGAGCTGTTTGGGGCGATTCTTAGGATCTGCTTGGGGCGATTCTTAGGATCTGTTTAAGGCGATTCTTAGGAGCTGTTTGGGGCGATTCTTAGGATCTGTTTAAGGCGATTCTTGGGGGCTGTTTACGGCGATTCTTAGGATCTGTTTGGGGTGATTCTTAGGATCTGTTTGGGGCGATTCTTAGAATCTGTTTGGGACGATTCTTAGGAGCTGTTTCGGGCGATTCTTAGGATCTGTTTGGGGCGATTCTTAGGATCTGTTTGGGGCGATTCTTAGGATCTGCTTGGGGCGATTCTTAGGATCTGTTTAAGGCGATTCTTAGAAGCTGTTTGGGGCGATTCTTAGGATCTGTTTAAGGCGATTCTTGGGGGCTGTTTGGGGCGATTCTTAGGATCTGCTTGGGGCGATTCTTAGGATTTGTTTCGGGCGATTCTTAGAATCTGTTTTGGGGGATTCTTAGAATCTGTTGTGGGGCGATTCTTAGGATTTGTTTTGGGCGATTCTTAGGATTTGTTTGGGGCGATTCTTAGGAGCTGTTTGGGGCGATTCTTAGGATCTGTTTGGGGCGATTCTTAGGATCTGTTTTGGGCGATTCTTAGGATCTCTTTGGGGCGATTCTTAGAATCTGTTTCGGGCGATTCTAAGAATCTGTTTTGGGCGATTCTTAGAATCTGTTTTGGGGGATTCTTAGAATCTGTTTTGGGGCGATTCTTAGAATCTTATTTTCTTCCAAGATTATGGCAACATCAGAGGTTTTAAAATAGTGTCGGCAATCGAAAAAAATTGTCTTGCTGATAGAATTTTGCTAAATTTATTGATATATTTCATGATAGCTTTCAACATAAACTGTCAGGCTGTCAGCTTGTCAATATCCGCCAGCTGGTGTCGTGTTTTGTATCAAATTTTTCAACGCTAGAATAGGAGGCCATTTTTTAATGTTTCTCTGTGACATCTCTAATTTTCTATTGTTTTAACCAAGATGGGTGGGATTTAGTTTTATTGAATGCTTTTCCCAGTCTATTGTCTGAAATTGCACTGAAAATAATATAAAAGTATATAAGATATAGAGAGTGAATAGTTTACTTGTCGATAGTGAGATAGTCGACTAGTAGAAACTAGATTTTTAGATAGCAGACTGGTAGAAATCAGATTTATAGATAGCAGACTGGTAGAAATCAGATTTTTAGATAGCAGACTGGTAGAAATCAGATTTTTAGATAGCAGACTGGTAGAAATCAGATTTTTAGATAGCAGACTGGTAGAAATCAGATTTTTAGATAGCAGACTGGTAGAAATTAGATTTTTAGATAGCAGACTGGTAGAAATTAGATTTTTAGATAGCAGACTGGTAGAAATCAGATTTTTAGATAGCAGACTGGTAGAAATCAGATTTATAGATAGCAGACTGGTAGAAATCAGATTTTTAGATAGCAGACTGGTAGAAATTAGATTTTTAGATAGCAGACTGGTAGAAATTAGATTTTTAGATAGCAGACTGGTAGAAATCAGATTTATAGATAGCAGACTGGTAGAAATCAGATTTTTAGATAGCAGACTGGTAGAAATCAGATTTTTAGATAGCAGACTGGTAGAAATTAGATTTTTAGATAGCAGACTGGTAGAAATCAGATTTATAGATAGCAGACTGGTAGAAATCAGATTTTTAGATAGCAGACTGGTAGAAATCAGATTTTTAGATAGCAGACTGGTAGAAATCAGATTTTTTGATAGCAGACTGGTAGAAATCAGATTTTTAGATAGCAGACTGGTAGAAATTAGATTTTTAGATAGCAGACTGGTAGAAATTAGATTTTTTGATAGCAGACTGGTAGAAATCAGATTTATAGATAGCAGACTGGTAGAAATCAGATTTTTAGATAGCAGACTGGTAGAAATCAGATTTTTAGATAGCAGACTGGTAGAAATCAGATTTTTAGATAGCAGACTGGTAGAAATTAGATTTTTAGATAGCAGACTGGTAGAAATTAGATTTTTAGATAGCAGACTGGTAGAAATCAGATTTTTAGATAGCAGACTGCGGGATATTTGAATGGTAAACGGTAGACTGGTAAATAGAATATCGGCAAAAATTTTTTAATAGACTAATAATTTTTATACTATACGGGTTGTATGTTATACGAGATAAAAATAGCATTATAATCCATCATTGATTACGCAAGACAAACAAAACAGTCAAAAGTCACCCGAACGCTCCCCTTCACCCTGCAGCATGAATGCATTCCGGGCCGACAAGGACAAAGAAGCTCGGCAGCGCAAGCTCGAGCAGCGGCGTCTCCGGCTAGCCAGGCTGCTGGAAGCTGAGCGAAAATTTTTTCAGGTTTGTCTTGTTTTGATGCACCTGTTTTTTTATTGTTAAAGAGGGTGTTGATTCAATCAAGTACCACTGTTAGTGATAGGTAAGTGAAAGTGATGAGTTGTAGGTTCAAAAACTAGCGTTTCAGTGTGTCAGACCGTGTCTCTGAGTGTCAGGCTGTGTCCCAGTGTTTCAGACCGTGTATGAGTGTGTCAGACTGTGTGTCAGACCGTGCATGAGTGTGTCAGACCGTGCATGAGTGTGTCAGACTGTGTGTCAGACCGTGCATGAGTGTGTCAGACCGTGCATGAGTGTGTCAGACCGTGCATGAGTGTGTCAGACTGTGTGTCAGACCGTGTATGAGTGTGTCAGACCGTGCATGAGTGTGTCAGACTGTGTGTCAGACCGTGTATGAGTGTGTCAGACTGTGTGTCAGACCGTGCATGATTGTGTCAGACTGTGTGTCAGACCGTGTATGAGTGTCAGACTGTGTGTCAGACCGTGTATGAATGTGTCAGACTGTGTGTCAGACCGTGCATGAGTGTGTCAGACTGTGTGTCAGACCGTGCATGAGTGTGTCAGACCGTGCATGAGTGTGTCAGACTGTGTGTCAGACCGTGCATGAGTGTGTCAGACTGTGTGTCAGACCGTGTATGAGTGTGTCAGACTGTGTGTCAGACCGTGTATGAGTGTGTCAGACTGTGTGTCAGACCGTATATGAGTGTGTCAGACCGTGTATGAGTGTGTCAGACTGTGTGTCAGACCGTGTATGAGTGTGTCAGACCGTGTATGAGTGTGTCAGACCGTGCATGAGTGTGTCAGACTGTGTGTCAGACCGTGCATGAGTGTGTCAGACTGTGTGTCAGACCGTGTATGAGTGTGTCAGACTGTGTGTCAGACCGTGCATGAGTGTGTCAGACTGTGTGTCAGACCGTGTATGAGTGTGTCAGACCGTGTATGAGTGTGTCAGACTGTGTGTCAGACCGTGCATGAGTGTGTCAGACTGTGTGTCAGACCGTGTATGAGTGTGTCAGACTGTGTGTCAGTGTGTCAGACCGTGTCCCAGTGTGTCAGACCGCGCCCCAGTGTGTCAGACGGCGTCCCAGTGTGTCAGAATCAGTGTCAAGGTTGCGCATCCCGCACCTTTCAGACGGAGATCGAGACGCTCAGCCTGGAGAACTCTCAGCGCCTGGACAGCATGCGCGACCGCGTTGACTCGCTGCGCAGCGCTCGCGAGCAGGCCCGCTCCGAGGAGGCCGAGCGGCTTCAATACGAGCACTTCAGGCAGAACAATCCGCGCCTGAGGGAGGTGGCCGCCGAATTAGCCAGAGAAGAAGCTGTCGAAGGCTGGTCAGACCAGCTAGCCGAGCGTCAAGAAGCTCTCGAAGCCGAACGGCGCGAGTCGGAGGCCTGGGCGGAGGTCGGCAGACGGCAGGCGCTGGAGGCGGAGCTGCGAGCGCGGGCCGCCGAGGCCGACAGACTCGAGGCCGAGCTGAAACGCCGACGCGAGCTCGAAGAGCAGATGGCGTCGATTCGCCGACGCGCCGCCGAGCAGGAGCGTCTGGCGGCGGAGGAGCGGCGACTGGCCGAGGAGCTGGACCGGGTGGCGGCGCTCGACAGTCAGCGGCGCGCGGCCGAGGAGCAGCGGCGCAAGTCGGAGCACGGGCGGGCCCTGCTGCGTCAGCACAAGGCCGCTCTGGCCAGAAAGTCGCAGCAGGTGCAGGCGGAGATGCTGGAAGATTTGAAATTATTGGCCGCCCTAGAGGAGCGCGAGGCCGACGAGCGCCAGGCAGCTACCGAGCGACGCGATCGTCGGCGCCAGGAGGCGGCCGAGGCGCGCCAGCTAGTCGAGGAGCAGCTGCGGAGGGAGCGCGCCAGAGAGGCGGAGCTGGACGCCCTATTCGCCGACGAGGCCGCCCGCGAATGGGATCGGCGCCAGGCTGAGTGGCGGCGCGAGGCGGAGGCGCGGGCGCGCCTGCTAGCCGAGGTGCTGGCCGAACGGGAGAGCCAAGTTGAGCGCCAGCTGCTGGCCGCCAGACAGGCCCAGGCCGCGAATCTCCGGGAGCGCGAGGAGCTGCTTCGCGATGTCGAGGAGGCCGCGGCGGCCACGGCTCGGGCAGAGAAGGCCGAAGCTGAGGCGGCGGCGGCCAGGCGGGCGGAGCTGGACGAGCAGCGTCGCGAGCGGGCAGCCGCCGAGGCCGCCGAACGACTTCGCCGACAGGCCGAATTGAGCGACGAGCGCCGGGCGGAGGCGGCCTACGAGCAGCTGCTGGCCGACGAGGCCGACCGGCTTCGCGGCGAACGGGCCACGGCGCGGCAGCAGCAGGCGTTCAGCGCCAGGCAGCCGGCCACTGCGCGCCAGATTGTGCGCGGCGGCGATCATCGGCGCTTATAAACTGACTACTGGCTTGCTGATTGACAATATAAGTAGTATATAAGTAGCCACGTTTGACACGTCCTACAATTATTAATAAATAATTGAATTCTAATAAAATCACGCTTATAACCGACTGCGCGAGAGGAACATGCCTTAATACAGCTCGCCAGCTTTTTTCCTAAGTTTTTTTATTATTATTTTAGCGTCGATTTTCCGATTGCTCTACTGCGCTAGTAGCAAACTGAGCATGTTGCTGTTGTTATTATATTATGCTAAACATTCCTTATTTTATGCATTCCTTATCTCTGGTTAAGCCATTCGGTTTGCGTCTCACTTGCTGCTCCCGTCCATTATTCCCGTCTGTGTTTTGTTTCGATAAAAATACAAATTTTCTCTCAATAGTTTATCACGTATTTATGACATACTACTGCCGTTTCACTTTGGAAACAAATTTTTTCTCTGCAAAAAGTTGAAACGCCTTTGTGTTGTTTAATCAACAAAAGAAACAAAATTATATTTTAATTAACAAGTTATTGTAACAAAATTACATTAAACAAGTAGTACACATGAATTTCATAAGTTAGTGCTGCTGCTGATGCTGCGTTTGATTCAGCTGTTCCTGGTGTGATTGTCCATGTAGAAGGCGGCTTGTTGTTGGTGAAGTTGCAGCGCTGCAAAATCGGTTGAGTTTTGTTTAAATTTTGCTGGGGTAAATTCTTGTTAACTACTTTTCTTTCCAATAGCTGTCTCAGCCTACAGCGGAGTCTACTTCTCAGTCTCCTACCGTGCCTACTTCTCACTCTCCAGCCGCGTCTACTTCTCACTCTCCTACCGTGTCTACTTCTCAGTCTCCAGCCGCGTCTACTTCTCACTCTCCTACCGTGTCTACTTCTCACTCTCCTACCGTGTCTACTTCTCAGTCTCCAGCCGAGTCTACTTCTCAGTCTCCCACCGTGTCTACTTCTCAGTCTCCAGCCGAGTCTACTTCTCAGTCTCCCACCGTGTCTACTTCTCAGTCTCCAGCCGAGTCTACTTCTCAGTCTCCCACCATGTCTACTTCTCAGTCTCCAACCCCCCACTCAGACTCACAATCCACTCCAGCTTCCGGTCGCTGAACTGGCCCGTAGTGTTGATGTTGAGTTAGCCAGTTAGCTTCCATCTGCTGCTGCTGCTGCGGGTGATGATGCTGTTGATGAAGCTGGTAAGACTCATAGAAGCCGACTCCGAACGACTCGGATTGGATCTGCTGCTGAGGCGGCAGCTGGCAATGCTGCAGCGGGTAGCTGTTGTTGGCAAAGCTGCCGAGCTGTAGCGTCGGTGGAGGCGGCGGCGGCGACTTCTGCGAATGCGGCATCGTGCCACCGGGCAGCTGGATTGCTGCCGGGCCAGCTCTGCTCGCCTGCCGCTTCTTGTCGCTGGGGCCTAAAGCGATCGCAAACATTGTGTTGCGTCATTTTTAATGTACTTTAATACACCGCTCGTCAAAATGTACTTTAATACCGAAACTGTTCTCTCACCAATGCACCGGCCGTGCTGCGGTTCCTGTACCGGCGTTGCCTCAGTGGAATTTTGAAATCTCTTTTCGGGCTTCTTGGACATTTCTAACCACTGCGGGGTTTTAATAGAGTATTCACCATTTTGCGTTAATTCTACTTCCAGTACTTTGTGCTTGAAAATGATAGCTGTAGAAAAATTCTTACCTGAAAGTAATCGCCAACCTCGGACTGACTTGCATTGCTCAGCCGCTGCCCGTTCATCGGCTGATTTTTCGGGCCTGTAAAATCATTGTTGATTAAGGAACTCAAAAATCTCATTGAGACTCCTTGATTAGCATCTCTAGATTCTCAATGAGACTCGTTGATTAGCATCTCTAGATTCTCAATGAAACTCCTTGATTAGCATCTCTAGATTCTCAATGAGACTCGTTGATTAGCATCTCTAGAATCTCACTGAGACTCGTTGATTAGCATCTCTAGAATCTCACTGAGACTCGTTGATTAGCATCTCTAGAATCTCACTGAGACGCGTTGATTAGCATCTCTAGAATCTCACTGAGACGCGTTGATTAGCATCTCTAGAATCTCACTGAGACTCGTTGATTAGCATCTTTAGAATCTCACTGAGACTCGTTGATTAGCATCTCTAGAATCTCATTGAGACTCTTTGATTAGCATCTCTAGAATCTCATTGAGACTCCTTGAATAGCATCTCTAGAATCTCACTGAGACTCGTTGATTAGCATCTCTAGAATCTCACTGAGACGCGTTGATTAGCATCTTTAGAATCTCACTGAGACGCGTTGATTAGCATCTCTAGAATCTCACTGAGACTCGTTGATTAGAATCTCTAGAATCTCACTGAGACTCGTTGATTAGCATCTCTAGAATCACTGAGACTCCTTGATTCGCATCTCTAGAATCTCATTGAGACTCGTTGATTAGCATCTCTAGAATCTCACTGAGACTCGTTGATTAGCATCTCTAGAATCTCATTGAGACTCGTTGATTAGCATCTCTAGAATCTCATTGAGACTCGTTGATTAGCATCGCTAGAATCACTGAGACTCCTTGATTCGCATCTCTAGAATCTCATTGAGACTCGTTGATTAGCATCTCTAGAATCACTGAGACTCCTTGATTCGCATCTCTAGAATCTCATTGAGACTCGTTGATTAGCATCTCTAGAATCTCATTGAGACTCTTTGATTAGCATCTCTAGAATCTCATTGAGACTCCTTGAATAGCATCTCTAGAATCTCACTGAGACGCGTTGATTAGCATCTCTAGAATCTCACTGAGACGCGTTGATTAGCATCTTTAGAATCTCACTGAGACGCGTTGATTAGCATCTCTAGAATCTCACTGAAACTCTTTGATTAGAATCTATAGAATCTCATTGAGACTCGTTGATTAGCATCTCTAGAATCTCACTGAGAATATTTGATTAGCATCTCTAGAATCTCACTGAGAATATTTGATTAGCATCTCTAGAATCTCATTGAGACTCCTTGAATAGCATCTCAGTGAGATTCTAGAATCTCACTGAGACGCGTTGATTAGCATCTCTAGAATCTCACTGAGACTCGTTGATTAGAATCTCTAGAATCTCACTGAAACGCGTTGATTAGCATCTCTAGAATCTCACTGAGACTCGTTGATTAGCATCTCTAGAATCTCACTGAGACTCGTTGATTAGCATCTCTAGAATCTCACTGAGACGCGTTGATTCGCATCTCTAGAATCTCATTGAGACTCGTTGATTAGCATCTCTAGAATCACTGAGACTCCTTGATTCGCATCTCTAGAATCTCATTGAGACTCGTTGATTAGCATCTCTAGAATCTCACTGAGACGCGTTGATTAGCATCTCTAGAATCTCACTGAAACGCGTTGATTAGCATCTCTAGATTCTCAATGAGACTCGTTGATTAGCATCTCTAGAATCTCACTGAGACTCGTTGATTAGCATCTCTAGAATCTCACTGAGACTCGTTGATTAGCATCTCTAGAATCTCACTGAGACGCGTTGATTAGCATCTCTAGAATCTCACTGAGACTCGTTGATTAGAATCTCTAGAATCTCACTGAGACGCGTTGATTAGAATCTCTAGAATCTCACTGAGACTCGTTGATTAGCATCTCTAGAATCTCATTGAGACTCGTTGATTAGCATCTCTAGAATCTCACTGAGACTCGTTGATTAGCATCTCTAGAATCACTGAGACTCCTTGATTCGCATCTCTAGAATCTCATTGAGACTCGTTAATTAGCATCTCTAGAATCTCAATGAGACTCGTTGATTAGCATCTCTAGAATCTCATTGAGACTCGTTGATTAGCATCTCTAGAATCTCATTGAGACTCGTTGATTAGCATCTCTAGAATCTCACTGAGACTCGTTGATTAGCATCTCTAGAATCTCACTGAGACTCGTTGATTAGCATCTCTAGAATCTCATTGAGACGCGTTGATTAGCATCTCTAGAATCTCATTGAGACTCGTTGATTAGCATCGCTAGAATCACTGAGACTCGTTGATTAGCATCTCTAGAATCTCATTGAGACTCGTTGATTAGAATCTCTAGAATCACTGAGACTCCTTGATTCGCATCTCTAGAATCTCATTGAGACTCGTTGATTAGAATCTCTAGAATCTCACTGAGACTCGTTGATTAGCATCTCTAGAATCTCATTGAGACTCGTTGATTAGCATCTCTAGAATCTCACTGAGACTCGTTGATTAGCATCTCTAGAATCACTGAGACTCCTTGATTCGCATCTCTAGAATCTCATTGAGACTCGTTGATTAGCATCTCTAGAATCTCACTGAGACTCGTTGATTAGAATCTCTAGAATCTCATTGAGACTCGTTGATTAGCATCTCTAGAATCTCACTGAGAATATTTGATTAGCATCTCTAGAATCTCACTGAGAATATTTGATTAGCATCTCTAGAATCTCATTGAGACTCGTTGATTAGAATCTCTAGAATCTCACTGAAACGCGTTGATTAGCATCTCTAGAATCTCACTGAGACGCGTTGATTAGCATCTCTAGAATCTCACTGAGACTCGTTGATTAGCATCTCTAGAATCTCACTGAGACGCGTTGATTAGCATCTCTAGAATCTCATTGAGACTCGTTGATTAGCATCTCTAGAATCACTGAGACTCCTTGATTCGCATCTCTAGAATCTCATTGAGACTCGTTGATTAGCATCTTTAGAATCACTGAGACTCCTTGATTCGCATCTCTAGAATCTCACTGAGACTCGTTGATTAGCATCTCTAGAATCTCAATGAGACTCGTTGATTAGCATCTCTAGAATCTCACTGAGACTCGTTGATTAGCATCTCTAGAATCTTACTGATACTCGTTGATTAGCATCTCTAGAATCTCACTGAGACTCGTTGATTAGCATCTCTAGAATCTCATTGAGACTCGTTGATTAGCATCTCTAGAATCTCATTGAGACTCGTTGATTAGCATCTCTAGAATCTCATTGAGACTCGTTGATTAGCATCTCTAGAATCTCACTGAGACGCGTTGATTAGCATCTCTCAAATCTCATTGAGACTCGTTGATTAGAATCTCTCAAATCTCATTGAGACTCGTTGATTAGAATCTCACAAATCTCATTGAGACCCCGGAGTGTTGTGTCTGACACCTCGAACTCACCCCGGCTGTCGTCAGCTGTCGCTGTCGCCTTCCAGACCGTCCCGTCCTCGGCGTTGTCCACGGACGACTCCTCCGACGTTGGAGCCGCTGTTGGAGCGGCCACGGCGGTGGCAGCGCGGCTGCGAACGATCCGATTAATTGACGACACGGAGGGCACGGTGCCGCGGCTGCAGACGCCCTGGGCAAGCAGGAGGTCGCGAATCTCCCAGGCGAACATGGTGGGATTGTCGGCCTTGTACCGGCAGATGGCCGCCACCACGGCCGGCGTGGCCACCTTCGGCTTTGAGCCGCCGATCACGCCTGGTCGAACGCTGCCGGTTTCGTAGAATCTGCGCCGAGGGGGGCGGGCGGTTGCGTTTCTAAGAAATGCTGGCAGTATTTCTATCTGCAGTTCTATCTGCAGTTCTGTCTGCAGTTCTATCTGCAGTTCTATCTGCAGTTCTATCTGCAGTTCTATCTGCAGTTCTATCTGCAGTTCTATCTGCAGTTCTATCTGCAGTTCTATCTGCAGTTCTATCTGCAGTTCTATCTGCAGTTCTGTCTGCAGTTCTATCTGCAGTTCTATCTGCAGTTCTATCTGCAGTTCTATCTGCAGTTCTGTCTGCAGTTCTATCTGCAGTTCTATCTGCAGTTCTATCTGCAGTTCTATCTGCAGTTCTATCTGCAGTTCTATCTGCAGTTCTATCTGCAGTTCTATCCGTAGTTCTATAAGAAACTCGTTCTACCTAATGGTCCATAAGTTTTAGGGCTTTATTTTAATTAATGGCGGGATTAAAAATTAGTTAAAAATTAAAAAATGCTCACCTGCCGAGAATTTTCGACACGCATCCGTGGCTGACGCGCAGTCGCCTGCTGATGTCGCAGGGCCTGACGCCGTGCTGGGCCAGGTGCACAATCTGGCTGCGGACTGCGTCTGGCAGGGGGCGGCCGTTGACGAATGCGCCGCCGAGTTGGTTGATGCCGCCGTGACCTGTTGTGGTTTTGGGGGTTTCTTATGCTTTCCCTGGGCGGATTCTATTGCTGATTAAAAAATTATTGTATAAAAACCCTTGACCGATTTTACCGACTGTGATCGGGCATAGTCTGAAATGGAATCTCTGCATTTGGGAGCTAAATCCCTTAAATGTATCAACATACCTTGGTGTTGGCCATGAACCCTATAAGACATGGGATCTTTATCCCTACATTTAATATCTTTGCCAGTAGACATAAGGATATTTGTATAGGTAGGATCCTAATCAAATCACTAGTTGTTTCGTCGAAATCCCTAGTTATAAGATCTAAATCTATAGATATAGGATCGAAAACCCTAGGTGTAGGATCGAAATCCCTAGGGGTAGGATCGAAATCCCTAGATGTTAGATCAAAATCTCTATATGTTAAATCGAAATCCCTAGATGTTAGATCAAAATCCCTAGATGTCAGGATCAAAATCACCAGATGGTAGCTCGTAATCCCTAGATGCTAGATCGAAATCCATAGATTTAGGGTCAAAATCCCTAGATTCTATATCGAAATACGCTCGTACATAGATTTAGGATCGAAATCCCTAGATGTTAGATCGAAATTCCTAGATGTTAGATCAAAATCCCTAGATTTAGATCGAAATCCCTAGATGTTAGATCGAAATCCCTAGATGTTAGATCGTAATCCCTAGATGTTAGATCGAAATCCCTAGATGCTAGAACGAAATCCATAGATTTAGGGTCAAAATCCCTAGATTCTATATCAAAATGCATAGATTTAGGATCGAAATCCCTAGATGCTAGATCGAAATCCTTAGATCTAGGGTCAAAATCCCTAGATTTTAGATCGAAATCCCTAGATGTTAGGATGAAAATCCCTAGATTTTAGATCGAAATCCCTAGATGCTAGATCGAAATCCATAGATTTAGGGTCAAAATCCCTAGATGTTAGATCGAAATCCCTAGATGCTAGATCGAAATCCATAGGTTTAGGATCAAAATCCCTAGACGCTAGACCGAAATCCCAAGATGTTAGGATCAAAATCCCTAGATGTTAGATCGAAATCCCTAGATGCTAGATCGAAATCCATAGATTTAGGGTCAAAATCCCTAGATGTTAGATCGAAATCCCTAGATGCTAGATCGAAATCCATAGGTTTAGGATCAAAATCCCTAGACGCTAGACCGAAATCCCAAGATGTTAGATCGAAATCCCTAGATGTTAGGATCAAAATACCTAGATGCTAGATCGAAATCCCTAGATTTTAGATCGAAATCCCTAGATGTTAGGATCGAAATCCCTACATGTTGGATCAAAACTCTAGATCTCCAACATGAAGAATGATGAACAGCGGCACCTGTATTCTTCAGGTACAGGCCCAGCAGGTGAAGCCGAAGCAGCGAAGCGCTCTGTTGCTCCTGCTGCAAATTCCGGTCCTGGTCAGTTGAAGAAGACATTGCTGTCTCTTCTCTCTTCTGCTTTTTTTGAAGAACCTATAGTCTATGCTGAGAAAGATTGAGTTCTTGAATTCCGGCGCTCCTCGCACCCGGATGTAGCTGCATATATATATCTATTCTGATATCCCGGGCCAGCTGGTGCCCCTCAGTGGGACCTCAGACTCCATCCCGCTATTCAGTACGGTCCAGCGACCACTCAAGTGTGCCCGCGCCTCCTTTTAGCCAAATATATAGGCTGCGAATTTAATGCGATTCAAAATCACTTTCTTTTTCGTCTTATTCGACGTCTGTTCATAAAATTATATTGACAATTTGGTTTTCTCTATTGTGCGTCCTTAAATTAGATTTCTATATATGTGTGTGTGCGTATATATGAGACTGGACAGTTGAAATTCAATTTACTGATAATAGTAATGAATGTCCACTTGTGTGCTTGCTGAACTGAAAGGAGCCTGGGAGATTGCCGATGTGGCATGGGCATGTTTGCCACGAGCAGGGGGGCATTATAATCAGGTATAGGGAAAGTCATTTGTATCAGCTAAATTATCGAGTGCGCTTCAGGGACAGAACTCTTTTTCACTTGGCTTTCGCTTACTAATTGTGACGCAAAGATCGCAAGGAGTGGTTAACGCTTCCCATATGCTAGGATTATTTGAAGTAAAATGATAAACAATCATTTGAAAAAGCCTTAGTTCAGTCACAGATGAAATGTCATTTGAGACGATCATAAGATGAATGGTCATTAGAAATGATCATAGGATAAATGGTCACTAGAAATGATCACAGGATAAAAGTTCATTAGATGAAATTATAGGATAAATTTTCATTAGAAATGATCATGCGATAATTGTCATTAGAAATGATCGTGGGATATTTGTCATTAGAAAAGATCATACGATGAATGATCATTAGAATTGATTATGGGATAAATGTTCATTGAAAGTGATCATATGATGGTCATCAGATGCGAGCATAAATGCTGAACTAAATGAACCCAACTTGGGCTCAAATCCGACTGAGCATTTGACTCACCTGATGCGACAGTTTCAACATCCTCGCAAACCGTACTGCTCGAGTCCCCAGCAACAGACAAAGTGTCCTCAAATCCAACCAACTTTGACTGATCAGCGCAGTGCTGATGAGGCTGCATCTGCAGACTGTAGCGCTGGACCTCCTGACGCGGCTGCCCGCAGAATCCACCGCAGGCGGCTGACGTCTCAGTCGAACTGCTGCCATCGTCCGAGCAGGGGGTGCAGCAGAAGCAACGGGCTGGTTGCCATGGCAACTCGACAGGCTTGCAAGCCTCCGCCGCTGGGCGAAAATTCCATGGCAACGCGGGGCCAGCCGGCGGTGGATAGTCGAACTCGCCGACGTTCCAACATTTCGTCGGCGTCGAGGCGGCCTGGACGGCGCTGTAGAAACTGGAATTGCAGGGTTCCAGCAGGGCCATTGATTGCGCAATCACTGTTCAACAATAGCTATTGTTCTCGTCTGTTGTAATTCGCTTCGATTGCTTAATTACTTTCTGGAACTCTTTTATAACAAATTTTCTGGACAAATGGACCCGGAAAAATTGATTGGCCTGACTTTCCTAGCTTTCTTTTTCATCTTTCTTCCCAAACCCTTTCAGTCAAAGAAGAGCTGCCATTGTTCTGCACTGGGAGAATTGGGGGCTCCACGCGGCGTGGGACGCCCGCCGTTGGTTGAAGCGGAAGCGGGGGAGGCGGCAGAGAAGACTTCGGCTCGATTCCTATTGGCTGGCTGCGTATTTCTCCCAATTTGGGAATAATTTCTACTCGCTAAGTAAAAGCCTCTTTTATGGGCATGAAAATTACAGCATCTTGACCTCCCGACTGACAATTTCACACGGAATTTTGCATCCATCTGGGTGAATTCGTCTTTCACTTGAAAGTTTTTTCTCACTCTGAGTTCCGTAGAACAGTTTTCTATCAATTGAGAGAGACTTGAAAGATTCTCACACGAGAATGCATCCTCAAATGAACATTGTCGAGTGGTGTTAAAAAAATCTAAAGATGCTGGGTTTATCTGAAAGTTGGTAAAGGGGGTTTTGTTTTTGTTTTACGAGGCTTCATCAGCATGATTCATTCGCTCCCACCCCGGGCGGCTTGTCTGAGATCAAACTCAGTGACAGTGAAAGTTAATTAAAAAGACAACCCGAGCCTATAGTAGAGATCCCTACAGCTCGTGTGCGACCTTAACAATCCTGTCAAAAAAATTAATAGCAAAAGCTCGGCGAGTTCCCTAAAAATCATAACGATAAAAAGACGATCAATCATTGCTGCAGAGAATACTCGTATATATAAGTTTATAATAGTTTCCTATCGTAAAACCCCCGAGGCTCAGAGAAAACTCGATATTATATTTGGCTATTATAGATCGACTGGTTTTTAAAGGTTGACAGCCACCCCCTGGAGACTTATTTTGGGGAGACGCATCTGTTTTCAATCGCAGGGAAAAAAATTGCGGCAGACGCCTCCTTTTCTCCCCAATGGTTGATTTTCTTGCCATTCCACGAAGTGCAACTTTCCTTTCGATTTCATTTCATCCAGACTAAAGGCTTTTGGCCTCTCTGCAGCTCCTTTCTCTTCCTTACTCAAAAACATTTTCTCTTACCACGGTTTCTCTGCAGCCCTATCTGTCTGTCTCAGCGTCTGTCTCAGCGTCTGTCTCAGCGTCTGTCTCAGCGCCTGTCTCAGCGTCTGTCTCAGTGTCTGTCTCAGCGTCTGTCTCCGTGTCTGTCTCAGTGTCTGTCTCAGTGTCTGTCTCAGCGTCTGTCTCAGTGTCTGTCTCAGCGTCTGTCTCAGCGTCTGTCTCAGCGTCTGTCTCAGCGTCTGTCTCAGCGTCTGTCTCAGCGTCTGTCTCAGTGTCTGTCTCAGCGTCTGTCTCCGTGTCTGTCTCAGCGTCTGTCTCAGTGTCTGTCTCAGCGTCTGTCTCAGCGTCTGTCTCAGCGTCTGTCTCAGTGTCTGTCTCAGCGTCTGTCTCAGCGTCTGTCTCAGCGTCTGTCTCAGCGTCTGTCTCAGCGTCTGTCTCAGTGTCTGTCTCAGCGTCTGTCTCAGTGTCTGTCTCAGTGTCTGTCTCAGCGTCTGTCTCAGTGTCTGTCTCAGCGTCTGTCTCAGCGTCTGTCTCAGCGTCTGTCCTTGTGTCCTAGTATCCCATTTCTCTTTCCCATTCATCATTTGCCCCTACCCGCATGGAGTCTGTCTCCCCCTTCTGTTACTACGGCCCGAGACGACCCAACCCCTCAATTCAGTTGTCATTGCAGACTTTATCTGAATTATAAATCACAGAAATTAACAAAACATAGAAGACAATTCCTGTTCACGGAAGGTTAGCTATTTAAGAGTTGTCCATCATATCCCCAATCTTGGACTAAAAAAATCCTGTTGAACCAAATACGCTTATAGCTCAGCCCCAAGCTGTCTGACTCACGCGCTGATCCCAATGGGCGAAAAACCTCGCGCCCTGCACCCCCCATATCAATTCCCCAGAGTGTGAGGGAATCAGTCAGGTGTTAACCGGGAAGGGAGCCGGGAGAAAGTGATGAAGGATAAAGGCAAAAACCCGGCAAAACAAGTTAGAGGACAACAAGTGGTGATTTTTACAAATAAAAAAGTCAAAAAAATGCCGCAATCTCAAGTGCCCGCCCGGACTCTTGAGCTTCTGGGCAGATGAGCTTGAGTGGGGGCACTCCGAAATACAGACCGAAACGTCTGGGACACAAAGGCAGAAAATTCTCCTTAACATTCTTCGCTATAATCGGGTTTTTAAAAAAATCGAAAAATCCAGACAGAAACTTACCGAAACTCTCCGGGATGGGGATAAATTTCCTTGTTTTTTTCTGCCGTCTTTGACCGCCTCCCAAGGCCTCCCTCAGCCACGACTAATAAGGTGCCTTGGCTGATTTTTTTGCGAAGTCTCTTGAAATCTGTCAGCCTATATAGGGGACGCTTTCAGGCCGGAGCTGCTGGAGGTTCCGCATGAGAGATATTCAGAGTGAATACCATTCTGCTTTTACAGAAGCAATTTCTAGAGACCTTTTATCTACGAGTATATTTGTGCTCAGTCAACCACAGAGACAGACAAGGCAGCCTCACTGATGCTTGACAGAGTGGGTTAACTTGCAGTCAGGGTCGGCTGATCCACGTTTAGCCCGAACGCGTTGCATTGTTAAAATTATTGGGCAAAATTTTAATTAGTAAAAAATTCTGCACTAAATTCTAAAGAAAAGAGAGTGAGATTAGAGACACGAAGAGAGTAGAGGGTGAGATTGGAGACAGATGGAGAGTAGAGGGAGACTGGAGACGGACAGAGAGTAGAGGGAGACTGGAGACAGACAGAGAGTAGAGGGAGACTGGAGACAGACAGAGACTAGAGGGAGACTGGAGACAGACAGAGAGTAGAGGGAGACTGGAGACAGACAGAGAGTAGAGGGAGACTGGAGACAGACAGAGAGTAGAGGGAGACTGGAGACAGACAGAGAGTAGAGGGAGACTGGAGACAGACAGAGAGTAGAGGGAGACTGGAGACAGACAGAGAGTAGAGGGAGACTGGAGACAGACAGAGAGTAGAGGGAGACTGGAGACAGACAGAGAGTAGAGGGAGACTGGAGACAGACAGAGAGTAGAGGGAGACTGGAGACAGACAGAGAGTAGGGAGTGAGACTGGAGACAGATAGAGAACACAGAGGAAGATCAGATGGAGAAAGATACCAAGGCGGAGACAAGAGATGGTAACTACAATATGAGACGACGACCATTGATCAAGGCGGCCAGTTTCAGAGTGTTGTCTTCCCCTAACCTCAACTATAAATTCGGTGACCTCTCATTACGCTGACGCTTTATTTGTCAAAAAATAAAGTCCGGGGAGGTTCAAGTGCGTGTTTGTGTGGACGCGCAGCCCCCAATACAAAGAAATGTAAGCGCGATGGCTGCCTGAATGATGGAGAAAGTGGGCGAGCCGAGCCGATGGGGCGGCTGTTTGTTGATGAGGCTCCATACAAAACCCATCCCCGATCCCCAGTAAAAATCCCCAGAAGCTACCAGAGATCGCAAAGAAGAGACATTTAGCAACTCTTTAGCTATAGGTGGAGCATGAGAGCCAAGAGACCGCCCCTCGTCCCCCCACTGCTGCGACTTCTGAGCGCCTCGTCTTGTTGAATAAATGATGAGGCGAAAAACACTTTGGAGTAGGGAGTGAGTGGGAAGTGAGCGTGGAGTATTTTCTGCCTTTTGAGATTGACTGGCGGCGCTAAAGAGAGACAGAGAGAGAGCGAGAGCGAGAGCGAGAACCCCGCTGAGAGGCAATTGAAACATTGAACAAAAGGGACACAATTTTTCCTGAGGAAGCTGCCTCTTACCTAGGCCCGGGATGCGATGGAAAAGCGTGGCCTCTTCATCAATTGGCCCTGCTACTGCGTCAGCAGGTGTCTGTCTGTTTGGTTTTTTTACAATTCTTTCTGGCCGATCGATAAAGAGGGGCAAGCGATTGACCGTGTGCACGCATTGTCTGAGGACCAGAAAGTTCTGAGGATTTTGGAAGCGTAGGAATGGCAAAACTGAAAGATTTTTTAGAGCATACAAAAAAACTTGGACACCCGACCTTACGACCAAATGTGCAGCCAACGGCGCAGCCGCAGCTAGCTTCGCGGTGCATCCGAGTGCTGTGTACAGCTGCTCAGTCCAGACGGGCTGGAGAGGCCGCAACACCCAGCCTAAATTTTCCCAACTCAAACTTGGACCCGATCTCATCTGGGTAGACTGAAGCAATGCGGGATTAAAGGGCCTTGCTCAAAGGGCACATCTTGTCTCCTTGCAAGTTTGGGGCTCGAACCCACAACCTTCCTCCACAACCCCTCTCCCCTCTCTAGAGTATGGATATGAGGGAGAGACAGATGGTAAAGTTTGAGATGGGAACAATCGACAGAGGGAAAGAGGGCAATAGGAAAGATTGCAAATGCTAGAAGATAAAGTCACAGCGATTTCAGTTTGGCCGTCATACAACTACGAGACTCGTATAATGAGACTTTCCAGCTGCTTTAATAAGACAGAAATCTCGTGCATCGACCATCGAATATTTCTTCAAAACATCCGGTAAATCTGTCGCAAGTATCGCGGGGTGTCACACAGCTAAATGTTCATTGAAGTTTCAAGCAATATTTTAACGGAAAACGTGTGCTTAAATTTAGCTACTGCGGCCACATTTTCCTATGTAATAGTTAATTGCTGCATTTATGCGGTGTTTACTTGGCTCCATTGCATTGTTTATTCGCAAATTCAGACTGCAAGTCCAAACAGAAATTGGTTATCTTCCTGGCAAGCCTATTTGGGTCTGTCATCAGTTTAAATAGATTTGCTAATCCACTGACTATAGCGCTGGCTCCGTTGCTTGTAAAGAAGAATTTTTCTTGGTGCAGCAACTAGAATCATTGCTGGTCTTTCTGGTGCTGCCGCTGACTCTCAGACGAAATAATGGCTTCCATACAGATCCAGCTGCTGCTGATTATTGCTCTGCAAATGCTGGTGCTGACACACGCGTCACAGAATTTAACGAACTCTTCTAGTAAGTGGATAATCTTAGAGAATTAACCTAGTCAATGCTTAATTTACTATACCAATCTGTTACGCCCCCTTCTCCACCTCACGTCTTCCGTTTTCTCTTGCTCTCTTGATTCCTCTTTCATTTCAAATTACTTCTTCATCTTTCCTATTCGAGAGATTTACTCTCCTGAGCTAACTACGTGCTAAATCCTACACCTCAGGCACTACATCGCCTAATTTGGTAACTACCAACGGCACCGAAGCACTAAAAGGTAATTTTGTTGGGCTAATGCTAAGCCTGAGCACTGTAAACTTGAAAAAAACTATGAAAGAATCTTCGTTCATATAAAAAAATCTTTTCTTATTATCGATAGCTGCCACAGAAGCATCTACGACAGAAACAAAAGCAGAGAAAACCGCGTCGAATAGTCCCACAGCAGTTTCCTCCACAAAAGTGCCCGAAAAAACATCCACGACAACAACAACGCTCACAACAGCAACCACGACAACACCGCCCACAACATCAACCACGACAACACCGCCCACAACATCAACCACGACAACACCGCCCACAACAGCAACCACGACAACACCGCCCACAACATCAACCACGACAACACCGCCCACAACATCAACCACGACAACACCGCCCACAACATCAACCACGACAACACCGCCCACAACATCAACCACGACAACACCGCCCACAACATCAACCACGACAACACCGCCCACAACATCAACCACGACAACACCGCCCACAACATCAACCACGACAACACCGCCCACAACATCAACCACGACAACACCGCCCACAACATCAACCACGACAACAACGCCCAAAACATCAACTATGACAACAGCACCCACAACAACAACCACAGCAGCACCGCCAACAACAAGAATGATCGCTACGAAGACATCGAAAATAAATTTACAAGAAAATCCTTCCAATCTTAATATCGGTTCAACTTTTGCCTCGAACGCAGAATCGACTGCGGATTCTCCGAGCGCAACTTTAGCACCAGCAATCGACGCGTCAAAGACAACAACAGCAGCAAAATCTGATGCCATAGCAACTACAAAAGCGTCACCAGTTGAAGACAAGACACCAAGGCAGCCGCAGCCGCCGCCGCCGCGGCCCGACCCGGAACCGAAATCGCAGAGCCAGGTTGGCTACCAAGTGGTGATTTGCTTTCTCCTCCTGCTGCTCTGCATCACGCTGGGCATCCTGCTCTGCCAGCAGCTGAAAAGCAACAACGAACTGGTCAACAGAGGCATCGACGGCGGATCCGACGATCAAAATCAAGAGGACGTCGAGGCTGGCCAAATCGAGGCCGACGACGAAAACGCCGCCGACGAGGCGGAAGTTTGCACCGATCCGAATTGCGAGGCGACAGCAACCAGGCCCATGGTGATCGAAGGTCGGGCTGGCGGATCGCTGGAGGTTATCCACGAGGAGCAGGACGGCGAGGGCGACCAGAGCGAGGGTGTGGAGCTGATGCAGATCAACGCCGGGGAGGCAAAACTGGAGGCCAAGGAGCTCAAGAAGCTGGCCGAGAAGGAGAGAAAGGCGGCGAAGAAAGCCAAGAAGGAGGCCAAAAAGGCGGAGAAGGCGAGTAAAGCGGAAGCGGCCAGAATCAGCAAGTTGGCTGTCAAAAGATTGTCAGATTTGACTCGTCCGGGCCCGTCGCAGACCGAGTCTGAGATTGAGGGCGGCGCCTCTGGCAAAGCAAATGAAGGTGAGGATGCAACTGATGGTGCGACTGGAGGCAAGCAGACTTTTGAAGCTGAAGGACTCGACAAATCAAATGTTGACGAAGCGGTAAAACCGGAAGACACTAAAGTTGATAATTTGAGGAAACCGGAAGTGGCAAAGACTGAAGAGGGAAAGAAACCGGAAGTGGCAAAGGCTGAAGAGGTGAAGAAACCGGAAGTAGCAAAAGCTGAAGAGACGAAGAAACCGGAAGTGGCAAAGGCTAAAGAGGCGAAGAAACCGGAAGTGGCAAAGGCTGAAGAGACGAAGAAACCGGAAGTGGCAAAAGCTGAAGAAGTGAAGAAACCGGAAGCACCTAAGCCTGAAGAAGTGAAGAAACCGGAAGCACCTGAAGAAGCGAAAAAACCGGAAACACCTGAGCCTGAAGAAGTGAAGAAATCAGAAGCGGTAAAGACTGAAGAAACAAAAAAATCGGATGAGGCCAAGACAGACAGTACAGAAGAGGTCGCGGGTTCGACTCAACCAACTGAATCGCAAATAGAAAAGACTGCCCTTTGATTCTTGAATTGGAACTTGCTATATTTTTTGTGTAGAAATGTTTCACACAGGATTTGAGTGCCATCAAGTAAGACACGGTTTAGTAAAGTTTATTTAGCGCAAAGATAACTTGTTTATGGAAATAGTAGTGCAATCTTACGCTTATATGAAATCAATTTTCGGCAAAATACATATTTGCATCGTTTGGCGTGCATTAGCTACTCAAGTTTCACTTATCAGCTCAACCTATCCAGAATATTTTGATGTAAAAAGTTTATTCTAAGCTTGCTACAAATCGAAAATAATAAATTCATACACTCACAGAATGATAAACTTGCTTATTCAAGTGGAGCGCCAGATAATTTAAACAGCCCATACCAAGCGCATATAATCTTTGAAGTGTGTAAATCTGACTTTTCAATACTTTTTATTCGAAATTTTTTAATTAGCTGTTTAAAAAGTTAATAATGTACATTTCCGCTATTGTAAGTAGCCACTAAATTAACACTGACTTTCGTGAGAGAAAAATTTAGCAAAACACTTTTAAATAAAGGTGCATTTTTGTCACCTTCAACATTAGCTGCTTTAATTTGGTTGACTAATGACTTATTTTACATTGCAGTCTTAATTTGAATCTCTCGGTAACTCTTATTAATTCCCCAAGTGGTATATTTGCGCTAAATATCGCGAGGATTTACAAATTATTATATTATTATTATTATTATTCTGACACCTTTTGAGTGCAAATTTTCATCGATTTTTTTAACGTTTTTCAAACGAATTGGTAATAATTCAAGCAGAAAAGCATCATTGGGTTGGGTAATTAACAATAAATAGAAAAAAGGAGTAAAAATAAAACAAACAAATTGTCAACAAAAAGATTATGAAAGTAAATTAATTTGAAAGGATTAGACAAAAAGTGTTACTTTTTGCTTCCGCATCAAAGTGTTTAAGCATCTAGCTAGGCTGTTCCAATATTTACGAGTAAATACATTTCCTTTGAAAACTATACAGTGGGGGAAATTTTCCCCGTTCTGATCTCGCGCCATTATTATCTGTGTGGGGGTTTACGAGGAGAATAGATCTACAGTTCCCTTTATGTGCTAATATCGCTCTCTAAAATTACCACTATTTCTCACATCGTCTCTCCCTCGCCCTCTCACTCTGCCTCTCAATCTCTCTCTCAATCTCCCTCTCAATCTCCCTCTCAATCTCCCTCTCAATCTCCCTCTCAATCTCCCTCTCAATCTCCCTCTCACTCTCCCTCTCACTCTCCCTCTCAATCTCCCTCTCAATCTCCCTCTCACTCTCCCTCTCAATCTCCCTCTCACTCTCCCTCTCAATCTCCCTCTCAATCTCCCTCTCAATCTCCCTCTCAATCTCCCTCTCACTCTCCCTCTCAATCTCCCTCTCAATCTCCCTCTCAATCTCCCTCTCAATCTCCCTCTCAATCTCCCTCTCAATCTCCCTCTCAATCTCCCTCTCAATCTCCCTCTCAATCTCCCTCAATCTCCCTCTCAATCTCCCTCTCAATCTCACTCTCAATCTCACTCTCAATCTCCCTCTCAATCTCCCACTCTCAATCTCCCACTCTCACCGTCTCTTTCTCTTTGAGTCTCACTCTCTACCTCTCTTACTCTCTCTCCCTGTCTACGTCACTCTCCCTCAGTCCCTCTCTATTTGTCCTTTCTCTTTAAACGCAATCCCGCTCCTTGTCAATCTGTCCTTCTGATCCTCACCGCACGTCTTCCTCGTTTTTCTCAGCTGCAAATTCGGCAGGCAACTCACTGAATGAATTTATCATTGATATTGCAGCACTTTCAATACTGGCTTGATAATTTTTTTCTAAGAATTTGAAACTACTGACCCACAGCTGTAGTGTGTCTGTCTGTCTGTCTGTCTGTCTGTCTGTCTGTCTGTATGTCTGTCTGTCTGTCTGTCTGTCTGTGTCTGTCTGTCTGTGTCTGTCTGTCTGTCTGTCTGTCTGTCTGTCTGTCTGTCTGTGTCTGTCTGTCTGTGTCTGTCTGTCTGTCTGTCTGTCTGTCTGTCTGTCTGTCTGTCTGTCTGTCTGTCTGTCTGTCTGTCTGTCTGTCTGTCTGTCTGTCTGTCTGTCTGTCTGTCTGTCTGTCTGTCTGTCTGTCTGTCTGTCTGTCTGTCTGTCTGTCTGTCTGTCTGTCTGTCTGTCTGTCTGTCTGTCTGTGTGCCTGTGTGTCTGTCTGTCTGTCTGTCTGTCTGTCTGTCTGTCTGTCTGTGTGTCTGTCTGTAGGTCTGTCTGTAGGTTTGTCTGTCTGTCTGTCTGTCTGTCTGTTTGTCTGTCTGTTTGTCTGTCTGTCTGTCTGTCTGTCTGTCTGTCTGTCTGTCTGTCTGTCTGTCTGTCTGTCTGTCTGTCTGTCTGTCTGTCTGTCTGTCTGTCTGTCTGTCTGTCTGTCTGTCTGTGTCTGTCTATGTGTCTGTGTCTGTCTGTCTATCTGTATCTCTGTCTGTGTGTCTGTGTGTCTGTCTGCCTGTCTGTATGTCTGTCTGTCTGTCTGTCTATCTATATGTCTGTCTCTGTGTCTGCCTGTCTGTCTGTCTTTGTGTCTGTGTGTCGTCTGTCTGTCTGTCTGTGCATCTTTTTGTATATTTCATTTGTGTGCCTTACATCTCTTTTTCTTTAATTCAGCCAAGGAAATCCAGATCTAATACTAGTTTCTAGATCTAGGACTGCTTGATTCAGCTTACGCAGCAGGTGGTCTGCTTGAAAGCCGACCAAGGCTGAGTCACTTCATGTTAGTAGGCACACGAATAAACAAGTCGGGGCCGAGCCCAACCGCGAACTATTTATTATTTCACGACAAGTCTAAGAACGTACATAACGTACATTGAATATTCATTTAACATTAAATATTTAGCATTAAACATTGAAGCCATCTGATTGGCGAAGGAATAAAATATGAAAAAACGTGCAGCGTGCAACTTAAGTGAATAAACGAAAAGGAAAGATAACTCAGAGAGCAAAGCAAATCAAAGGTACAAACCCAACACTGCTTACGAGTTTCATTAAAATCACTGATGTTAGCACAATTGCATACAAAGCACAGGAACGAACCCTCAGTCCCTGTTTACACTGAACTAAAAAGAACAGACCATATGAGGTCCTATTTAAATTTTTTGTGAGTTCTATAGGGCGAGTTCTACAGAGTTTATTATTTTCCATGCTGAATCACAAAATGAGCCGCGTTTGTGAGCCCCTCTGTTTACCCTGGTCAAGCGCCACTGGCTAAGGCCAAAAAACACACATTGACGGCAACCTCTTTTTAAGCGCCGAGTTACATAAATTCGACAGAAGAGCAGCTGTCCAGTTGAAAAATAAAAATCTGATAACTCCTTTCTATTTTGTTTGCGGACAAGTACGAAAAAGTGGATTGATAAAAAACGGGTAAGAGTTTTTAAAAAATTTTATACTGGGGCACGATTATTTAGTAAAAAATTCATACTGTTGGACTCTGATTGGGCTCATTGGACCCCTAATAAACACTGAATAAGGCTTGTCGGAGCCCTTATGAGCTCTCACTGA
>CATNEM010000221.1:945000-1035928 GCA_950096795.1 Macrostomum cliftonense
TGTCTGCCTGTGTGTCTGTCTGTCTGTCTGTCTGTCTGTCTGTCTGTCTGTCTGCCTGTGTGTCTGTCTGTCTGTCTGTCTGTCTGTCTGTCTGTCTGTCTGTCTGTCTGTCTGTCTGTCTGTCTGTCTGTCTGTCTGTGTGTCTGTCTGTCTGTCTGTCTGTGTGTCTGTCTGTCTGTCTGTGTGTCTGTCTGTCTGCCTCTCTGTTTGTTTTTCTGTCTGTCTGCCTGTCTGTCTGTGTCTGTCTGTTTGTTTTTCTGTCTGTCTGTGTGTCTGTTTGTTTTTCTGTCTGTCTGTGTGTCTGTCTGTCTGCCTGTCTGTTTGTTTTTCTGTCTGTCTGCCTGTCTGTCTGTCTGCCTGTCTGTTTGTTTTTCTGTCTGTCTGCCTGTCTGTCTGTCTGCCTGTCTGTTTGTTTTTCTGTCTGTCTGCCTGTCTGTCTCTGTCTGTCTGTCTGTCTGTCTGCCTGTATGTGTCTTGTTTTTCTGCTCCTTTATCAGAAGACAGACAGCTCCGTCTGAAGGTCTACTAATATTGGTTTCTCTTCCTCACACTCGCTGTCTCTCCCCCCATGCTGCAGGGCAGCTTTTATATTGGAGCTGTTCAGCTCGCCACGCTCTCGCCACCTGATCGCTGCTCGCGGATTGGCTAAAAATTGTTTCCGAGACTCACGCGAAAAACTCGACTGCTCGCATGGCGTCATTCACTCACAAGCTGCCTCAATCGAAAAGTTTAGCTCAAATATCACAACGTCGAATTAATCCCATATCCCATCAGGCCTTTTACAAGTATCTTTAATCCATCCAGATCCTATCAGGTCTGTTATCTCTAAATTATCCTAGATTTTATCATTTCTGTTTTCTCCAATAAATAACCGATTCGATCAGGTATTTTATTTTATTTTTACATATTTTTATTTAACTGAGAAAAATCAGGCTGAGCTGAGTGATTATTCCCTATTTTATTCTATATTCAGCAACTGGGCTGCCATATCCCATCCGTTTCCATATTGATAAACAGACTGAGTTTCCGAGTCCAGGTGAGAACAGGTTTCAGAACGGAACGAAAACACTCCCCCGAGCATAAATAAACTGTTTATTAACTTGGGACGAAGCCAACGGGAGCAGCTGCCGAGCTTCGGTGGGGCAGTGAAGTCAGAAGCCCGTGGCTTCGAATAGATCAAAAGCTAGAGAAAAATCAGCCGCTTTGTCTCCAACAGCACCTGGGGACTCGGCTATCAAAGCCGCTAATTTGTTTCTGATTTCAGTCTGGATGTTTGTTAGCACGCGGCCAGCTCGTGATAAAAACGATGTTTTTCTTTACTAGTGCAGAAGACAGTTGCAGGAAGCGGAATCTCGAATTATATTTTTCCCCGACACGGGACGGGCATAAAATAACTGGAACACAGGCCTGCAGTGGGATTTTTTGACGAGCGTCTCGAATTTCGCTGAAGCCGTGTTGGTTAAATAATTTTTGGCCGATTTATTTTTGGCTCTCAAGACAGCAAATTAAAAAATCGTCCACCCCCTCAAATTCGGAGAAATGGCGCCAGATTTTGCCGGCTAGCCGTACAAAAATTATTCGACAATAAAAAATTTGGAGCAAAAAAGGTTACGGCCCAACTTTTTTATGACTCGTGAAAATAAAACGCTTGCTTAAGAGTGAATTGCTAAAACCTTGTTTTTAACAGGCAAGCTTAAATAATAAAAATGTAAAAAAGATTCAGCGCGAAAATATAAAATATGCTTCATTAACTTTTAGCTACTGAATGAGCGGAGGCAGGTAAGTAATATAAAAAGCACACGTGTACCTAAATTTAAACACGCATTAGAATTTTGTAAGAATATTTTTTAAAATAGAGATTTTAAAAATCTGATTGGCTGTGATGAAGTCACTATTGCAGCTGGTGCATTTGGTGATGAGGAAACGCGTAGCTCATAAATGATGTCGGAGTGGACGGCTGCTGCTGCTGCTGCTGCTGCTGGTGAGGCTGCTGATAAGCCATAGCTGGCAGGAATATTGACGAAGGATTCAGAGGCATCGGAAAGCAGGGTGGCGAGCAGGGTCCCAACTGTAGCACACTGTACATTGCTTGATGAGCTGATTGCTGCGCCAGAGGCAAGTACTGATGGTGCTGCGACAGCTGGGAGGACAAAGGCGACTCGTGCGTTGTCCGCATGTGCAGCTGCTTCACCAGCGGCAGGTCTGGCAGCACGGCGCCACACTGACAGGCGAAGGCAGTCGGCTGGGAGGCGGCAGCTTCGGCTGCGGCTGCGGCTGCGGCGGCTGCTGCTGCCGCCGTGTCTGGCGAGTCCAACGTTACCCGGCGTCGCGGAGTCTTCTGCTTGTGCTGCACACTATTTTGCTGCTGATGCTGCTGCTGCTGCAGTTGATGAAGGCGACTCTGACGCCGCTTCGATGTCCGCTGTCCGACGGACAAAAGTTTCAGCTGGTCTAGCAGCTCCTCAGTTTCCGGCATATCCGGCACCGGAGCCGGCCGATGGTGCTGCTGTTGCGCAGCACTGGCAGCCGCAGCGTCACCTTCAGTCTCGCTATTCGGTATGATGGCGGCGGTGCTTCCAGACTCCCGGTCTTTGACAATCTTCAGACCCATCCGGCGCACAGCCTCGGCGACCGGATGCTGGGCAGTTTTGTGCTGCATCAACTGCTGTGCACAGCCGAACCACTGGTCGCAATTGTAGCAGCGAACAAAGGAGCTTCGCCGACGGGTCCGAGACAACTGTTGAGTCTGCTGCTGCTGCTGCGTCTGCGCTTGCACAGGCGTTGAAGCGTACGGCGATGTTGGATTGGAGTCCATGCTTAACTAAAACGTTCTTTTTATTGCTACAGTTCTACTGTTAAAAACTCAGACCGCGATAATTTAATTGGCGTGCGATAATTTAAGTTTGAATTTATCTTAGAGAAAGAACCCAAAAAGCTGGGGCACGTCACGGCGTGAGGTGGCTGTCCGTTGGATCTAAGAGCGCTTCTCATTGGCTAGCTGGGGGTAAGCGGGGTAGAAGGTTTGATTTTGTACATCGTCAACAAGGTAAGAGGTGTGTTTTTGTTTATCGATCAGGAATACATTATTCAACTAAAGAGCAAGTTTAAGTGCCTAATTATCTGTTTTATAAGAATCCAGATCAGCTACGAGCTAATATAATTTTTTTAAAATGCCGATTTACAATGCAATAAAAAAGCTTAGTCAAGCGAATGTACACTAAAATTTCCGACCATTGGTTTGACAGGACAGCGGAGTGCACTGAAAACTAACTATCCATGGAGGCCATTGTGGGTTGTTTTATTCCTTTGAATTCAAGTATCGTCTTGCACTGTTTCTCATCTCCTCACTTGGCTAACTTTACGAAGCCCCATGTTTTCTATCCAACTAGCCAGTAAAACCTCTATTTGCATTCAATATCGAAAAAACCCCTTTAAATTGCAAGCAAATTGAATTTTTCCCACGAGTGTCAAAAAATCAATGTCGTTCTTCTGACGAACAAAAATGCACAATAATGGTATATTTTTTTCCTGCTTGAAAAAATGACTCAAGCAAAAAACGGGCTCAGTTTAAAAAAACTTGCTCTCAAAGTTAGCTCCGATGTAAATAGCAAGCAGTTTGTTTACTGAGGAGCCGGCGGGAAAGATGTACCCTTTGCTGAAAGAGATACAGGGCAAAAACATTAGTTTACTTATCATTGAGTTTTAGACTAGAGGTTAGGGCGCCACTCTCATGATTGGAATGTCCCGGGCTCGAGCCCCGGCTCTAAGGAGACAAGTTTTACGTTTTGGGGCAAGTCACTTAATCGTGAATTGAGTTACACGGCCCTTGGGAGCTAATTAAAACACCGATTTATTTCTGACATACCTTTCACTCCAGTTCAGATCCGGATCAGTTTTGACTGGCACTCGTTTTTCTGCTTTTACCAATGTGCTTTGTTCCCGTCTTCAGCTTGCCGCTTGAGCCGCTTCTTCCAGCTGACGAATTCGAGGCGGCTGTTGGCGCCGCTTTGGCTGCCTCCTCCAGCTCGTCCGGACGCACTGCCGACTTTCGCCTAGTCGACTCTAACTTTAGCGTCGTCGACTGCTTCCTCGACGAAGCGCCGGACGCTTCAACATCGACTTTGCTCGACTTGTTCCGTCTGACCGGCGCCTTAGCAACCGGCCGGCTCTCTGTTTTTGTTGCTCCATTTGCTGTCGCAGTCGTTGAGTCGGACGGCGGACAGCGCCAGGTAGCGGAGCGGCTGCTCTCCTGGTACTCGAGGGTCAGCAGCACCAGCCGCTTGCGCCCCAGCCGCTGCGCCGCCGTCGAGTTCGCGGTCGCAGCTATCGACTTTGACGACTTGGCCGACGGCTGCGTCTTGGACGATCGCGGCTGTTTTTGTTGCTGTCGCTTTGGCCGGCGGCGTCGCCTGCTGTCGCTGCCGCTGTCCCCGGCGCTGCCGTCCGTTGTTGACGCTGTGGCAGTTCTGGTTGATGCCAGGTCCGGCTGACCGGCCTCCGAGAAGCCGATCCGATAAGCGGCGAGCACCGACGTCTGTTGCGACACCAGCGGCCGTTCGGCATCGACTGACGGCGTCTCCACCATGCTGGCAGCTGCCAGTTTGAAGCCTTGGGCGGCGGCGTCCATGTGCTCCGCTGACGGACAGCTCGACTCGCCGAGGCCTTGAAGACCAGCGTTTCCAGTCTGCGTTCGGCTGGTTGGAGATGCTGATTCGGCCTTGTAGCTGGCGTCTGGGCTTCTGGGTAGTAGTAGTAGTAGTAGTAGTAGTAGTAGTAGTAGTAGTAGTAGTAGTAGTAGTAGTAGTAGTAGTAGTAGTAGTAGTAGTAGTAGTAGTAGTAGTAGTAGTAGTAGTAGTAGTAGTAGTAGTAGTAGTAGTAGTAGTAGTAGTAGTAGTAGTAGTAGTAGTAGTAGTAGTAGTAGTAGTAGTAGTAGTAGTAGTAGTAGTAGTAGTAGTAGTAGTAGTAGTAGTAGTAGTAGTAGTAGTAGTAGTAGTAGTAGTAGTAGTAGTAGTAGTAGTAGTAGTAGTAGTAGTAGTAGTAGTAGTAGTAGTAGTAGTAGTAGTAGTAGTAGTAGTAGTAGTAGTAGTAGTAGTAGTAGTAGTAGTAGTAGTAGTAGTAGTAGTAGTAGTAGTAGTAGTAGTAGTAGTAGTAGTAGTAGTAGTAGTAGTAGTAGTAGTAGTAGTAGTAGTAGTAGTAGTAGTAGTAGTAGTAGTAGTAGTAGTAGTAGTAGTAGTAGTAGTAGTAGTAGTAGTAGTAGTAGTAGTAGTAGTAGTAGTAGTAGTAGTAGTAGTAGTAGTAGTAGTAGTAGTAGTAGTAGTAGTAGTAGTAGTAGTAGTAGTAGTAGTAGTAGTAGTAGTAGTAGTAGTAGTAGTAGTAGTAGTAGTAGTAGTAGTAGTAGTAGTAGTAGTAGTAGTAGTAGTAGTAGTAGTAGTAGTAGTAGTAGTAGTAGTAGTAGTAGTAGTAGTAGTAGTAGTAGTAGTAGTAGTAGTAGTAGTAGTAGTAGTAGTAGTAGTAGTAGTAGTAGTAGTAGTAGTAGTAGTAGTAGTAGTAGTAGTAGTAGTAGTAGTAGTAGTAGTAGTAGTAGTAGTAGTAGTAGTAGTAGTAGTAGTAGTAGTAGTAGTAGTAGTAGTAGTAGTAGTAGTAGTAGTAGTAGTAGTAGTAGTAGTAGTAGTAGTAGTAGTAGTAGTAGTAGTAGTAGTAGTAGTAGTAGTAGTAGTAGTAGTAGTAGTAGTAGTAGTAGTAGTAGTAGTAGTAGTAGTAGTAGTAGTAGTAGTAGTAGTAGTAGTAGTAGTAGTAGTAGTAGTAGTAGTAGTAGTAGTAGTAGTAGTAGTAGTAGTATAGTAGTAGTAGTAGTAGTAGTAGTAGTAGTAGTAGTAGTAGTAGTAGTAGTAGTAGTAGTAGTAGTAGTAGTAGTAGTAGTAGTAGTAGTAGTAGTAGTAGTAGTAGTAGTAGTAGTAGTAGTAGTAGTAGTAGTAGTAGTAGTAGTAGTAGTAGTAGTAGTAGTAGTAGTAGTAGTAGTAGTAGTAGTAGTAGTAGTAGTAGTAGTAGTAGTAGTAGTAGTAGTAGTAGTAGTACTTATAACCACCTACCTTTGGCCTGATGGGGCAGTATCATCAGCTTCATTCCTCTTCAGTGTGCTATCTGAAGCTGAGGATTCTTCATCCTGAGCTGCTGCTGTATTCTTCTCCCCAGGTTTCTGCTGCTGCGAGGTGTGCACCTGTGTCTGACTCTCTGACTGCGGTGTCAGCGGCAGCAGTTGCGGCGGCAGCTCCACCGTCTCGTGAGTCACCGCGCCGTCCTTCGGCTTCAACGCAACTCGATGGCAGCGGTAGCTCCCGTCGAAGGAGTTGAAAGTGGCAAACAAGAGCAGCAGGTTGCCTGTGATTGACAGGCGGGCGCTGCCGCTGCTCCTGTCGCGTTGGCTCAATTTGGATTCGTCCGGACTCTGATTCTCGCTGTCTTCCTTCGCCAAGCGCAGCGCGATTCGCAGCAGGTCTTTTTGAAGTTCCCGACGCTGCTTTCCGTAGGCGGCATAGGCTCTGGCGCGGTTTGAAATTTCGGGTTTTTTTGATGTCTTTGATTTGCGCAATGCTTCCGAATTTTGAAGCTCAGTTTAGGGCTTCGAGAGTTTCCGATTTTTAAACGTTAAGTTTTGAAAAATAAAAGTTCCGGACATCTGTGAAGTTTAGGTCGATAAAATCGTACTTTCCGTTTTCCTATATCAGTGAAACTTTACTTATTTCTGTTTTAGTACATAGTAAGCTTCAGTGGGAAGTTTGAAGTTCAAAAACTTACCCAAAGTGGTACAACAGGCGTGTTCGCTCTTAAAGTGCTTTTTGTAAAAATAATTGAAAAGTTTTCTTAGAAAATTTAGATTTTTATCGTGTTGAAAGTACCAACATCATATTTATTGATGTATTATTTTAACTAGTTAACGATTTTGTTACGCGTTTAATTTTTTTGATACTGCAATTTTAATAGCAAAATATAACTAATTTTGTTAGTCAATAAGTTAATTTCGGTTAAATGGACTTCTTTAAATCAGCAATTTTTAGGCACATTTTTAAAGTGAATTTTTTATCTTAACTTTGATGTTGTGCACGTTGTCTGCTCTTCCTAAATTTTGGAAAAAATGTAAATTTCAAATCTATTCAATTACAGATAACGAATTCTCCAAATTATCCTCGTCTGTTTAAAATACGAGTACAATTAACCGTAAGTTTATCTACTAATTTTTTATCACAGTTAAGCATCCAAGACTCAGAGTGTAGGTTCAGCTACTAAAAAAGGAAAAGAAGAATACAGACACAATCTTCAATAGATCCCCATGCCTCTATTAAAGATTAGGTCTGTAAATTATTTTATCTACAGGCCTCCCCTCCACCCTAAAACCCCTCTGCCCCTGACCCCGGGTGTGGGTTTAAGCTAAATGACCAGAAAGCCCTTGTAGAGACAGATTTATGACCCTGGCAAAACTTGAAGTATTTTACCAACCTAAACAAAGGTTCCGGTAGGTTCCGGTAGAGGAGTTGTAGCCAGAGAAATTGTAGCCTAGTGGCTAGGGCGCCTGCCTCATGACCGGAAGGTCGTGGGTTCGAGTCCCGGCCCTTGGTGACAATTTGTGCCCTTGAGCAAGGCACTTTAATCCCGCATTGCTTCAGTCAACCCAGCTGAGATTGGGTACCAGTTTGAGCTAGGTAAATTTATTGTGGGTGTTGCGGCCCCTCCAGCCCGTCAGGCTGGAAGCTGTACACAGCCCTCGGATGCGCCGCGCAACTAGCTGCGGCTGTGCCGTGGGCTGTACATCTGGTCGAAAGGTCGGGTGTCTAAATTTATTATTTATTATTTTTATCATTTACAGGTTTCGAATTATGAATTTTCGAGGTTTTTATTTATTTTTTTCATTCTAAAGTTTAGGTTTTAGCATTTTCAGACTTTTGAAGCGACTGACCTGGCCGCCTTGACGAGCTGTCTGCTATAAAGGGCCGAGTCTTTCAGCTTGGCCATGCAGCGCTCCACCGCGGCCCAGTAGAGATGGTCGCTCTGCAGTTGGTTAATCTGAACTGTCCAGGCAGCGTCCAGTAGTGACTCAACTTCATTGAGACTTTTCTTCTGCGCGTCAGTTTTCCCAGACTCCGTGTTGTACGATTGAGGCCGAACTCGCTTTGCCGAGTTGCCGGTCATAACTGCCGTTTGGAGGTGTTATAATTACGGAGAATCAATATTTCTTTCAATCTAGTGTACTTTTATGACCGCCTTTAAGAGAACTTTATTATGAGCCGTGAAAAATTTCTCAGTTCTTTGGCGCTTTTTAAATATTGGTAGGAAAATTTATGTTGAAAGCGTCCGATTTTAACCATAGACTTTTAAAACTTACACGATTCCTATTAATAGATAAAAGTAAATTCCAAATGTAGATTTGGTCCATTTCTTGTAGCAAAAATAATTGGACCCGAGTGAATGCACTTTGTCATCTGTTCTGGTCTGATAATTTTCCGTTTTTAAGTCTCGAGCTTTTATAACAATTTGAGGTCATGAATTATCAAAGAGTGATTTTATATAGTTCATCAACATGTGTCTCATAGTTTATCATCTTTTATAACACTTAGTTTGTGACATCATCATTCATATAGTTTATCGTCACATGAATCAATTAGTTTATCATCTAGTGAGTCATATAGTTTATCATCTAGTGAGTCACATAGTTTATCATCTAGTGAGTCATATAGTTCATCATCTAGTGAGTCATATAGTTTATCATCTAGTGAGTCATATAGTTCATCATCTAGTGAGTCCCATAGTTTATCATCTAGTGAGTCACATAGTTTATCATCTAGTGAGTCATATCGTTTATCATCTCGTCAGTCATATAGTTTATCATCTAGTGAGTCACATAGTTTATCATCTAGTGAGTCACATAGTTTATCATCTCGTGAGTCGTATAGTTTATCATCTAGTGAGTCACATAGTTTATCATCTAGTGAGTCACATAGTTTATCATCTCGTGAGTCACATAGTTTATCATCTAGTGAGTCATATAGTTTATCATCTAGTGAGTCACATAGTTTATCATCTAGTGAGTCATATAGTTTATCATCTAGTGAGTCACATAGTTAATCATCTAGTGAGTCATATAGTTTATCATCTAGTGAGTCACATAGTTTATCATCTCGTGAGTCACATAGTTTATCATCTCGTGAGTCACATAGTTTATCATCTCGTGAGTCATATAGTTTATCATCTAGTGAGTCACATAGTTTATCATCTAGTGAGTCACATAGTTTATCATCTAGTGAGTCACATAGTTTATCATCTAGTGAGTCATATAGTTTATCATCTAGTGAGTCACATAGTTTATCATCTAGTGAGTCACATAGTTTATCATCTAGTGAGTCCCATAGTTTATCATCTCGTGAGTCACATAGTTTATCACCTCGTGAGTCACATAGTTTATCATCTAGTGAGTCACATAGTTAATCATCTAGTGAGTCACATAGTTTATCATCTAGTGAGTCATATAGTTTATCATCTAGTGAGTCACATAGTTCATCATCTAGTGAGTCATATAGTTTATCAACTAGTGAGTCATATAGTTTATCAACTAGTGAGTCACATAGTTTATCATCTAGTGAGTCACATAGTTTATCATCTAGTGAGTCACATAGTTAATCATCTAGTGAGTCACATAGTTCATCATCTAGTGAGTCATATAGTTTATCAACTAGTGAGTCATATAGTTTATCAACTAGTGAGTCACATAGTTTATCATCTAGTGAGTCACATAGTTTATCATCTAGTGAGTCATATAGTTTATCATCTAGTGAGTCATATAGTTTATCATCTAGTGAGTCATATAGTTTATCAACTAGTGAGTCACATAGTTCATCATCTAGTGAGTCATATAGTTTATCAACTAGTGAGTCACATAGTTCATCATCTAGTGAGTCACATAGTTAATCATCTAGTGAGTCACATAGTTCATCATCTAGTGAGTCACATAGTTCATCATCTAGTGAGTCACATAGTTTATCATCTAGTGAGTCACATAGTTCATCATCTAGTGAGTCATATAGTTTATCATCTCGTCAGTCATATAGTTTATCATCTAGTGAGTCACATAGTTTATCATCTAGTGAGTCACATAGTTTATCATCTCGTTAGTCGTATAGTTTATCATCTAGTGAGTCACATAGTTTATCATCTAGTGAGTCACATAGTTTATCATCTCGTGAGTCACATAGTTTATCATCTAGTGAGTCACATAGTTTATCATCTAGTGAGTCATATAGTTTATCAACTAGTGAGTCACATAGTTTATCATCTAGTGAGTCATATAGTTTATCATCTAGTGAGTCATATAGTTTATCATCTAGTGAGTCATATAGTTTATCATCTAGTGAGTTACATAGTTCATCATCTAGTGAGTCATATAGTTTATCATCTAGTGAGTCATATAGTTTATCATCTAGTGAGTCACATAGTTTATCATCTAGTGAGTCACATAGTTCATCATCTAGTGAGTCACATAGTTTATCATCTAGTGAGTCACATAGTTAATCATCTAGTGAGTCACATAGTTTATCATCTAGTGAGTCACATAGTTTATCATCTAGTGAGTCATATAGTTTATCATCTAGTGAGTCACATAGTTTATCATCTAGTGAGTCATATAGTTTATCATCTAGTGAGTCATATAGTTCATCATCTAGTGAGTCCCATAGTTTATCATCTAGTGAGTCACATAGTTTATCATCTAGTGAGTCATATAGTTTATCATCTAGTGAGTCACATAGTTTATCATCTAGTGAGTCACATAGTTTATCATCTCGTGAGTCACATAGTTTATCATCTAGTGAGTCACATAGTTTATCATCTAGTGAGTCACATAGTTTATCATCTAGTGAGTCATATCGTTTATCATCTCGTCAGTCATATAGTTTATCATCTAGTGAGTCACATAGTTTATCATCTAGTGAGTCACATAGTTTATCATCTAGTGAGTCACATAGTTAATCATCTAGTGAGTCACATAGTTTATCATCTAGTGAGTCATATAGTTTATCATCTAGTGAGTCATATAGTTCATCATCTAGTGAGTCATATAGTTCATCATCTAGTGAGTCCCATAGTTTATCATCTAGTGAGTCACATAGTTTATCATCTAGTGAGTCATATAGTTTATCATCTAGTGAGTCACATAGTTTATCATCTAGTGAGTCATATAGTTTATCATCTAGTGAGTCACATAGTTCATCATCTAGTGAGTCATATAGTTTATCAACTAGTGAGTCACATAGTTTATCATCTAGTGAGTCACATAGTTTATCATCTAGTGAGTCACATAGTTTATCATCTAGTGAGTCACATAGTTTATCAACTAGTGAGTCATATAGTTTATCATCTAGTGAGTCATATAGTTTATCATCTAGTGAGTCACATAGTTTATCATCTAGTGAGTCACATAGTTTATCATCTAGTGAGTCACATAGTTTATCATCTAGTGAGTCATATAGTTTATCATCTAGTGAGTCATATAGTTTATCATCTAGTGAGTCATATAGTTTATCATCTAGTGAGTCACATAGTTTATCATCTAGTGAGTCATATAGTTTATCATCTAGTGAGTCATATAGTTTATCATCTAGTGAGTTACATAGTTCATCATCTAGTGAGTCACATAGTTTATCATCTAGTGAGTTACATAGTTTATCATCTAGTGAGTCACATAGTTCATCATCTAGTGAGTCACATAGTTTATCATCTAGTGAGTCATATAGTTTATCACGTCAAAAAGTAATTAATTTCCGCATATGATCCGGTACTGCAGTAGACTTCAATTTACGCATATAGCTGAGGCATCATGCAAATTACAAATTGCTTAAATTTTATTCAAAGCGGTTCAGCTTGTCAGCTCTGCGAAGTTAAAAACCTGTCAGTCTTCGCATTGGTCAATACTCGCTGCTCCGAGCCTTTTGACGCCAGGCGCATGAGACGCGCTAGCGCGCCAAGCAGCAGATTGGCGTCGGCGGAAATCTCCGCGCGCCGCGTTCGCTGCGCCTCGCTGAGCGGCTCGTCACCGTTGCGCGGCAGCTCGTCGAGACAGTCGATCACCAGGCTGAGGTGTCGCTCGAGCCTCGCCAGCAGCGGCATCAGCGAGTCGCCCGGCTGCAGCAGCCTCGTCAGCCGCTCCTCTGAGATCGACTTCAGAAAGCGCAGCGTCTTTAGGCCGCCACCGCCGCCGCCGCCGTCGTCATCGTCAGTGGGCTCGCCTGGACGCCGCGGCCGCGGCCGACCAACATCGCCCGAGCCTCCGCCGACGTCGCCGTCCCGACGTTGCCGACTGTCTGGCCAGCCACCTCGCCGACTTCCATCTGCCGCCGCCGACGGCCGATCCGTCAGATAGCGGCGCAGCTCCAGAATCGGCGAGTCGCTTTCCGCATCCTCGTCGTCCATCAGGACGGCCTCCCGGCCAGCCTCGTCAGCTTCTTCCGTAGCCTCAGCCAGCAGCGTTTGGCGCGTTTTGAACGGCTTCAACTGCGGCAGTTTGGCCGCCGCTTCGGCCTCCTGCTGCGCCGTCTGGCTGGTGCGCAGGTAGTACGCGTCCGTGTCGAACGACCTGGCGAACACCTTCAACAGGCGCTTGTAGCGCCGCGCCGCCCGTCTGACCACGTCGGCCTCGGCTGACGCTTTGTTGGCGCCGAACGCGGCTACCTGGGCGTCCATGGACTGAAGGATTAGCGCGAATTTCTCCCATGTGACCGCGCCGCTTAGGTAGGCGGCTCGTAGTTGACCGAAATTGCGCAGAAAACTGCTGTGCAAGTACCTGCCGTGCGGGGATGGGGAAGTGGGATGCGAGGATTCGCGTTAGGATTCGGGATTAGGAAGGGTTAAGGTGGATTAGAAAGGGTTAGGGTGGATTAGGAAAGGTAAGGTGGATTACGAAAGCTTTGGGTGGATTAGGAAGGGTTAGGTGAATTAGGAAGGTTTTAGGTGGATTAGGAATGGTTAGGGTGGATTAGAAAAGGTAAGGTGGATTAGGAAAGCTTTGGGTGGTTTAGGAACTGTAGGGTGGATTAAGAAGGGTTGGGTGGATTAGGAAAGGTTAGGGCGGATTAGGAATGTTTTGGTAGATTAGAAAGGGTTGGGGTGGATTAGGAAAGGTTAGGGTGGATTAGGAAGGGTTAGGGCGGATTAGGAAGGGTTAGGGTGGATTAGGAATGGTTAGGGCGGATTAGGAAGGGTTTTGGTGGATTAGAAAGGGTTGGGGTGGATTAGGAAGGTTTTGGGTGGATTAGGAAGGGTTTGGGTGGATTAGGAAGGCTTTAATCCAACCTGCCGTGCTGAGTATTCGGATGCAGCAGAAACATGGCGGCCGCCGTGGAGTCCGCGTAGACGCCGGCTCTCATGATGCGCCAGGCGGCCGCGTAGACTGCGCTGCAGCAGACGCGGGACCACTGGTCCAGCTGGGCGTACCGGTCCGCCAGGCGCTGGGACAGGTCGTGCCATGGCAGGCCGGGCCGCAGCCTGCCGCGCAGCCAGTCCCGCAGCCGCAGCAGGCACTCGTGCACCTGGCGCTGGTAGGCGCAGTTCCCATCCCGACACCAGGCAATCTGGGCGTCGATTTGACTGAACGCGGCGCGCATCTGGTCGCCAGCGACATTGTCGGTTGGATCGGGGCCGCAGGCGGGGCAGCGGTACAGGTACAGAAACCTGCGGAGGTAGGCGGAGGAGGAATTTTTTGGTTGACTTGGGGATTTTTTACTGCTGCAGGGGAATTTTTTAACTGCTTGGGAATTTTTTCTAACTGCTCTGGGAGATTTTTTTCCCGGGAACTTTTTTTGTCTGCTTGGGGGATTCCTAACAGCTCCGGAATAATTTCTACCTGAGTTGGGGATTTCTGACTGCCCGAACTGGACTTTTTTACGTATTGGGGGGTTTTTGACTGCTCGAAGGGTCTTTCTAAATGCTCGGGGAGATTTTCTGCTTGCTTGGGAAGATTTTCTAACTGCTCGAAGAGGACTATTTAACTACTTAGGCGATGTCTGACTGCTCGAAGGGTATTTTCTGTCTGTTCGGAAGGATTTTCTAATTGCTAAGGGAGGTTTTCTGTCTGCTTCGAAGATATCTTCTTACTGCTGAAAGGGGATTTTATAAATGTTCGGGTAGTCTGCTTGGGGAATTTTTTGTTTACTTGGGGGATTTCTGACTGCTCAGGGAATTTTCTCTTTGACTGGGGGATTTCTGACTCCTAGAAGGGGATTTTCTAACTGCTGGAGGGATTTTTCCGTCTGCTTGAGGGGCTTTCTACCTGACTGCTGGAGAAAGATTTTCCGACTGCTCGCAAAAGTTTTTTCTATGTTTAGGGGATTTCTGACTGCTCGGGGAAAGTTTCTATTTGATTGGAATTTCCGACTTCTAAAAAAGGGATTTTTTAACTGCTGGGGGGATTTTTTCTGTTCGTGGGTTTTCTACCTTATCCTGGAGGAAGATTTTTCGGCTGTTCGAAAAAAATTTTAGCTGCTAAGGTGATTTCGGACTGCTTGAAGGAGATTTTCTAACTGCTCAGGAAGATTTTCGAACTGCTCGAGGAACTTTTCTGTCTGATTAGGGGATTTCTTACTGTTAGGACAAATTTTCTATCTTATCGGGGGATTTCTAACTGCTTGGGTGATTTCGGAATGCTCGAGGGGAGTTTTCTAAATGCTCCATGAGTTTTTTTAACTGCATGAGAAGTTTTTCTAACTGCCTGAGGTAGATTTTCCAACTGCTTAAAGGGGATTTCTTAAATCCTCCGGAAGATTTTTCTTCTCTGGGGGCTTTTCGGTCTGCTTATGAGATTTTTAACTTCCCGGGGAAAGTTTCTATTTGATTGGGGGATTTTCTAACTGCTGGCTGGGTTGTTTACTTTACTGCTGGGGGAAGATTTTTTGACTGCTCTAAAAAATTTTCCAGCTGCTTAAAAAGATTATCTAGCTGGTTGGGATATTTTTGAAGTGCTCGGGGCAATCGGCTAATTTCACGGGGAGACTTTCAGTAGATTTTCTGAATACCCGGAAGAATATAATGCTTTTAGGGAGACTTTAATTTTGCTGCAGAGATTTTCTAGCAGCTTAGGGAGATTTCCGTTGAGTACATGTGTGATTTAAAATGCCTGTCTGCGCCCCCCTGGGGGGGCACCGAGGAGCTAGTAACTAACTAACTAACTAACTAACTAACTAACTAACTAACTAACTAACTAACTAACTAACTAACTAACTAACTAACTAACTAACTAACTAACTAACTAACTAACTAACTAACTAACTAACTAACTAACTAACTAACTAACTAACTAACTAACTAACTAACTAACTAACTAACTAACTAACTAACTAACTAACTAACTAACTAACTAACTAACTAACTAACTAACTAACTAACTAACTAACTAACTAACTAACTAACTAACTAACTAACTAACTAACTAACTAACTAACTAACTAACTAACTAACTAACTAACTAACTAACTAACTAACTAACTAACTAACTAACTAACTAACTAACTAACTAACTAACTAACTAACTAACTAACTAACTAACTAACTAACTAACTAACTAACTAACTAACTAACTAACTAACTAACTAACTAACTAACTAACTAACTAACTAACTAACTAACTAACTAACTAACTAACTAACTAACTAACTAACTAACTAACTAACTAACTAACTAACTAACTAACTAACTAACTAACTAACTAACTAACTAACTAACTAACTAACTAACTAACTAACTAACTAACTAACTAACTAACTAACTAACTAACTAACTAACTAACTAACTAACTAACTAACTAACTAACTAACTAACTAACTAACTAACTAACTAACTAACTAACTAACTAACTAACTAACTAACTAACTAACTAACTAACTAACTAACTAACTAACTAACTAACTAACTAACTAACTAACTAACTAACTAACTAACTAACTAACTAACTAACTAACTAACTAACTAACTAACTAACTAACTAACTAACTGAAAAGCCGCTCATCCTGACCTGTCAATCGGGCTGAGAATGGCGGGATATTTCTCCAGCACAGCCGCCCAGCCTGGCTTCTGGGTCATGGCCTCCCGGGTGGCCAGCACAGAGCGATGAAGGTCGCAGAAATGATCCGGCCCGCTGGCCACGGCTCGCAGCCGACGCCCGATTGTGCCAGCCAGTAGCAGCGAGTGCTGCTCGTCAAACACGGCAGACAGAAGGCCGATGCTGCCCTTCACCCGGCGCCCAATAGCCGGGGCGGTCTCTGACAGGCCCTCCAGACTGCGAAAGACATCGTCGAATGCCGTGATTCGGGCGGACAGCTCGTTGAGCTGGTCCACCACTGTGGCGGCCAGTTTGGAGTCCATGCTGCCAGCTGGCAGTCTGTTGGCCCTCGATTCTTTTATTGAAATTCGTTTGGCTAGCGATTTTTACCGATTGACAAAAATATAGTAGCCAATCTAAGTAGAAATTGACATAGACTGCTTTTAAAAAGGACTGATTGGTTTCGCTTTTAGACTGTTTGTCCAGCAAAACAAAAATCAATTGTAGTGGAAAACCGTGTATTTAATTATTGAATTTCTCTCTCTTTTAAATGTTTACAGTTATGTACATAAAATAACTAACGAAAGATCAATGGGTTATAATTCAATATTTGAGGTCATGCCATTCGCAAAGGTCTGCAGCTCACTGCATATCCTATCTATCAGCACCTTCGCTTGCTCTTCCTTGGCCATCAATTGAAGCCGCTGCTCCAAGGCTCTGTGCAGCAGGGCGTCCACGTGATCAGTCTGCCGGCGCCACAGGCTCAGGCTCTGATCCGTTGGCAGGTCCGTGTCGAAGGACGCGTTGTTAGTGACGATTGTCGCACGGTCAGCATTGGAACCGGAGCTGATCAGCTGGCTTGGATTCGGCTGCTGCTCCTCGTGCACGCTTCTTAGTGGTTTGAGCACCCTGCTGTGTAGCTGAGCGAAGGGACTGACGGTTGAGTTGGTAGCTGAGTGAAGGGACTGACGCATTGAGTTGGTAGCTGAGTGAACGGATTGACGGTTGAGTTGGTAGCTGAGTGAAGGGACTGACCCATTGAGTGGGTAGCTGAGTGAAGGAACTGACCCATTGAGTTGGTAGCTGAGTGAAGGGACTGACGGTTGAGTTGGTAGCTGAGTGAAGGGACTGACCCATTGAGTTGGTAGCTGAGTGAAGGAACTGACGCATTGAGTTGGTAGCTGAGTGAAGGAACTGACGCATTGAGTTGGTAGCTGAGTGAAGGAACTGACGCATTGAGTTGGTAGCTGAGTGAAGGAACTGACCCATTGAGTTGGTAGCTGAGTGAAGGAACTGACCCATTGAGTTGGTAGCTGAGTGAAGGAACTGACCCATTGAGTTGGTAGCTGAGTGAAGGGACTGACCCATTGAGTTGGTAGATGAGTGAAGGAACTGACCCATTGAGTTGGTAGCTGAGTGAAGGGACTGACGCATTGAGTTGGTAGATGAGTGAAGGAACTGACCCATTGAGTTGGTAGCTGAGTGAAGGGACTGACCCATTGAGTTGTTAGCTGTTTTTAGATTATTCCCGGGAGCGAGTTTTGAAAAGCATGAAAGTTAGAAAAGTAATAGGGATAAAAAATTACTGAGCTGTCACTGAGGGTCAAGCAGTCGGACCGAATGCTCAGAGTCTGAGCAAGTCTGACAGGCGCCTCACAGCCCGCCGTCAAGGTGCCAGATGAGCTGGCATCGCTGCCTTCCAGTTCGGAGCAAGTAGCCGCTGACGCATCGTCAACCAGCTCCCGGTTGACGAGCCCACTGACCGCCGCTCCAGGACTGGACGCTTCAGTCGTGGATGTTATGGTTGTTGTCAAAACCGTCGGGTGGCTCGGCTCGCCCCTTCTCCGATAGCACTGAGTTCCGGACCGCATTTTTTTTCAACGGAATTCAAGCGTGACTGACTTGTGTAAATTGCTAAATTCACGTCCGCTAATTAATTTAGAAAAGATTGAATACATAGACTAATATAAAAATGTACTATTTTAAATGCTTGTTGTACATAATTTTTCAAGGCAAAAACACCTCTCCGTTACTACTGTCATGGTGTAAATGACAGAAAACTACCAGTTTTAGTTTTTTAGCTCGCATACCTGTGACGCACTTGCATTCTAGGCAAAGTCAGAACAGTTAGATTATCGAATTCAAATTCTTGCGCACCTACTTCTAGTAGCATGTATTGCTCCGTTTGAACGTGATTGATGCTAATGGGCTACGAAAATTAAATTATTTTTTTTCATGCAAATCATTAACAATAAACCAAAGGCGGGATAAAATTACTTAAAAAAAGCGAAGTTATTCAGCGCGAGAAAATTATCCTGCTTTATATTTAATTGCGGATAGGCAAGCGGTACAGTAAATAGCAGTCACTCTTGGCAAATATCGATGTAAGTAAATTGAGATGTAAGCAATTTTTTCCTCAAAAATGCACAAAAAACGGATGTGCGTTTCTAGTTGTTCAAGCCTCTCACTTCTTAACCATCGTCAACGAAAAAAGCAAGACCAATAAAATAATAACATAACTTTTTCATGACGAAATAGAATACTAGTTAGACCTCCGAGCATCACCAAAGCGAGACTCCATAAGCTCCCAACAAGAATTAACATAACGCAGCTGCTCCTCCTCAGCGTTCATCAGTTCGTTTCTGTCGGATAGCAGCTGGAAGAGAGTCGCATCGGCCTGGCGAACCTGCTGGGCCAAGAAGTCCATCATGTCGCCTGCTCCGCCAGCCAGCAGATTGCGCATTGCGACAGAGTCAAGTTCACCGAACTCTTCGGCCGGAGACATCGACGGCAGCGCTGCGTCCTCAGGAGCACCAGATGACGGAATAGACAATCCGTCAAGGGTCGACAATACTGAAACAGCGTCCTCTGACAAATTTTCTATTGAATCTGTATCGATCGGCCTCACGCTTGACAATGGAAGGCTTAAAACTGACAGATCCCCGAGTCCCTCCTCGACATTACTGTCCGGTTCCTTTGACAAAACCTTCTTGTCGTCCGCCTCCGTCGACTCGGGCCTTGCAGACACCGCTCCGCGGTCAGACACGCGATGCCTGTACTCGTCCAGCTCCGAGTCGAGACGCCGCAGCGCTCCTGGTGTCGAGTCTGGCTGCAGCAGAGCTCTCGACTGCTCCACCGAGGTCACTACCGAGTCGTCGAACGGACCTCCGATGCTCCTCAGTCGCGACAGCCGATCTGCCATGCGTCTTGTCACCTCCTCGTGCATCGCTCTGTCCGGTTGGGTCTCTTCTTGCTCTGACAATGCCGCTGCAGCCGGCTCTTCTGCGGGCGCCTTCTTGTCGTCCGCCTCCGTCGACTCGGGCCTTGCAGACACCGCTCCGCGGTCAGACACGCGACGCCTGTACTCGTCCAGCTCTGAGTCGAGACGCCGCAGCGCTCCTGGTGTCGAGTCTGGCTGCAGCAGAGCTCTCGACTGCTCCACCGAGGTCACTACCGAGTCGTCGAACGGACCTCCGATGCTCCTCAGTCGCGACAGCCGATCTGCCATGCGTCTTGTCACCTCCTCGTGCATCGCTCTGTCCGGTTGGGCCTCTTCTTGCTCTGACAATGCCGCTGCAGCCGGCTCTTCTGCGGGCGCCTTCTTGTCGTCCGCCTCCGTCGACTCGGGCCTTGCAGACACCGCTCCGCGGTCAGACACGCGATGCCTGTACTCGTCCAGCTCCGAGTCGAGACGCCGCAGCGCTCCTGGTGTCGAGTCTGGCTGCAGCAGAGCTCTCGACTGCTCCACCGAGGTCACTACCGAGTCGTCGAACGGACCTCCGATGCTCCTCAGTCGCGAAAGCCGATCTGCCATGCGTCTTGTCACCTCCTCGTGCATCGCTCTGTCCGGTTGGGCCTCTTCTTGCTCTGACAATGCCGCTGCAGCCGGCTCTTCTGCGGGCGCCTTCTTGTCGTCCGCCTCCGTCGACTCGGGCCTTGCAGACACCGCTCCGCGGTCAGACACGCGATGCCTGTACTCGTCCAGCTCCGAGTCGAGACGCCGCAGCGCTCCTGGTGTCGAGTCTGGCTGCAGCAGAGCTCTCGACTGCTCCACCGAGGTCACTACCGAGTCGTCGAACGGACCTCCGATGCTCCTCAGTCGCGACAGCCGATCTGCCATGCGTCTTGTCACCTCCTCGTGCATCGCTCTGTCCGGTTGGGTCTCTTCTTGCTCTGACAATGCCGCTGCAGCCGGCTCTTCTGCGGGCGCCTTCTTGTCGTCCGCCTCCGTCGACTCGGGCCTTGCAGACACCGCTCCGCGGTCAGACACGCGACGCCTGTACTCGTCCAGCTCCGAGTCGAGACGCCGCAGCGCTCCTGGTGTCGAGTCTGGCTGCAGCAGAGCTCTCGACTGCTCCACCGAGGTCACTACCGAGTCGTCGAACGGACCTCCGATGCTCCTCAGTCGCGAAAGCCGATCTGCCATGCGTCTTGTCACCTCCTCGTGCATCGCTCTGTCCGGTTGGGTCCTCTTCTTGCTCTGACAATGCCGCTGCAGCCGGCTCTTCTGCGGGCGCCTTCTTGTCGTCCGCCTCCGTCGACTCGGGCCTTGCAGACACCGCTCCGCGGTCAGACACGCGACGCCTGTACTCGTCCAGCTCCGAGTCGAGACGCCGCAGCGCTCCTGGTGTCGAGTCTGGCTGCAGCAGAGCTCTCGACTGCTCCACCGAGGTCACTACCGAGTCGTCGAACGGACCTCCGATGCTCCTCAGTCGCGACAGCCGATCTGCCATGCGTCTTGTCACCTCCTCGTGCATCGCTCTGTCCGGTTGGGCCTCTTCTTGCTCTGACAATGCCGCTGCAGCCGGCTCTTCTGCGGGCGCCTTCTTGTCGTCCGCCTCCGTCGACTCGGGCCTTGCAGACACCGCTCCGCGGTCAGACACGCGACGCCTGTACTCGTCCAGCTCCGAGTCGAGACGCCTGCAGCGCTCCTGGTGTCGAGTCTGGCTGCAGCAGAGCTCTCGACTGCTCCACCGAGGTCACTACCGAGTCGTCGAACGGACCTCCGATGCTCCTCAGTCGCGACAGCCGATCTGCCATGCGTCTTGTCACCTCCTCGTGCATCGCTCTGTCCGGTTGGGCCTCTTCTTGCTCTGACAATGCCGCTGCAGCCGGCTCTTCTGCGGGCGCCTTCTTGTCGTCCGGCCTCCGTCGACTCGGGCCTTGCAGACACCGCTCCGCGGTCAGACACGCGACGCCTGTACTCGTCCAGCTCCGAGTCGAGACGCCGCAGCGCTCCTGGTGTCGAGTCTGGCTGCAGCAGAGCTCTCGACTGCTCCACCGAGGTCACTACCGAGTCGTCGAACGGACCTCCGATGCTCCTCAGTCGCGACAGCCGATCTGCCATGCGTCTTGTCACCTCCTCGTGCATCGCTCTGTCCGGTTGGGCCTCTTCTTGCTCTGACAATGCCGCTGCAGCCGGCTCTTCTGCGGGCGCCTTCTTGTCGTCCGCCTCCGTCGACTCGGGCCTTGCAGACACCGCTCCGCGGTCAGACACGCGACGCCTGTACTCGTCCAGCTCCGAGTCGAGACGCTGCAGCGCTCCTGGTGTCGAGTCTGGCTGCAGCAGAGCTCTCGACTGCTCCACCGAGGTCACTACCGAGTCGTCGAACGGACCTCCGATGCTCCTCAGTCGCGACAGCCGATCTGCCATGCGTCTTGTCACCTCCTCGTGCATCGCTCTGTCCGGTTGGGCCTCTTCTTGCTCTGACAATGCCGCTGCAGCCGGCTCTTCTGCGGGCGCCTTCTTGTCGTCCGCCTCCGTCGACTCGGGCCTTGCAGACACCGCTCCGCGGTCAGACACGCGACGCCTGTACTCGTCCAGCTCCGAGTCGAGACGCCGCAGCGCTCCTGGTGTCGAGTCTGGCTGCAGCAGAGCTCTCGACTGCTCCACCGAGGTCACTACCGAGTCGTCGAACGGACCTCCGATGCTCCTCAGTCGCGACAGCCGATCTGCCATGCGTCTTGTCACCTCCTCGTGCATCGCTCTGTCCGGTTGGGCCTCTTCTTGCTCTGACAATGCCGCTGCAGCCGGCTCTTCTGCGGGCGCCTTCTTGTCGTCCGCCTCCGTCGACTCGGGCCTTGCAGACACCGCTCCGCGGTCAGACACGCGACGCCTGTACTCGTCCAGCTCCGAGTCGAGACGCCGCAGCGCTCCTGGTGTCGAGTCTGGCTGCAGCAGAGCTCTCGACTGCTCCACCGAGGTCACTACCGAGTCGTCGAACGGACCTCCGATGCTCCTCAGTCGCGACAGCCGATCTGCCATGCGTCTTGTCACCTCCTCGTGCATCGCTCTGTCCGGTTGGGCCTCTTCTTGCTCTGACAATGCCGCTGCAGCCGGCTCTTCTGCGGGCGCCTTCTTGTCGTCCGCCTCCGTCGACTCGGGCCTTGCAGACACCGCTCCGCGGTCAGACACGCGACGCCTGTACTCGTCCAGCTCCGAGTCGAGACGCTGCAGCGCTCCTGGTGTCGAGTCTGGCTGCAGCAGAGCTCTCGACTGCTCCACCGAGGTCACTACCGAGTCGTCGAACGGACCTCCGATGCTCCTCAGTCGCGACAGCCGATCTGCCATGCGTCTTGTCACCTCCTCGTGCATCGCTCTGTCCGGTTGGGCCTCTTCTTGCTCTGACAATGCCGCTGCAGCCGGCTCTTCTGCGGGCGCCTTCTTGTCGTCCGCCTCCGTCGACTCGGGCCTTGCAGACACCGCTCCGCGGTCAGACACGCGACGCCTGTACTCGTCCAGCTCCGAGTCGAGACGCCGCAGCGCTCCTGGTGTCGAGTCTGGCTGCAGCAGAGCTCTCGACTGCTCCACCGAGGTCACTACCGAGTCGTCGAACGGACCTCCGATGCTCCTCAGTCGCGACAGCCGATCTGCCATGCGTCTTGTCACCTCCTCGTGCATCGCTCTGTCCGGTTGGGCCTCTTCTTGCTCTGACAATGCCGCTGCAGCCGGCTCTTCTGCGGGCGCCTTCTTGTCGTCCGCCTCCGTCGACTCGGGCCTTGCAGACACCGCTCCGCGGTCAGACACGCGACGCCTGTACTCGTCCAGCTCCGAGTCGAGACGCCTGCAGCGCTCCTGGTGTCGAGTCTGGCTGCAGCAGAGCTCTCGACTGCTCCACCGAGGTCACTACCGAGTCGTCGAACGGACCTCCGATGCTCCTCAGTCGCGACAGCCGATCTGCCATGCGTCTTGTCACCTCCTCGTGCATCGCTCTGTCCGGTTGGGCCTCTTCTTGCTCTGACAATGCCGCTGCAGCCGGCTCTTCTGCGGGCGCCTTCTTGTCGTCCGCCTCCGTCGACTCGGGCCTTGCAGACACCGCTCCGCGGTCAGACACGCGACGCCTGTACTCGTCCAGCTCCGAGTCGAGACGCCGCAGCGCTCCTGGTGTCGAGTCTGGCTGCAGCAGAGCTCTCGACTGCTCCACCGAGGTCACTACCGAGTCGTCGAACGGACCTCCGATGCTCCTCAGTCGCGACAGCCGATCTGCCATGCGTCTTGTCACCTCCTCGTGCATCGCTCTGTCCGGTTGGGCCTCTTCTTGCTCTGACAATGCCGCTGCAGCCGGCTCTTCTGCGGGCGCCTTCTTGTCGTCCGCCTCCGTCGACTCGGGCCTTGCAGACACCGCTCCGCGGTCAGACACGCGACTGCCTGTACTCGTCCAGCTCCGAGTCGAGACGCCGCAGCGCTCCTGGTGTCGAGTCTGGCTGCAGCAGAGCTCTCGACTGCTCCACCGAGGTCACTACCGAGTCGTCGAACGGACCTCCGATGCTCCTCAGTCGCGACAGCCGATCTGCCATGCGTCTTGTCACCTCCTCGTGCATCGCTCTGTCCGGTTGGGCCTCTTCTTGCTCTGACAATGCCGCTGCAGCCGGCTCTTCTGCGGGCGCCTTCTTGTCGTCCGCCTCCGTCGACTCGGGCCTTGCAGACACCGCTCCGCGGTCAGACACGCGACTGCCTGTACTCGTCCAGCTCCGAGTCGAGACGCCGCAGCGCTCCTGGTGTCGAGTCTGGCTGCAGCAGAGCTCTCGACTGCTCCACCGAGGTCACTACCGAGTCGTCGAACGGACCTCCGATGCTCCTCAGTCGCGACAGCCGATCTGCCATGCGTCTTGTCACCTCCTCGTGCATCGCTCTGTCCGGTTGGGCCTCTTCTTGCTCTGACAATGCCGCTGCAGCCGGCTCTTCTGCGGGCGCCTTCTTGTCGTCCGCCTCCGTCGACTCGGGCCTTGCAGACACCGCTCCGCGGTCAGACACGCGACGCCTGTACTCGTCCAGCTCCGAGTCGAGACGCCGCAGCGCTCCTGGTGTCGAGTCTGGCTGCAGCAGAGCTCTCGACTGCTCCACCGAGGTCACTACCGAGTCGTCGAACGGACCTCCGATGCTCCTCAGTCGCGACAGCCGATCTGCCATGCGTCTTGTCACCTCCTCGTGCATCGCTCTGTCCGGTTGGGCCTCTTCTTGCTCTGACAATGCCGCTGCAGCCGGCTCTTCTGCGGGCGCCTTCTTGTCGTCCGCCTCCGTCGACTCGGGCCTTGCAGACACCGCTCCGCGGTCAGACACGCGACTGCCTGTACTCGTCCAGCTCCGAGTCGAGACGCCGCAGCGCTCCTGGTGTCGAGTCTGGCTGCAGCAGAGCTCTCGACTGCTCCACCGAGGTCACTACCGAGTCGTCGAACGGACCTCCGATGCTCCTCAGTCGCGACAGCCGATCTGCCATGCGTCTTGTCACCTCCTCGTGCATCGCTCTGTCCGGTTGGGCCTCTTCTTGCTCTGACAATGCCGCTGCAGCCGGCTCTTCTGCGGGCGCCTTCTTGTCGTCCGCCTCCGTCGACTCGGGCCTTGCAGACACCGCTCCGCGGTCAGACACGCGACGCCTGTACTCGTCCAGCTCCGAGTCGAGACGCCTGCAGCGCTCCTGGTGTCGAGTCTGGCTGCAGCAGAGCTCTCGACTGCTCCACCGAGGTCACTACCGAGTCGTCGAACGGACCTCCGATGCTCCTCAGTCGCGACAGCCGATCTGCCATGCGTCTTGTCACCTCCTCGTGCATCGCTCTGTCCGGTTGGGCCTCTTCTTGCTCTGACAATGCCGCTGCAGCCGGCTCTTCTGCGGGCGCCTTCTTGTCGTCCGCCTCCGTCGACTCGGGCCTTGCAGACACCGCTCCGCGGTCAGACACGCGACGCCTGTACTCGTCCAGCTCCGAGTCGAGACGCCTGCAGCGCTCCTGGTGTCGAGTCTGGCTGCAGCAGAGCTCTCGACTGCTCCACCGAGGTCACTACCGAGTCGTCGAACGGACCTCCGATGCTCCTCAGTCGCGACAGCCGATCTGCCATGCGTCTTGTCACCTCCTCGTGCATCGCTCTGTCCGGTTGGGCCTCTTCTTGCTCTGACAATGCCGCTGCAGCCGGCTCTTCTGCGGGCGCCTTCTTGTCGTCCGCCTCCGTCGACTCGGGCCTTGCAGACACCGCTCCGCGGTCAGACACGCGACGCCTGTACTCGTCCAGCTCCGAGTCGAGACGCCTGCAGCGCTCCTGGTGTCGAGTCTGGCTGCAGCAGAGCTCTCGACTGCTCCACCGAGGTCACTACCGAGTCGTCGAACGGACCTCCGATGCTCCTCAGTCGCGACAGCCGATCTGCCATGCGTCTTGTCACCTCCTCGTGCATCGCTCTGTCCGGTTGGGCCTCTTCTTGCTCTGACAATGCCGCTGCAGCCGGCTCTTCTGCGGGCGCCTTCTTGTCGTCCGCCTCCGTCGACTCGGGCCTTGCAGACACCGCTCCGCGGTCAGACACGCGACGCCTGTACTCGTCCAGCTCCGAGTCGAGACGCCGCAGCGCTCCTGGTGTCGAGTCTGGCTGCAGCAGAGCTCTCGACTGCTCCACCGAGGTCACTACCGAGTCGTCGAACGGACCTCCGATGCTCCTCAGTCGCGACAGCCGATCTGCCATGCGTCTTGTCACCTCCTCGTGCATCGCTCTGTCCGGTTGGGCCTCTTCTTGCTCTGACAATGCCGCTGCAGCCGGCTCTTCTGCGGGCGCCTTCTTGTCGTCCGCCTCCGTCGACTCGGGCCTTGCAGACACCGCTCCGCGGTCAGACACGCGACGCCTGTACTCGTCCAGCTCCGAGTCGAGACGCCGCAGCGCTCCTGGTGTCGAGTCTGGCTGCAGCAGAGCTCTCGACTGCTCCACCGAGGTCACTACCGAGTCGTCGAACGGACCTCCGATGCTCCTCAGTCGCGACAGCCGATCTGCCATGCGTCTTGTCACCTCCTCGTGCATCGCTCTGTCCGGTTGGGCCTCTTCTTGCTCTGACAATGCCGCTGCAGCCGGCTCTTCTGCGGGCGCCTTCTTGTCGTCCGCCTCCGTCGACTCGGGCCTTGCAGACACCGCTCCGCGGTCAGACACGCGACGCCTGTACTCGTCCAGCTCCGAGTCGAGACGCCGCAGCGCTCCTGGTGTCGAGTCTGGCTGCAGCAGAGCTCTCGACTGCTCCACCGAGGTCACTACCGAGTCGTCGAACGGACCTCCGATGCTCCTCAGTCGCGACAGCCGATCTGCCATGCGTCTTGTCACCTCCTCGTGCATCGCTCTGTCCGGTTGGGCCTCTTCTTGCTCTGACAATGCCGCTGCAGCCGGCTCTTCTGCGGGCGCCTTCTTGTCGTCCGCCTCCGTCGACTCGGGCCTTGCAGACACCGCTCCGCGGTCAGACACGCGACTGCCTGTACTCGTCCAGCTCCGAGTCGAGACGCCGCAGCGCTCCTGGTGTCGAGTCTGGCTGCAGCAGAGCTCTCGACTGCTCCACCGAGGTCACTACCGAGTCGTCGAACGGACCTCCGATGCTCCTCAGTCGCGACAGCCGATCTGCCATGCGTCTTGTCACCTCCTCGTGCATCGCTCTGTCCGGTTGGGCCTCTTCTTGCTCTGACAATGCCGCTGCAGCCGGCTCTTCTGCGGGCGCCTTCTTGTCGTCCGCCTCCGTCGACTCGGGCCTTGCAGACACCGCTCCGCGGTCAGACACGCGACGCCTGTACTCGTCCAGCTCCGAGTCGAGACGCCTGCAGCGCTCCTGGTGTCGAGTCTGGCTGCAGCAGAGCTCTCGACTGCTCCACCGAGGTCACTACCGAGTCGTCGAACGGACCTCCGATGCTCCTCAGTCGCGACAGCCGATCTGCCATGCGTCTTGTCACCTCCTCGTGCATCGCTCTGTCCGGTTGGGCCTCTTCTTGCTCTGACAATGCCGCTGCAGCCGGCTCTTCTGCGGGCGCCTTCTTGTCGTCCGCCTCCGTCGACTCGGGCCTTGCAGACACCGCTCCGCGGTCAGACACGCGACGCCTGTACTCGTCCAGCTCCGAGTCGAGACGCCGCAGCGCTCCTGGTGTCGAGTCTGGCTGCAGCAGAGCTCTCGACTGCTCCACCGAGGTCACTACCGAGTCGTCGAACGGACCTCCGATGCTCCTCAGTCGCGACAGCCGATCTGCCATGCGTCTTGTCACCTCCTCGTGCATCGCTCTGTCCGGTTGGGCCTCTTCTTGCTCTGACAATGCCGCTGCAGCCGGCTCTTCTGCGGGCGCCTTCTTGTCGTCCGCCTCCGTCGACTCGGGCCTTGCAGACACCGCTCCGCGGTCAGACACGCGACGCCTGTACTCGTCCAGCTCCGAGTCGAGACGCCGCAGCGCTCCTGGTGTCGAGTCTGGCTGCAGCAGAGCTCTCGACTGCTCCACCGAGGTCACTACCGAGTCGTCGAACGGACCTCCGATGCTCCTCAGTCGCGACAGCCGATCTGCCATGCGTCTTGTCACCTCCTCGTGCATCGCTCTGTCCGGTTGGGCCTCTTCTTGCTCTGACAATGCCGCTGCAGCCGGCTCTTCTGCGGGCGCCTTCTTGTCGTCCGCCTCCGTCGACTCGGGCCTTGCAGACACCGCTCCGCGGTCAGACACGCGACGCCTGTACTCGTCCAGCTCCGAGTCGAGACGCCGCAGCGCTCCTGGTGTCGAGTCTGGCTGCAGCAGAGCTCTCGACTGCTCCACCGAGGTCACTACCGAGTCGTCGAACGGACCTCCGATGCTCCTCAGTCGCGACAGCCGATCTGCCATGCGTCTTGTCACCTCCTCGTGCATCGCTCTGTCCGGTTGGGCCTCTTCTTGCTCTGACAATGCCGCTGCAGCCGGCTCTTCTGCGGGCGCCTTCTTGTCGTCCGCCTCCGTCGACTCGGGCCTTGCAGACACCGCTCCGCGGTCAGACACGCGACGCCTGTACTCGTCCAGCTCCGAGTCGAGACGCCGCAGCGCTCCTGGTGTCGAGTCTGGCTGCAGCAGAGCTCTCGACTGCTCCACCGAGGTCACTACCGAGTCGTCGAACGGACCTCCGATGCTCCTCAGTCGCGACAGCCGATCTGCCATGCGTCTTGTCACCTCCTCGTGCATCGCTCTGTCCGGTTGGGCCTCTTCTTGCTCTGACAATGCCGCTGCAGCCGGCTCTTCTGCGGGCGCCTTCTTGTCGTCCGCCTCCGTCGACTCGGGCCTTGCAGACACCGCTCCGCGGTCAGACACGCGACGCCTGTACTCGTCCAGCTCCGAGTCGAGACGCCGCAGCGCTCCTGGTGTCGAGTCTGGCTGCAGCAGAGCTCTCGACTGCTCCACCGAGGTCACTACCGAGTCGTCGAACGGACCTCCGATGCTCCTCAGTCGCGACAGCCGATCTGCCATGCGTCTTGTCACCTCCTCGTGCATCGCTCTGTCCGGTTGGGCCTCTTCTTGCTCTGACAATGCCGCTGCAGCCGGCTCTTCTGCGGGCGCCTTCTTGTCGTCCGCCTCCGTCGACTCGGGCCTTGCAGACACCGCTCCGCGGTCAGACACGCGACGCCTGTACTCGTCCAGCTCCGAGTCGAGACGCCGCAGCGCTCCTGGTGTCGAGTCTGGCTGCAGCAGAGCTCTCGACTGCTCCACCGAGGTCACTACCGAGTCGTCGAACGGACCTCCGATGCTCCTCAGTCGCGACAGCCGATCTGCCATGCGTCTTGTCACCTCCTCGTGCATCGCTCTGTCCGGTTGGGCCTCTTCTTGCTCTGACAATGCCGCTGCAGCCGGCTCTTCTGCGGGCGCCTTCTTGTCGTCCGCCTCCGTCGACTCGGGCCTTGCAGACACCGCTCCGCGGTCAGACACGCGACGCCTGTACTCGTCCAGCTCCGAGTCGAGACGCCGCAGCGCTCCTGGTGTCGAGTCTGGCTGCAGCAGAGCTCTCGACTGCTCCACCGAGGTCACTACCGAGTCGTCGAACGGACCTCCGATGCTCCTCAGTCGCGACAGCCGATCTGCCATGCGTCTTGTCACCTCCTCGTGCATCGCTCTGTCCGGTTGGGCCTCTTCTTGCTCTGACAATGCCGCTGCAGCCGGCTCTTCTGCGGGCGCCTTCTTGTCGTCCGCCTCCGTCGACTCGGGCCTTGCAGACACCGCTCCGCGGTCAGACACGCGACGCCTGTACTCGTCCAGCTCCGAGTCGAGACGCCGCAGCGCTCCTGGTGTCGAGTCTGGCTGCAGCAGAGCTCTCGACTGCTCCACCGAGGTCACTACCGAGTCGTCGAACGGACCTCCGATGCTCCTCAGTCGCGACAGCCGATCTGCCATGCGTCTTGTCACCTCCTCGTGCATCGCTCTGTCCGGTTGGGCCTCTTCTTGCTCTGACAATGCCGCTGCAGCCGGCTCTTCTGCGGGCGCCTTCTTGTCGTCCGCCTCCGTCGACTCGGGCCTTGCAGACACCGCTCCGCGGTCAGACACGCGACGCCTGTACTCGTCCAGCTCCGAGTCGAGACGCTGCAGCGCTCCTGGTGTCGAGTCTGGCTGCAGCAGAGCTCTCGACTGCTCCACCGAGGTCACTACCGAGTCGTCGAACGGACCTCCGATGCTCCTCAGTCGCGACAGCCGATCTGCCATGCGTCTTGTCACCTCCTCGTGCATCGCTCTGTCCGGTTGGGCCTCTTCTTGCTCTGACAATGCCGCTGCAGCCGGCTCTTCTGCGGGCGCCTTCTTGTCGTCCGCCTCCGTCGACTCGGGCCTTGCAGACACCGCTCCGCGGTCAGACACGCGACGCCTGTACTCGTCCAGCTCCGAGTCGAGACGCCGCAGCGCTCCTGGTGTCGAGTCTGGCTGCAGCAGAGCTCTCGACTGCTCCACCGAGGTCACTACCGAGTCGTCGAACGGACCTCCGATGCTCCTCAGTCGCGACAGCCGATCTGCCATGCGTCTTGTCACCTCCTCGTGCATCGCTCTGTCCGGTTGGGCCTCTTCTTGCTCTGACAATGCCGCTGCAGCCGGCTCTTCTGCGGGCGCCTTCTTGTCGTCCGCCTCCGTCGACTCGGGCCTTGCAGACACCGCTCCGCGGTCAGACACGCGACGCCTGTACTCGTCCAGCTCCGAGTCGAGACGCCGCAGCGCTCCTGGTGTCGAGTCTGGCTGCAGCAGAGCTCTCGACTGCTCCACCGAGGTCACTACCGAGTCGTCGAACGGACCTCCGATGCTCCTCAGTCGCGACAGCCGATCTGCCATGCGTCTTGTCACCTCCTCGTGCATCGCTCTGTCCGGTTGGGCCTCTTCTTGCTCTGACAATGCCGCTGCAGCCGGCTCTTCTGCGGGCGCCTTCTTGTCGTCCGCCTCCGTCGACTCGGGCCTTGCAGACACCGCTCCGCGGTCAGACACGCGACGCCTGTACTCGTCCAGCTCCGAGTCGAGACGCCTGCAGCGCTCCTGGTGTCGAGTCTGGCTGCAGCAGAGCTCTCGACTGCTCCACCGAGGTCACTACCGAGTCGTCGAACGGACCTCCGATGCTCCTCAGTCGCGACAGCCGATCTGCCATGCGTCTTGTCACCTCCTCGTGCATCGCTCTGTCCGGTTGGGCCTCTTCTTGCTCTGACAATGCCGCTGCAGCCGGCTCTTCTGCGGGCGCCTTCTTGTCGTCCGCCTCCGTCGACTCGGGCCTTGCAGACACCGCTCCGCGGTCAGACACGCGACGCCTGTACTCGTCCAGCTCCGAGTCGAGACGCCTGCAGCGCTCCTGGTGTCGAGTCTGGCTGCAGCAGAGCTCTCGACTGCTCCACCGAGGTCACTACCGAGTCGTCGAACGGACCTCCGATGCTCCTCAGTCGCGACAGCCGATCTGCCATGCGTCTTGTCACCTCCTCGTGCATCGCTCTGTCCGGTTGGGCCTCTTCTTGCTCTGACAATGCCGCTGCAGCCGGCTCTTCTGCGGGCGCCTTCTTGTCGTCCGCCTCCGTCGACTCGGGCCTTGCAGACACCGCTCCGCGGTCAGACACGCGACGCCTGTACTCGTCCAGCTCCGAGTCGAGACGCCTGCAGCGCTCCTGGTGTCGAGTCTGGCTGCAGCAGAGCTCTCGACTGCTCCACCGAGGTCACTACCGAGTCGTCGAACGGACCTCCGATGCTCCTCAGTCGCGACAGCCGATCTGCCATGCGTCTTGTCACCTCCTCGTGCATCGCTCTGTCCGGTTGGGCCTCTTCTTGCTCTGACAATGCCGCTGCAGCCGGCTCTTCTGCGGGCGCCTTCTTGTCGTCCGCCTCCGTCGACTCGGGCCTTGCAGACACCGCTCCGCGGTCAGACACGCGACGCCTGTACTCGTCCAGCTCCGAGTCGAGACGCCTGCAGCGCTCCTGGTGTCGAGTCTGGCTGCAGCAGAGCTCTCGACTGCTCCACCGAGGTCACTACCGAGTCGTCGAACGGACCTCCGATGCTCCTCAGTCGCGACAGCCGATCTGCCATGCGTCTTGTCACCTCCTCGTGCATCGCTCTGTCCGGTTGGGCCTCTTCTTGCTCTGACAATGCCGCTGCAGCCGGCTCTTCTGCGGGCGCCTTCTTGTCGTCCGCCTCCGTCGACTCGGGCCTTGCAGACACCGCTCCGCGGTCAGACACGCGACGCCTGTACTCGTCCAGCTCCGAGTCGAGACGCCTGCAGCGCTCCTGGTGTCGAGTCTGGCTGCAGCAGAGCTCTCGACTGCTCCACCGAGGTCACTACCGAGTCGTCGAACGGACCTCCGATGCTCCTCAGTCGCGACAGCCGATCTGCCATGCGTCTTGTCACCTCCTCGTGCATCGCTCTGTCCGGTTGGGCCTCTTCTTGCTCTGACAATGCCGCTGCAGCCGGCTCTTCTGCGGGCGCCTTCTTGTCGTCCGCCTCCGTCGACTCGGGCCTTGCAGACACCGCTCCGCGGTCAGACACGCGACGCCTGTACTCGTCCAGCTCCGAGTCGAGACGCCGCAGCGCTCCTGGTGTCGAGTCTGGCTGCAGCAGAGCTCTCGACTGCTCCACCGAGGTCACTACCGAGTCGTCGAACGGACCTCCGATGCTCCTCAGTCGCGACAGCCGATCTGCCATGCGTCTTGTCACCTCCTCGTGCATCGCTCTGTCCGGTTGGGCCTCTTCTTGCTCTGACAATGCCGCTGCAGCCGGCTCTTCTGCGGGCGCCTTCTTGTCGTCCGCCTCCGTCGACTCGGGCCTTGCAGACACCGCTCCGCGGTCAGACACGCGACGCCTGTACTCGTCCAGCTCCGAGTCGAGACGCCGCAGCGCTCCTGGTGTCGAGTCTGGCTGCAGCAGAGCTCTCGACTGCTCCACCGAGGTCACTACCGAGTCGTCGAACGGACCTCCGATGCTCCTCAGTCGCGACAGCCGATCTGCCATGCGTCTTGTCACCTCCTCGTGCATCGCTCTGTCCGGTTGGGCCTCTTCTTGCTCTGACAATGCCGCTGCAGCCGGCTCTTCTGCGGGCGCCTTCTTGTCGTCCGCCTCCGTCGACTCGGGCCTTGCAGACACCGCTCCGCGGTCAGACACGCGACGCCTGTACTCGTCCAGCTCCGAGTCGAGACGCCGCAGCGCTCCTGGTGTCGAGTCTGGCTGCAGCAGAGCTCTCGACTGCTCCACCGAGGTCACTACCGAGTCGTCGAACGGACCTCCGATGCTCCTCAGTCGCGACAGCCGATCTGCCATGCGTCTTGTCACCTCCTCGTGCATCGCTCTGTCCGGTTGGGCCTCTTCTTGCTCTGACAATGCCGCTGCAGCCGGCTCTTCTGCGGGCGCCTTCTTGTCGTCCGCCTCCGTCGACTCGGGCCTTGCAGACACCGCTCCGCGGTCAGACACGCGACGCCTGTACTCGTCCAGCTCCGAGTCGAGACGCCGCAGCGCTCCTGGTGTCGAGTCTGGCTGCAGCAGAGCTCTCGACTGCTCCACCGAGGTCACTACCGAGTCGTCGAACGGACCTCCGATGCTCCTCAGTCGCGACAGCCGATCTGCCATGCGTCTTGTCACCTCCTCGTGCATCGCTCTGTCCGGTTGGGCCTCTTCTTGCTCTGACAATGCCGCTGCAGCCGGCTCTTCTGCGGGCGCCTTCTTGTCGTCCGCCTCCGTCGACTCGGGCCTTGCAGACACCGCTCCGCGGTCAGACACGCGACGCCTGTACTCGTCCAGCTCCGAGTCGAGACGCCTGCAGCGCTCCTGGTGTCGAGTCTGGCTGCAGCAGAGCTCTCGACTGCTCCACCGAGGTCACTACCGAGTCGTCGAACGGACCTCCGATGCTCCTCAGTCGCGACAGCCGATCTGCCATGCGTCTTGTCACCTCCTCGTGCATCGCTCTGTCCGGTTGGGCCTCTTCTTGCTCTGACAATGCCGCTGCAGCCGGCTCTTCTGCGGGCGCCTTCTTGTCGTCCGCCTCCGTCGACTCGGGCCTTGCAGACACCGCTCCGCGGTCAGACACGCGACGCCTGTACTCGTCCAGCTCCGAGTCGAGACGCCTGCAGCGCTCCTGGTGTCGAGTCTGGCTGCAGCAGAGCTCTCGACTGCTCCACCGAGGTCACTACCGAGTCGTCGAACGGACCTCCGATGCTCCTCAGTCGCGACAGCCGATCTGCCATGCGTCTTGTCACCTCCTCGTGCATCGCTCTGTCCGGTTGGGCCTCTTCTTGCTCTGACAATGCCGCTGCAGCCGGCTCTTCTGCGGGCGCCTTCTTGTCGTCCGCCTCCGTCGACTCGGGCCTTGCAGACACCGCTCCGCGGTCAGACACGCGACGCCTGTACTCGTCCAGCTCCGAGTCGAGACGCCGCAGCGCTCCTGGTGTCGAGTCTGGCTGCAGCAGAGCTCTCGACTGCTCCACCGAGGTCACTACCGAGTCGTCGAACGGACCTCCGATGCTCCTCAGTCGCGACAGCCGATCTGCCATGCGTCTTGTCACCTCCTCGTGCATCGCTCTGTCCGGTTGGGCCTCTTCTTGCTCTGACAATGCCGCTGCAGCCGGCTCTTCTGCGGGCGCCTTCTTGTCGTCCGCCTCCGTCGACTCGGGCCTTGCAGACACCGCTCCGCGGTCAGACACGCGACTGCCTGTACTCGTCCAGCTCCGAGTCGAGACGCCGCAGCGCTCCTGGTGTCGAGTCTGGCTGCAGCAGAGCTCTCGACTGCTCCACCGAGGTCACTACCGAGTCGTCGAACGGACCTCCGATGCTCCTCAGTCGCGACAGCCGATCTGCCATGCGTCTTGTCACCTCCTCGTGCATCGCTCTGTCCGGTTGGGCCTCTTCTTGCTCTGACAATGCCGCTGCAGCCGGCTCTTCTGCGGGCGCCTTCTTGTCGTCCGCCTCCGTCGACTCGGGCCTTGCAGACACCGCTCCGCGGTCAGACACGCGACGCCTGTACTCGTCCAGCTCCGAGTCGAGACGCCGCAGCGCTCCTGGTGTCGAGTCTGGCTGCAGCAGAGCTCTCGACTGCTCCACCGAGGTCACTACCGAGTCGTCGAACGGACCTCCGATGCTCCTCAGTCGCGACAGCCGATCTGCCATGCGTCTTGTCACCTCCTCGTGCATCGCTCTGTCCGGTTGGGCCTCTTCTTGCTCTGACAATGCCGCTGCAGCCGGCTCTTCTGCGGGCGCCTTCTTGTCGTCCGCCTCCGTCGACTCGGGCCTTGCAGACACCGCTCCGCGGTCAGACACGCGACTGCCTGTACTCGTCCAGCTCCGAGTCGAGACGCCGCAGCGCTCCTGGTGTCGAGTCTGGCTGCAGCAGAGCTCTCGACTGCTCCACCGAGGTCACTACCGAGTCGTCGAACGGACCTCCGATGCTCCTCAGTCGCGACAGCCGATCTGCCATGCGTCTTGTCACCTCCTCGTGCATCGCTCTGTCCGGTTGGGCCTCTTCTTGCTCTGACAATGCCGCTGCAGCCGGCTCTTCTGCGGGCGCCTTCTTGTCGTCCGCCTCCGTCGACTCGGGCCTTGCAGACACCGCTCCGCGGTCAGACACGCGACGCCTGTACTCGTCCAGCTCCGAGTCGAGACGCCGCAGCGCTCCTGGTGTCGAGTCTGGCTGCAGCAGAGCTCTCGACTGCTCCACCGAGGTCACTACCGAGTCGTCGAACGGACCTCCGATGCTCCTCAGTCGCGACAGCCGATCTGCCATGCGTCTTGTCACCTCCTCGTGCATCGCTCTGTCCGGTTGGGCCTCTTCTTGCTCTGACAATGCCGCTGCAGCCGGCTCTTCTGCGGGCGCCTTCTTGTCGTCCGCCTCCGTCGACTCGGGCCTTGCAGACACCGCTCCGCGGTCAGACACGCGACGCCTGTACTCGTCCAGCTCCGAGTCGAGACGCCGCAGCGCTCCTGGTGTCGAGTCTGGCTGCAGCAGAGCTCTCGACTGCTCCACCGAGGTCACTACCGAGTCGTCGAACGGACCTCCGATGCTCCTCAGTCGCGACAGCCGATCTGCCATGCGTCTTGTCACCTCCTCGTGCATCGCTCTGTCCGGTTGGGCCTCTTCTTGCTCTGACAATGCCGCTGCAGCCGGCTCTTCTGCGGGCGCCTTCTTGTCGTCCGCCTCCGTCGACTCGGGCCTTGCAGACACCGCTCCGCGGTCAGACACGCGACGCCTGTACTCGTCCAGCTCCGAGTCGAGACGCCGCAGCGCTCCTGGTGTCGAGTCTGGCTGCAGCAGAGCTCTCGACTGCTCCACCGAGGTCACTACCGAGTCGTCGAACGGACCTCCGATGCTCCTCAGTCGCGACAGCCGATCTGCCATGCGTCTTGTCACCTCCTCGTGCATCGCTCTGTCCGGTTGGGCCTCTTCTTGCTCTGACAATGCCGCTGCAGCCGGCTCTTCTGCGGGCGCCTTCTTGTCGTCCGCCTCCGTCGACTCGGGCCTTGCAGACACCGCTCCGCGGTCAGACACGCGACGCCTGTACTCGTCCAGCTCCGAGTCGAGACGCCGCAGCGCTCCTGGTGTCGAGTCTGGCTGCAGCAGAGCTCTCGACTGCTCCACCGAGGTCACTACCGAGTCGTCGAACGGACCTCCGATGCTCCTCAGTCGCGACAGCCGATCTGCCATGCGTCTTGTCACCTCCTCGTGCATCGCTCTGTCCGGTTGGGCCTCTTCTTGCTCTGACAATGCCGCTGCAGCCGGCTCTTCTGCGGGCGCCTTCTTGTCGTCCGCCTCCGTCGACTCGGGCCTTGCAGACACCGCTCCGCGGTCAGACACGCGACTGCCTGTACTCGTCCAGCTCCGAGTCGAGACGCCGCAGCGCTCCTGGTGTCGAGTCTGGCTGCAGCAGAGCTCTCGACTGCTCCACCGAGGTCACTACCGAGTCGTCGAACGGACCTCCGATGCTCCTCAGTCGCGACAGCCGATCTGCCATGCGTCTTGTCACCTCCTCGTGCATCGCTCTGTCCGGTTGGGCCTCTTCTTGCTCTGACAATGCCGCTGCAGCCGGCTCTTCTGCGGGCGCCTTCTTGTCGTCCGCCTCCGTCGACTCGGGCCTTGCAGACACCGCTCCGCGGTCAGACACGCGACGCCTGTACTCGTCCAGCTCCGAGTCGAGACGCTGCAGCGCTCCTGGTGTCGAGTCTGGCTGCAGCAGAGCTCTCGACTGCTCCACCGAGGTCACTACCGAGTCGTCGAACGGACCTCCGATGCTCCTCAGTCGCGACAGCCGATCTGCCATGCGTCTTGTCACCTCCTCGTGCATCGCTCTGTCCGGTTGGGCCTCTTCTTGCTCTGACAATGCCGCTGCAGCCGGCTCTTCTGCGGGCGCCTTCTTGTCGTCCGCCTCCGTCGACTCGGGCCTTGCAGACACCGCTCCGCGGTCAGACACGCGACGCCTGTACTCGTCCAGCTCCGAGTCGAGACGCCTGCAGCGCTCCTGGTGTCGAGTCTGGCTGCAGCAGAGCTCTCGACTGCTCCACCGAGGTCACTACCGAGTCGTCGAACGGACCTCCGATGCTCCTCAGTCGCGACAGCCGATCTGCCATGCGTCTTGTCACCTCCTCGTGCATCGCTCTGTCCGGTTGGGCCTCTTCTTGCTCTGACAATGCCGCTGCAGCCGGCTCTTCTGCGGGCGCCTTCTTGTCGTCCGCCTCCGTCGACTCGGGCCTTGCAGACACCGCTCCGCGGTCAGACACGCGACGCCTGTACTCGTCCAGCTCCGAGTCGAGACGCCTGCAGCGCTCCTGGTGTCGAGTCTGGCTGCAGCAGAGCTCTCGACTGCTCCACCGAGGTCACTACCGAGTCGTCGAACGGACCTCCGATGCTCCTCAGTCGCGACAGCCGATCTGCCATGCGTCTTGTCACCTCCTCGTGCATCGCTCTGTCCGGTTGGGCCTCTTCTTGCTCTGACAATGCCGCTGCAGCCGGCTCTTCTGCGGGCGCCTTCTTGTCGTCCGCCTCCGTCGACTCGGGCCTTGCAGACACCGCTCCGCGGTCAGACACGCGACGCCTGTACTCGTCCAGCTCCGAGTCGAGACGCCTGCAGCGCTCCTGGTGTCGAGTCTGGCTGCAGCAGAGCTCTCGACTGCTCCACCGAGGTCACTACCGAGTCGTCGAACGGACCTCCGATGCTCCTCAGTCGCGACAGCCGATCTGCCATGCGTCTTGTCACCTCCTCGTGCATCGCTCTGTCCGGTTGGGCCTCTTCTTGCTCTGACAATGCCGCTGCAGCCGGCTCTTCTGCGGGCGCCTTCTTGTCGTCCGCCTCCGTCGACTCGGGCCTTGCAGACACCGCTCCGCGGTCAGACACGCGACGCCTGTACTCGTCCAGCTCCGAGTCGAGACGCCGCAGCGCTCCTGGTGTCGAGTCTGGCTGCAGCAGAGCTCTCGACTGCTCCACCGAGGTCACTACCGAGTCGTCGAACGGACCTCCGATGCTCCTCAGTCGCGACAGCCGATCTGCCATGCGTCTTGTCACCTCCTCGTGCATCGCTCTGTCCGGTTGGGCCTCTTCTTGCTCTGACAATGCCGCTGCAGCCGGCTCTTCTGCGGGCGCCTTCTTGTCGTCCGCCTCCGTCGACTCGGGCCTTGCAGACACCGCTCCGCGGTCAGACACGCGACGCCTGTACTCGTCCAGCTCCGAGTCGAGACGCTGCAGCGCTCCTGGTGTCGAGTCTGGCTGCAGCAGAGCTCTCGACTGCTCCACCGAGGTCACTACCGAGTCGTCGAACGGACCTCCGATGCTCCTCAGTCGCGACAGCCGATCTGCCATGCGTCTTGTCACCTCCTCGTGCATCGCTCTGTCCGGTTGGGCCTCTTCTTGCTCTGACAATGCCGCTGCAGCCGGCTCTTCTGCGGGCGCCTTCTTGTCGTCCGCCTCCGTCGACTCGGGCCTTGCAGACACCGCTCCGCGGTCAGACACGCGACGCCTGTACTCGTCCAGCTCCGAGTCGAGACGCCTGCAGCGCTCCTGGTGTCGAGTCTGGCTGCAGCAGAGCTCTCGACTGCTCCACCGAGGTCACTACCGAGTCGTCGAACGGACCTCCGATGCTCCTCAGTCGCGACAGCCGATCTGCCATGCGTCTTGTCACCTCCTCGTGCATCGCTCTGTCCGGTTGGGCCTCTTCTTGCTCTGACAATGCCGCTGCAGCCGGCTCTTCTGCGGGCGCCTTCTTGTCGTCCGCCTCCGTCGACTCGGGCCTTGCAGACACCGCTCCGCGGTCAGACACGCGACGCCTGTACTCGTCCAGCTCCGAGTCGAGACGCCTGCAGCGCTCCTGGTGTCGAGTCTGGCTGCAGCAGAGCTCTCGACTGCTCCACCGAGGTCACTACCGAGTCGTCGAACGGACCTCCGATGCTCCTCAGTCGCGACAGCCGATCTGCCATGCGTCTTGTCACCTCCTCGTGCATCGCTCTGTCCGGTTGGGCCTCTTCTTGCTCTGACAATGCCGCTGCAGCCGGCTCTTCTGCGGGCGCCTTCTTGTCGTCCGCCTCCGTCGACTCGGGCCTTGCAGACACCGCTCCGCGGTCAGACACGCGACGCCTGTACTCGTCCAGCTCCGAGTCGAGACGCCTGCAGCGCTCCTGGTGTCGAGTCTGGCTGCAGCAGAGCTCTCGACTGCTCCACCGAGGTCACTACCGAGTCGTCGAACGGACCTCCGATGCTCCTCAGTCGCGACAGCCGATCTGCCATGCGTCTTGTCACCTCCTCGTGCATCGCTCTGTCCGGTTGGGCCTCTTCTTGCTCTGACAATGCCGCTGCAGCCGGCTCTTCTGCGGGCGCCTTCTTGTCGTCCGCCTCCGTCGACTCGGGCCTTGCAGACACCGCTCCGCGGTCAGACACGCGACGCCTGTACTCGTCCAGCTCCGAGTCGAGACGCTGCAGCGCTCCTGGTGTCGAGTCTGGCTGCAGCAGAGCTCTCGACTGCTCCACCGAGGTCACTACCGAGTCGTCGAACGGACCTCCGATGCTCCTCAGTCGCGACAGCCGATCTGCCATGCGTCTTGTCACCTCCTCGTGCATCGCTCTGTCCGGTTGGGCCTCTTCTTGCTCTGACAATGCCGCTGCAGCCGGCTCTTCTGCGGGCGCCTTCTTGTCGTCCGCCTCCGTCGACTCGGGCCTTGCAGACACCGCTCCGCGGTCAGACACGCGACGCCTGTACTCGTCCAGCTCCGAGTCGAGACGCCGCAGCGCTCCTGGTGTCGAGTCTGGCTGCAGCAGAGCTCTCGACTGCTCCACCGAGGTCACTACCGAGTCGTCGAACGGACCTCCGATGCTCCTCAGTCGCGACAGCCGATCTGCCATGCGTCTTGTCACCTCCTCGTGCATCGCTCTGTCCGGTTGGGCCTCTTCTTGCTCTGACAATGCCGCTGCAGCCGGCTCTTCTGCGGGCGCCTTCTTGTCGTCCGCCTCCGTCGACTCGGGCCTTGCAGACACCGCTCCGCGGTCAGACACGCGACGCCTGTACTCGTCCAGCTCCGAGTCGAGACGCCGCAGCGCTCCTGGTGTCGAGTCTGGCTGCAGCAGAGCTCTCGACTGCTCCACCGAGGTCACTACCGAGTCGTCGAACGGACCTCCGATGCTCCTCAGTCGCGACAGCCGATCTGCCATGCGTCTTGTCACCTCCTCGTGCATCGCTCTGTCCGGTTGGGCCTCTTCTTGCTCTGACAATGCCGCTGCAGCCGGCTCTTCTGCGGGCGCCTTCTTGTCGTCCGCCTCCGTCGACTCGGGCCTTGCAGACACCGCTCCGCGGTCAGACACGCGACGCCTGTACTCGTCCAGCTCCGAGTCGAGACGCCGCAGCGCTCCTGGTGTCGAGTCTGGCTGCAGCAGAGCTCTCGACTGCTCCACCGAGGTCACTACCGAGTCGTCGAACGGACCTCCGATGCTCCTCAGTCGCGACAGCCGATCTGCCATGCGTCTTGTCACCTCCTCGTGCATCGCTCTGTCCGGTTGGGCCTCTTCTTGCTCTGACAATGCCGCTGCAGCCGGCTCTTCTGCGGGCGCCTTCTTGTCGTCCGCCTCCGTCGACTCGGGCCTTGCAGACACCGCTCCGCGGTCAGACACGCGACGCCTGTACTCGTCCAGCTCCGAGTCGAGACGCCGCAGCGCTCCTGGTGTCGAGTCTGGCTGCAGCAGAGCTCTCGACTGCTCCACCGAGGTCACTACCGAGTCGTCGAACGGACCTCCGATGCTCCTCAGTCGCGACAGCCGATCTGCCATGCGTCTTGTCACCTCCTCGTGCATCGCTCTGTCCGGTTGGGCCTCTTCTTGCTCTGACAATGCCGCTGCAGCCGGCTCTTCTGCGGGCGCCTTCTTGTCGTCCGCCTCCGTCGACTCGGGCCTTGCAGACACCGCTCCGCGGTCAGACACGCGACTGCCTGTACTCGTCCAGCTCCGAGTCGAGACGCCGCAGCGCTCCTGGTGTCGAGTCTGGCTGCAGCAGAGCTCTCGACTGCTCCACCGAGGTCACTACCGAGTCGTCGAACGGACCTCCGATGCTCCTCAGTCGCGACAGCCGATCTGCCATGCGTCTTGTCACCTCCTCGTGCATCGCTCTGTCCGGTTGGGCCTCTTCTTGCTCTGACAATGCCGCTGCAGCCGGCTCTTCTGCGGGCGCCTTCTTGTCGTCCGCCTCCGTCGACTCGGGCCTTGCAGACACCGCTCCGCGGTCAGACACGCGATGCCTGTACTCGTCCAGCTCCGAGTCGAGACGCCGCAGCGCTCCTGGTGTCGAGTCTGGCTGCAGCAGAGCTCTCGACTGCTCCACCGAGGTCACTACCGAGTCGTCGAACGGACCTCCGATGCTCCTCAGTCGCGACAGCCGATCTGCCATGCGTCTTGTCACCTCCTCGTGCATCGCTCTGTCCGGTTGGGCCTCTTCTTGCTCTGACAATGCCGCTGCAGCCGGCTCTTCTGCGGGCGCCTTCTTGTCGTCCGCCTCCGTCGACTCGGGCCTTGCAGACACCGCTCCGCGGTCAGACACGCGATGCCTGTACTCGTCCAGCTCCGAGTCGAGACGCCGCAGCGCTCCTGGTGTCGAGTCTGGCTGCAGCAGAGCTCTCGACTGCTCCACCGAGGTCACTACCGAGTCGTCGAACGGACCTCCGATGCTCCTCAGTCGCGACAGCCGATCTGCCATGCGTCTTGTCACCTCCTCGTGCATCGCTCTGTCCGGTTGGGCCTCTTCTTGCTCTGACAATGCCGCTGCAGCCGGCTCTTCTGCGGGCGCCTTCTTGTCGTCCGCCTCCGTCGACTCGGGCCTTGCAGACACCGCTCCGCGGTCAGACACGCGATCGCCTGTACTCGTCCAGCTCCGAGTCGAGACGCCGCAGCGCTCCTGGTGTCGAGTCTGGCTGCAGCAGAGCTCTCGACTGCTCCACCGAGGTCACTACCGAGTCGTCGAACGGACCTCCGATGCTCCTCAGTCGCGACAGCCGATCTGCCATGCGTCTTGTCACCTCCTCGTGCATCGCTCTGTCCGGTTGGGCCTCTTCTTGCTCTGACAATGCCGCTGCAGCCGGCTCTTCTGCGGGCGCCTTCTTGTCGTCCGCCTCCGTCGACTCGGGCCTTGCAGACACCGCTCCGCGGTCAGACACGCGATGCCTGTACTCGTCCAGCTCCGAGTCGAGACGCCGCAGCGCTCCTGGTGTCGAGTCTGGCTGCAGCAGAGCTCTCGACTGCTCCACCGAGGTCACTACCGAGTCGTCGAACGGACCTCCGATGCTCCTCAGTCGCGACAGCCGATCTGCCATGCGTCTTGTCACCTCCTCGTGCATCGCTCTGTCCGGTTGGGCCTCTTCTTGCTCTGACAATGCCGCTGCAGCCGGCTCTTCTGCGGGCGCCTTCTTGTCGTCCGCCTCCGTCGACTCGGGCCTTGCAGACACCGCTCCGCGGTCAGACACGCGACGCCTGTACTCGTCCAGCTCCGAGTCGAGACGCCGCAGCGCTCCTGGTGTCGAGTCTGGCTGCAGCAGAGCTCTCGACTGCTCCACCGAGGTCACTACCGAGTCGTCGAACGGACCTCCGATGCTCCTCAGTCGCGACAGCCGATCTGCCATGCGTCTTGTCACCTCCTCGTGCATCGCTCTGTCCGGTTGGGCCTCTTCTTGCTCTGACAATGCCGCTGCAGCCGGCTCTTCTGCGGGCGCCTTCTTGTCGTCCGGCCTCCGTCGACTCGGGCCTTGCAGACACCGCTCCGCGGTCAGACACGCGACGCCTGTACTCGTCCAGCTCCGAGTCGAGACGCCGCAGCGCTCCTGGTGTCGAGTCTGGCTGCAGCAGAGCTCTCGACTGCTCCACCGAGGTCACTACCGAGTCGTCGAACGGACCTCCGATGCTCCTCAGTCGCGACAGCCGATCTGCCATGCGTCTTGTCACCTCCTCGTGCATCGCTCTGTCCGGTTGGGCCTCTTCTTGCTCTGACAATGCCGCTGCAGCCGGCTCTTCTGCGGGCGCCTTCTTGTCGTCCGCCTCCGTCGACTCGGGCCTTGCAGACACCGCTCCGCGGTCAGACACGCGACGCCTGTACTCGTCCAGCTCCGAGTCGAGACGCCGCAGCGCTCCTGGTGTCGAGTCTGGCTGCAGCAGAGCTCTCGACTGCTCCACCGAGGTCACTACCGAGTCGTCGAACGGACCTCCGATGCTCCTCAGTCGCGACAGCCGATCTGCCATGCGTCTTGTCACCTCCTCGTGCATCGCTCTGTCCGGTTGGGCCTCTTCTTGCTCTGACAATGCCGCTGCAGCCGGCTCTTCTGCGGGCGCCTTCTTGTCGTCCGCCTCCGTCGACTCGGGCCTTGCAGACACCGCTCCGCGGTCAGACACGCGACGCCTGTACTCGTCCAGCTCCGAGTCGAGACGCCGCAGCGCTCCTGGTGTCGAGTCTGGCTGCAGCAGAGCTCTCGACTGCTCCACCGAGGTCACTACCGAGTCGTCGAACGGACCTCCGATGCTCCTCAGTCGCGACAGCCGATCTGCCATGCGTCTTGTCACCTCCTCGTGCATCGCTCTGTCCGGTTGGGCCTCTTCTTGCTCTGACAATGCCGCTGCAGCCGGCTCTTCTGCGGGCGCCTTCTTGTCGTCCGCCTCCGTCGACTCGGGCCTTGCAGACACCGCTCCGCGGTCAGACACGCGACGCCTGTACTCGTCCAGCTCCGAGTCGAGACGCCGCAGCGCTCCTGGTGTCGAGTCTGGCTGCAGCAGAGCTCTCGACTGCTCCACCGAGGTCACTACCGAGTCGTCGAACGGACCTCCGATGCTCCTCAGTCGCGACAGCCGATCTGCCATGCGTCTTGTCACCTCCTCGTGCATCGCTCTGTCCGGTTGGGCCTCTTCTTGCTCTGACAATGCCGCTGCAGCCGGCTCTTCTGCGGGCGCCTTCTTGTCGTCCGCCTCCGTCGACTCGGGCCTTGCAGACACCGCTCCGCGGTCAGACACGCGACGCCTGTACTCGTCCAGCTCCGAGTCGAGACGCCGCAGCGCTCCTGGTGTCGAGTCTGGCTGCAGCAGAGCTCTCGACTGCTCCACCGAGGTCACTACCGAGTCGTCGAACGGACCTCCGATGCTCCTCAGTCGCGACAGCCGATCTGCCATGCGTCTTGTCACCTCCTCGTGCATCGCTCTGTCCGGTTGGGCCTCTTCTTGCTCTGACAATGCCGCTGCAGCCGGCTCTTCTGCGGGCGCCTTCTTGTCGTCCGGCCTCCGTCGACTCGGGCCTTGCAGACACCGCTCCGCGGTCAGACACGCGACGCCTGTACTCGTCCAGCTCCGAGTCGAGACGCCGCAGCGCTCCTGGTGTCGAGTCTGGCTGCAGCAGAGCTCTCGACTGCTCCACCGAGGTCACTACCGAGTCGTCGAACGGACCTCCGATGCTCCTCAGTCGCGACAGCCGATCTGCCATGCGTCTTGTCACCTCCTCGTGCATCGCTCTGTCCGGTTGGGCCTCTTCTTGCTCTGACAATGCCGCTGCAGCCGGCTCTTCTGCGGGCGCCTTCTTGTCGTCCGCCTCCGTCGACTCGGGCCTTGCAGACACCGCTCCGCGGTCAGACACGCGACGCCTGTACTCGTCCAGCTCCGAGTCGAGACGCCGCAGCGCTCCTGGTGTCGAGTCTGGCTGCAGCAGAGCTCTCGACTGCTCCACCGAGGTCACTACCGAGTCGTCGAACGGACCTCCGATGCTCCTCAGTCGCGACAGCCGATCTGCCATGCGTCTTGTCACCTCCTCGTGCATCGCTCTGTCCGGTTGGGCCTCTTCTTGCTCTGACAATGCCGCTGCAGCCGGCTCTTCTGCGGGCGCCTTCTTGTCGTCCGCCTCCGTCGACTCGGGCCTTGCAGACACCGCTCCGCGGTCAGACACGCGACGCCTGTACTCGTCCAGCTCCGAGTCGAGACGCCGCAGCGCTCCTGGTGTCGAGTCTGGCTGCAGCAGAGCTCTCGACTGCTCCACCGAGGTCACTACCGAGTCGTCGAACGGACCTCCGATGCTCCTCAGTCGCGACAGCCGATCTGCCATGCGTCTTGTCACCTCCTCGTGCATCGCTCTGTCCGGTTGGGCCTCTTCTTGCTCTGACAATGCCGCTGCAGCCGGCTCTTCTGCGGGCGCCTTCTTGTCGTCCGCCTCCGTCGACTCGGGCCTTGCAGACACCGCTCCGCGGTCAGACACGCGACGCCTGTACTCGTCCAGCTCCGAGTCGAGACGCCTGCAGCGCTCCTGGTGTCGAGTCTGGCTGCAGCAGAGCTCTCGACTGCTCCACCGAGGTCACTACCGAGTCGTCGAACGGACCTCCGATGCTCCTCAGTCGCGACAGCCGATCTGCCATGCGTCTTGTCACCTCCTCGTGCATCGCTCTGTCCGGTTGGGCCTCTTCTTGCTCTGACAATGCCGCTGCAGCCGGCTCTTCTGCGGGCGCCTTCTTGTCGTCCGCCTCCGTCGACTCGGGCCTTGCAGACACCGCTCCGCGGTCAGACACGCGACGCCTGTACTCGTCCAGCTCCGAGTCGAGACGCCGCAGCGCTCCTGGTGTCGAGTCTGGCTGCAGCAGAGCTCTCGACTGCTCCACCGAGGTCACTACCGAGTCGTCGAACGGACCTCCGATGCTCCTCAGTCGCGACAGCCGATCTGCCATGCGTCTTGTCACCTCCTCGTGCATCGCTCTGTCCGGTTGGGCCTCTTCTTGCTCTGACAATGCCGCTGCAGCCGGCTCTTCTGCGGGCGCCTTCTTGTCGTCCGCCTCCGTCGACTCGGGCCTTGCAGACACCGCTCCGCGGTCAGACACGCGACGCCTGTACTCGTCCAGCTCCGAGTCGAGACGCCGCAGCGCTCCTGGTGTCGAGTCTGGCTGCAGCAGAGCTCTCGACTGCTCCACCGAGGTCACTACCGAGTCGTCGAACGGACCTCCGATGCTCCTCAGTCGCGACAGCCGATCTGCCATGCGTCTTGTCACCTCCTCGTGCATCGCTCTGTCCGGTTGGGCCTCTTCTTGCTCTGACAATGCCGCTGCAGCCGGCTCTTCTGCGGGCGCCTTCTTGTCGTCCGCCTCCGTCGACTCGGGCCTTGCAGACACCGCTCCGCGGTCAGACACGCGACGCCTGTACTCGTCCAGCTCCGAGTCGAGACGCCGCAGCGCTCCTGGTGTCGAGTCTGGCTGCAGCAGAGCTCTCGACTGCTCCACCGAGGTCACTACCGAGTCGTCGAACGGACCTCCGATGCTCCTCAGTCGCGACAGCCGATCTGCCATGCGTCTTGTCACCTCCTCGTGCATCGCTCTGTCCGGTTGGGCCTCTTCTTGCTCTGACAATGCCGCTGCAGCCGGCTCTTCTGCGGGCGCCTTCTTGTCGTCCGCCTCCGTCGACTCGGGCCTTGCAGACACCGCTCCGCGGTCAGACACGCGACGCCTGTACTCGTCCAGCTCCGAGTCGAGACGCCGCAGCGCTCCTGGTGTCGAGTCTGGCTGCAGCAGAGCTCTCGACTGCTCCACCGAGGTCACTACCGAGTCGTCGAACGGACCTCCGATGCTCCTCAGTCGCGACAGCCGATCTGCCATGCGTCTTGTCACCTCCTCGTGCATCGCTCTGTCCGGTTGGGCCTCTTCTTGCTCTGACAATGCCGCTGCAGCCGGCTCTTCTGCGGGCGCCTTCTTGTCGTCCGGCTCCGTCGACTCGGGCCTTGCAGACACCGCTCCGCGGTCAGACACGCGACGCCTGTACTCGTCCAGCTCCGAGTCGAGACGCCGCAGCGCTCCTGGTGTCGAGTCTGGCTGCAGCAGAGCTCTCGACTGCTCCACCGAGGTCACTACCGAGTCGTCGAACGGACCTCCGATGCTCCTCAGTCGCGACAGCCGATCTGCCATGCGTCTTGTCACCTCCTCGTGCATCGCTCTGTCCGGTTGGGCCTCTTCTTGCTCTGACAATGCCGCTGCAGCCGGCTCTTCTGCGGGCGCCTTCTTGTCGTCCGCCTCCGTCGACTCGGGCCTTGCAGACACCGCTCCGCGGTCAGACACGCGACGCCTGTACTCGTCCAGCTCCGAGTCGAGACGCCGCAGCGCTCCTGGTGTCGAGTCTGGCTGCAGCAGAGCTCTCGACTGCTCCACCGAGGTCACTACCGAGTCGTCGAACGGACCTCCGATGCTCCTCAGTCGCGACAGCCGATCTGCCATGCGTCTTGTCACCTCCTCGTGCATCGCTCTGTCCGGTTGGGCCTCTTCTTGCTCTGACAATGCCGCTGCAGCCGGCTCTTCTGCGGGCGCCTTCTTGTCGTCCGGCCTCCGTCGACTCGGGCCTTGCAGACACCGCTCCGCGGTCAGACACGCGACGCCTGTACTCGTCCAGCTCCGAGTCGAGACGCCGCAGCGCTCCTGGTGTCGAGTCTGGCTGCAGCAGAGCTCTCGACTGCTCCACCGAGGTCACTACCGAGTCGTCGAACGGACCTCCGATGCTCCTCAGTCGCGACAGCCGATCTGCCATGCGTCTTGTCACCTCCTCGTGCATCGCTCTGTCCGGTTGGGCCTCTTCTTGCTCTGACAATGCCGCTGCAGCCGGCTCTTCTGCGGGCGCCTTCTTGTCGTCCGCCTCCGTCGACTCGGGCCTTGCAGACACCGCTCCGCGGTCAGACACGCGACGCCTGTACTCGTCCAGCTCCGAGTCGAGACGCCGCAGCGCTCCTGGTGTCGAGTCTGGCTGCAGCAGAGCTCTCGACTGCTCCACCGAGGTCACTACCGAGTCGTCGAACGGACCTCCGATGCTCCTCAGTCGCGACAGCCGATCTGCCATGCGTCTTGTCACCTCCTCGTGCATCGCTCTGTCCGGTTGGGCCTCTTCTTGCTCTGACAATGCCGCTGCAGCCGGCTCTTCTGCGGGCGCCTTCTTGTCGTCCGCCTCCGTCGACTCGGGCCTTGCAGACACCGCTCCGCGGTCAGACACGCGACGCCTGTACTCGTCCAGCTCCGAGTCGAGACGCCGCAGCGCTCCTGGTGTCGAGTCTGGCTGCAGCAGAGCTCTCGACTGCTCCACCGAGGTCACTACCGAGTCGTCGAACGGACCTCCGATGCTCCTCAGTCGCGACAGCCGATCTGCCATGCGTCTTGTCACCTCCTCGTGCATCGCTCTGTCCGGTTGGGCCTCTTCTTGCTCTGACAATGCCGCTGCAGCCGGCTCTTCTGCGGGCGCCTTCTTGTCGTCCGCCTCCGTCGACTCGGGCCTTGCAGACACCGCTCCGCGGTCAGACACGCGACGCCTGTACTCGTCCAGCTCCGAGTCGAGACGCCGCAGCGCTCCTGGTGTCGAGTCTGGCTGCAGCAGAGCTCTCGACTGCTCCACCGAGGTCACTACCGAGTCGTCGAACGGACCTCCGATGCTCCTCAGTCGCGACAGCCGATCTGCCATGCGTCTTGTCACCTCCTCGTGCATCGCTCTGTCCGGTTGGGCCTCTTCTTGCTCTGACAATGCCGCTGCAGCCGGCTCTTCTGCGGGCGCCTTCTTGTCGTCCGCCTCCGTCGACTCGGGCCTTGCAGACACCGCTCCGCGGTCAGACACGCGACGCCTGTACTCGTCCAGCTCCGAGTCGAGACGCCGCAGCGCTCCTGGTGTCGAGTCTGGCTGCAGCAGAGCTCTCGACTGCTCCACCGAGGTCACTACCGAGTCGTCGAACGGACCTCCGATGCTCCTCAGTCGCGACAGCCGATCTGCCATGCGTCTTGTCACCTCCTCGTGCATCGCTCTGTCCGGTTGGGCCTCTTCTTGCTCTGACAATGCCGCTGCAGCCGGCTCTTCTGCGGGCGCCTTCTTGTCGTCCGCCTCCGTCGACTCGGGCCTTGCAGACACCGCTCCGCGGTCAGACACGCGACTGCCTGTACTCGTCCAGCTCCGAGTCGAGACGCCGCAGCGCTCCTGGTGTCGAGTCTGGCTGCAGCAGAGCTCTCGACTGCTCCACCGAGGTCACTACCGAGTCGTCGAACGGACCTCCGATGCTCCTCAGTCGCGACAGCCGATCTGCCATGCGTCTTGTCACCTCCTCGTGCATCGCTCTGTCCGGTTGGGCCTCTTCTTGCTCTGACAATGCCGCTGCAGCCGGCTCTTCTGCGGGCGCCTTCTTGTCGTCCGCCTCCGTCGACTCGGGCCTTGCAGACACCGCTCCGCGGTCAGACACGCGACGCCTGTACTCGTCCAGCTCCGAGTCGAGACGCCGCAGCGCTCCTGGTGTCGAGTCTGGCTGCAGCAGAGCTCTCGACTGCTCCACCGAGGTCACTACCGAGTCGTCGAACGGACCTCCGATGCTCCTCAGTCGCGACAGCCGATCTGCCATGCGTCTTGTCACCTCCTCGTGCATCGCTCTGTCCGGTTGGGCCTCTTCTTGCTCTGACAATGCCGCTGCAGCCGGCTCTTCTGCGGGCGCCTTCTTGTCGTCCGCCTCCGTCGACTCGGGCCTTGCAGACACCGCTCCGCGGTCAGACACGCGACGCCTGTACTCGTCCAGCTCCGAGTCGAGACGCCGCAGCGCTCCTGGTGTCGAGTCTGGCTGCAGCAGAGCTCTCGACTGCTCCACCGAGGTCACTACCGAGTCGTCGAACGGACCTCCGATGCTCCTCAGTCGCGACAGCCGATCTGCCATGCGTCTTGTCACCTCCTCGTGCATCGCTCTGTCCGGTTGGGCCTCTTCTTGCTCTGACAATGCCGCTGCAGCCGGCTCTTCTGCGGGCGCCTTCTTGTCGTCCGCCTCCGTCGACTCGGGCCTTGCAGACACCGCTCCGCGGTCAGACACGCGACGCCTGTACTCGTCCAGCTCCGAGTCGAGACGCCGCAGCGCTCCTGGTGTCGAGTCTGGCTGCAGCAGAGCTCTCGACTGCTCCACCGAGGTCACTACCGAGTCGTCGAACGGACCTCCGATGCTCCTCAGTCGCGACAGCCGATCTGCCATGCGTCTTGTCACCTCCTCGTGCATCGCTCTGTCCGGTTGGGCCTCTTCTTGCTCTGACAATGCCGCTGCAGCCGGCTCTTCTGCGGGCGCCTTCTTGTCGTCCGCCTCCGTCGACTCGGGCCTTGCAGACACCGCTCCGCGGTCAGACACGCGACGCCTGTACTCGTCCAGCTCCGAGTCGAGACGCCGCAGCGCTCCTGGTGTCGAGTCTGGCTGCAGCAGAGCTCTCGACTGCTCCACCGAGGTCACTACCGAGTCGTCGAACGGACCTCCGATGCTCCTCAGTCGCGACAGCCGATCTGCCATGCGTCTTGTCACCTCCTCGTGCATCGCTCTGTCCGGTTGGGCCTCTTCTTGCTCTGACAATGCCGCTGCAGCCGGCTCTTCTGCGGGCGCCTTCTTGTCGTCCGGCTCCGTCGACTCGGGCCTTGCAGACACCGCTCCGCGGTCAGACACGCGACGCCTGTACTCGTCCAGCTCCGAGTCGAGACGCCGCAGCGCTCCTGGTGTCGAGTCTGGCTGCAGCAGAGCTCTCGACTGCTCCACCGAGGTCACTACCGAGTCGTCGAACGGACCTCCGATGCTCCTCAGTCGCGACAGCCGATCTGCCATGCGTCTTGTCACCTCCTCGTGCATCGCTCTGTCCGGTTGGGCCTCTTCTTGCTCTGACAATGCCGCTGCAGCCGGCTCTTCTGCGGGCGCCTTCTTGTCGTCCGCCTCCGTCGACTCGGGCCTTGCAGACACCGCTCCGCGGTCAGACACGCGACGCCTGTACTCGTCCAGCTCCGAGTCGAGACGCTGCAGCGCTCCTGGTGTCGAGTCTGGCTGCAGCAGAGCTCTCGACTGCTCCACCGAGGTCACTACCGAGTCGTCGAACGGACCTCCGATGCTCCTCAGTCGCGAAAGCCGATCTGCCATGCGTCTTGTCACCTCCTCGTGCATCGCTCTGTCCGGTTGGGCCTCTTCTTGCTCTGACAATGCCGCTGCAGCCGGCTCTTCTGCGGGCGCCTTCTTGTCGTCCGGCTCCGTCGACTCGGGCCTTGCAGACACCGCTCCGCGGTCAGACACGCGACGCCTGTACTCGTCCAGCTCCGAGTCGAGACGCTGCAGCGCTCCTGGTGTCGAGTCTGGCTGCAGCAGAGCTCTCGACTGCTCCACCGAGGTCACTACCGAGTCGTCGAACGGACCTCCGATGCTCCTCAGTCGCGACAGCCGATCTGCCATGCGTCTTGTCACCTCCTCGTGCATCGCTTTGTCTGGTTGTATTGTTGAGTGCTGTACGACAACGTTGTCTTTCTCTGTCGTTTCTTCGGTCAGGTGTTGTTTTATTAATTTTTCGTATTGATCATGAGCCGTAAGAATAGACAGAGGCTCTTCATTGCATATGAACGGATGAAGGCTTTGCGCTCTTTTAGGTTTAGATTTGTTTTCGTCTGGTAGTTTTGCTTTTTCAGAAGTCGTGGATATTTTGTCAACGTAGTTGGCATCTGTCTCAGAAAAAAATGCTGCGAGAATTGGCAGTTGAGTCAATATGCTTTGTTGCAAGTCCCATAGTCCCGTCGACAAAATGTAGACCTTAGAAGCATCAAAGTGGTTCTCAAAAAAGCGAAGAATTTTTTTGAAGCGGCTTATCGCTTTTCTAGCTGTTCTAGCTTTTTTGTTTTCCTTTTGATGATATTGCAACATTATATCCGCTGCATCGAACACCATAGAATACTTTTTCCAAGTATATCCCTTAAATTGGGTGCTACAGAAGGCTCCAAGTAACTCAGCCCGTGTGCGCTCCGTTAGGTACCTTAATTCACGTTTATGGATAGGAATGCGGCAAAGAGCGCACTGAATGGCTTCATAGTGGTTCGTTTCGAGTGCAATTATGTGGCGGACGGAGATCAGCATCGCGTCTTCGAAAGTTGCCATTTGTTTGTTTAAATTTGCAAATTGTTCGATTACATGCGTAACAGTCTTCCACAATTTTGATTGCTGCGACACATTCTGCTGTAAAACTTCAGATAAAGCAATTAGACAGACATGAATTCCAGACCAGTATTGACCCTTAATTTCTAATGCGTTGACATCTAAACGTACGTTTTGCATAAGCGAATCCAAATTGCAGAAAGCATTATCTCCAGGTATCAACTCCATTCCATCCAATCGCTCAATCCATTGAGAAATAAAGACAACCTGCACTTCATTTCGCCGCATAATCTGCGGCCAATAATCCAGCTCTTTCACTTTCTGCAAAGTACTCTTTACGGCAAAATATAAAAAATTAGACGGGAACAACACACGAACTTCACCGAGTTGCTTAACCAGCTGCTTTAGAAAAAGGCCAGAAAAGTCGACTTGAACAGAAGAATAAAAAGCTGCCAAGCCGATTACCACGCTAGATTCAAACCAAGAAAACATGCTTTGCAGTTGCGTAACCGAGGGAATAAGAGCAAGAGATGGGTAGTCTGACGATGAAAACGAAAGAAGATTATCACACAGACTACTAGCCATACCAGTCGACTGAAAACCATATTCAATTGAGATATTTTCTCGGTCTTCAACTTTAACATCCAGATCATTCCAGTCCGACTCTTTAACTTGCTGCTCAAGATTCTGAGTCGCCACAAAAGCCGCAGTAAATTCAGCCACGCGTCTCCTGTACTCTGCAAGCTCCGCTTCTAGTCGCTGCATCGCTCCGGGTCTAGCGTCCTTCTGCAGGGCAGCGCGCGCCTGCTCCATCGATGTCAGCACCGAGTCGTCGAACGGTCCGTGCGCGTTCAGCTGAGCTAGCCGCTCGATCGTGCCTTCAAACACTGCCGCGTTCATTGCAGCGTCCGCCGCCGCCGTGTCCACGACCGGCTCAGCTGCCGCAGCCACCTCCTTCGCCGCCGCTGCCTTGTCCTCCGCCTTCTCGTCCGTCTCATCCTCCGCCAGCTTAGTCGGCGCTGCAGCTGCTTCTGCGGCCGCCGCAGTAAATTCAGCCACGCGTCTCCTGTACTCTGCAAGCTCCGCTTCTAGTCGCTGCATCGCTCCAGGTCTAGCGTCCTTCTGCAGCGCAGCGCGCGCCTGCTCCATCGATGTCAGCACCGAGTCGTCGAACGGTCCGTGCGCGTTCAGCTGAGCTAGCCGCTCGATCGTGCCTTCAAACACTGCCGCGTTCATTGCAGCGTCCGCCGCCGCCGTGTCCACGACCGGCTCAGCTGCCGCAGCCACCTCCTTCGCCGCCGCTGCCTTGTCCTCCGCCTTCTCGTCCGTCTCATCCTCCGCCAGCTTAGTCGGCGCTGCAGCTGCTTCTGCGGCCGCCGCAGTAAATTCAGCCACGCGTCTCCTGTACTCTGCAAGCTCCGCTTCTAGTCGCTGCATCGCTCCGGGTCTAGCGTCCTTCTGCAGCGCAGCGCGCGCCTGCTCCATCGATGTCAGCACCGAGTCGTCGAACGGTCCGTGCGCGTTCAGCTGAGCTAGCCGCTCGATCGTGCCTTCAAACACTGCCGCGTTCATTGCAGCGTCCGCCGCCGCCGTGTCCACGACCGGCTCAGCTGCCGCAGCCACCTCCTTCGCCGCCGCTGCCTTGTCCTCCGCCTTCTCGTCCGTCTCATCCTCCGCCAGCTTAGTCGGCGCTGCAGCTGCTTCTGCGGCCGCCGCACTAAATTCAGCCACGCGTCTCCTGTACTCTGCAAGCTCCGCTTCTAGTCGCTGCATCGCTCCGGGTCTAGCGTCCTTCTGCAGCGCAGCGCGCGCCTGCTCCATCGATGTCAGCACCGAGTCGTCGAACGGTCCGTGCGCGTTCAGCTGAGCTAGCCGCTCGATCGTGCCTTCAAACACTGCCGCGTTCATTGCAGCGTCCGCCGCCGCCGTGTCCACGACCGGCTCAGCTGCCGCAGCCACCTCCTTCGCCGCCGCTGCCTTGTCCTCCGCCTTCTCGTGCGTCTCATCCTTCCGCCAGCTTAGTCGGCGCTGCAGCTGCTTCTGCGGCCGCCGCACTAAATTCAGCCACGCGTCTCCTGTACTCTGCAAGCTCCGCTTCTAGTCGCTGCATCGCTCCGGGTCTAGCGTCCTTCTGCAGCGCAGCGCGCGCCTGCTCCATCGATGTCAGCACCGAGTCGTCGAACGGTCCGTGCGCGTTCAGCTGAGCTAGCCGCTCGATCGTGCCTTCAAACACTGCCGCGTTCATTGCAGCGTCCGCCGCCGCCGTGTCCACGACCGGCTCAGCTGCCGCAGCCACCTCCTTCGCCGCCGCTGCCTTGTCCTCCGCCTTCTCGTCCGTCTCATCCTCCGCCAGCTTAGTCGGCGCTGCAGCTGCTTCTGCGGCCGCCGCACTAAATTCAGCCACGCGTCTCCTGTACTCTGCAAGCTCCGCTTCTAGTCGCTGCATCGCTCCGGGTCTAGCGTCCTTCTGCAGCGCAGCGCGCGCCTGCTCCATCGATGTCAGCACCGAGTCGTCGAACGGTCCGTGCGCGTTCAGCTGAGCTAGCCGCTCGATCGTGCCTTCAAACACTGCCGCGTTCATTGCAGCGTCCGCCGCCGCCGTGTCCACGACCGGCTCAGCTGCCGCAGCCACCTCCTTCGCCGCCGCTGCCTTGTCCTCCGCCTTCTCGTCCGTCTCATCCTCCGCCAGCTTAGTCGGCGCTGCAGCTGCTTCTGCGGCCGCCGCACTAAATTCAGCCACGCGTCTCCTGTACTCTGCAAGCTCCGCTTCTAGTCGCTGCATCGCTCCGGGTCTAGCGTCCTTCTGCAGCGCAGCGCGCGCCTGCTCCATCGATGTCAGCACCGAGTCGTCGAACGGTCCGTGCGCGTTCAGCTGAGCTAGCCGCTCGATCGTGCCTTCAAACACTGCCGCGTTCATTGCAGCGTCCGCCGCCGCCGTGTCCACGACCGGCTCAGCTGCCGCAGCCACCTCCTTCGCCGCCGCTGCCTTGTCCTCCGCCTTCTCGTCCGTCTCATCCTCCGCCAGCTTAGTCGGCGCTGCAGCTGCTTCTGCGGCCGCCGCACTAAATTCAGCCACGCGTCTCCTGTACTCTGCAAGCTCCGCTTCTAGTCGCTGCATCGCTCCGGGTCTAGCGTCCTTCTGCAGCGCAGCGCGCGCCTGCTCCATCGATGTCAGCACCGAGTCGTCGAACGGTCCGTGCGCGTTCAGCTGAGCTAGCCGCTCGATCGTGCCTTCAAACACTGCCGCGTTCATTGCAGCGTCCGCCGCCGCCGTGTCCACGACCGGCTCAGCTGCCGCAGCCACCTCCTTCGCCGCCGCTGCCTTGTCCTCCGCCTTCTCGTCCGTCTCATCCTCCGCCAGCTTAGTCGGCGCTGCAGCTGCTTCTGCGGCCGCCGCACTAAATTCAGCCACGCGTCTCCTGTACTCTGCAAGCTCCGCTTCTAGTCGCTGCATCGCTCCGGGTCTAGCGTCCTTCTGCAGCGCAGCGCGCGCCTGCTCCATCGATGTCAGCACCGAGTCGTCGAACGGTCCGTGCGCGTTCAGCTGAGCTAGCCGCTCGATCGTGCCTTCAAACACTGCCGCGTTCATTGCAGCGTCCGCCGCCGCCGTGTCCACGACCGGCTCAGCTGCCGCAGCCACCTCCTTCGCCGCCGCTGCCTTGTCCTCCGCCTTCTCGTCCGTCTCATCCTCCGCCAGCTTAGTCGGCGCTGCAGCTGCTTCTGCGGCCGCCGCAGTAAATTCAGCCACGCGTCTCCTGTACTCTGCAAGCTCCGCTTCTAGTCGCTGCATCGCTCCAGGTCTAGCGTCCTTCTGCAGCGCAGCGCGCGCCTGCTCCATCGATGTCAGCACCGAGTCGTCGAACGGTCCGTGCGCGTTCAGCTGAGCTAGCCGCTCGATCGTGCCTTCAAACACTGCCGCGTTCATTGCAGCGTCCGCCGCCGCCGTGTCCACGACCGGCTCAGCTGCCGCAGCCACCTCCTTCGCCGCCGCTGCCTTGTCCTCCGCCTTCTCGTCCGTCTCATCCTCCGCCAGCTTAGTCGGCGCTGCAGCTGCTTCTGCGGCCGCCGCACTAAATTCAGCCACTGCGTCTCCTGTACTCTGCAAGCTCCGCTTCTAGTCGCTGCATCGCTCCGGGTCTAGCGTCCTTCTGCAGCGCAGCGTGCGCCTGCTCCATCGATGTCAGCACCGAGTCGTCGAACGGTCCGTGCGCGTTCAGCTGAGCTAGCCGCTCGATCGTGCCTTCAAACACTGCCGCGTTCATTGCAGCGTCCGCCGCCGCCGTGTCCACGACCGGCTCAGCTGCCGCAGCCACCTCCTTCGCCGCCGCTGCCTTGTCCTCCGCCTTCTCGTCCGTCTCATCCTCCGCCAGCTTAGTCGGCGCTGCAGCTGCTTCTGCGGCCGCCGCACTAAATTCAGCCACGCGTCTCCTGTACTCTGCAAGCTCCGCTTCTAGTCGCTGCATCGCTCCGGGTCTAGCGTCCTTCTGCAGCGCAGCGCGCGCCTGCTCCATCGATGTCAGCACCGAGTCGTCGAACGGTCCGTGCGCGTTCAGCTGAGCTAGCCGCTCGATCGTGCCTTCAAACACTGCCGCGTTCATTGCAGCGTCCGCCGCCGCCGTGTCCACGACCGGCTCAGCTGCCGCAGCCACCTCCTTCGCCGCCGCTGCCTTGTCCTCCGCCTTCTCGTCCGTCTCATCCTCCGCCAGCTTAGTCGGCGCTGCAGCTGCTTCTGCGGCCGCCGCACTAAATTCAGCCACGCGTCTCCTGTACTCTGCAAGCTCCGCTTCTAGTCGCTGCATCGCTCCGGGTCTAGCGTCCTTCTGCAGCGCAGCGCGCGCCTGCTCCATCGATGTCAGCACCGAGTCGTCGAACGGTCCGTGCGCGTTCAGCTGAGCTAGCCGCTCGATCGTGCCTTCAAACACTGCCGCGTTCATTGCAGCGTCCGCCGCCGCCGTGTCCACGACCGGCTCAGCTGCCGCAGCCACCTCCTTCGCCGCCGCTGCCTTGTCCTCCGCCTTCTCGTCCGTCTCATCCTCCGCCAGCTTAGTCGGCGCTGCAGCTGCTTCTGCGGCCGCCGCACTAAATTCAGCCACGCGTCTCCTGTACTCTGCAAGCTCCGCTTCTAGTCGCTGCATCAGCTCCGGGTCTAGCGTCCTTCTGCAGCGCAGCGCGCGCCTGCTCCATCGATGTCAGCACCGAGTCGTCGAACGGTCCGTGCGCGTTCAGCTGAGCTAGCCGCTCGATCGTGCCTTCAAACACTGCCGCGTTCATTGCAGCGTCCGCCGCCGCCGTGTCCACGACCGGCTCAGCTGCCGCAGCCACCTCCTTCGCCGCCGCTGCCTTGTCCTCCGCCTTCTCGTCCGTCTCATCCTCCGCCAGCTTAGTCGGCGCTGCAGCTGCTTCTGCGGCCGCCGCACTAAATTCAGCCACGCGTCTCCTGTACTCTGCAAGCTCCGCTTCTAGTCGCTGCATCGCTCCGGGTCTAGCGTCCTTCTGCAGCGCAGCGCGCGCCTGCTCCATCGATGTCAGCACCGAGTCGTCGAACGGTCCGTGCGCGTTCAGCTGAGCTAGCCGCTCGATCGTGCCTTCAAACACTGCCGCGTTCATTGCAGCGTCCGCCGCCGCCGTGTCCACGACCGGCTCAGCTGCCGCAGCCACCTCCTTCGCCGCCGCTGCCTTGTCCTCCGCCTTCTCGTCCGTCTCATCCTCCGCCAGCTTAGTCGGCGCTGCAGCTGCTTCTGCGGCCGCCGCACTAAATTCAGCCACGCGTCTCCTGTACTCTGCAAGCTCCGCTTCTAGTCGCTGCATCGCTCCGGGTCTAGCGTCCTTCTGCAGGGCAGCGCGCGCCTGCTCCATCGATGTCAGCACCGAGTCGTCGAACGGTCCGTGCGCGTTCAGCTGAGCTAGCCGCTCGATCGTGCCTTCAAACACTGCCGCGTTCATTGCAGCGTCCGCCGCCGCCGTGTCCACGACCGGCTCAGCTGCCGCAGCCACCTCCTTCGCCGCCGCTGCCTTGTCCTCCGCCTTCTCGTCCGTCTCATCCTCCGCCAGCTTAGTCGGCGCTGCAGCTGCTTCTGCGGCCGCCGCAGTAAATTCAGCCACGCGTCTCCTGTACTCTGCAAGCTCCGCTTCTAGTCGCTGCATCGCTCCAGGTCTAGCGTCCTTCTGCAGCGCAGCGCGCGCCTGCTCCATCGATGTCAGCACCGAGTCGTCGAACGGTCCGTGCGCGTTCAGCTGAGCTAGCCGCTCGATCGTGCCTTCAAACACTGCCGCGTTCATTGCAGCGTCCGCCGCCGCCGTGTCCACGACCGGCTCAGCTGCCGCAGCCACCTCCTTCGCCGCCGCTGCCTTGTCCTCCGCCTTCTCGTCCGTCTCATCCTCCGCCAGCTTAGTCGGCGCTGCAGCTGCTTCTGCGGCCGCCGCAGTAAATTCAGCCATGCGTCTCCTGTACTCTGCAAGCTCCGCTTCTAGTCGCTGCATCGCTCCGGGTCTAGCGTCCTTCTGCAGCGCAGCGCGCGCCTGCTCCATCGATGTCAGCACCGAGTCGTCGAACGGTCCGTGCGCGTTCAGCTGAGCTAGCCGCTCGATCGTGCCTTCAAACACTGCCGCGTTCATTGCAGCGTCCGCCGCCGCCGTGTCCACGACCGGCTCAGCTGCCGCAGCCACCTCCTTCGCCGCCGCTGCCTTGTCCTCCGCCTTCTCGTCCGTCTCATCCTCCGCCAGCTTAGTCGGCGCTGCAGCTGCTTCTGCGGCCGCCGCAGTAAATTCAGCCACGCGTCTCCTGTACTCTGCAAGCTCCGCTTCTAGTCGCTGCATCGCTCCAGGTCTAGCGTCCTTCTGCAGCGCAGCGCGCGCCTGCTCCATCGATGTCAGCACCGAGTCGTCGAACGGTCCGTGCGCGTTCAGCTGAGCTAGCCGCTCGATCGTGCCTTCAAACACTGCCGCGTTCATTGCAGCGTCCGCCGCCGCCGTGTCCACGACCGGCTCAGCTGCCGCAGCCACCTCCTTCGCCGCCGCTGCCTTGTCCTCCGCCTTCTCGTGCGTCTCATCCTTCGCCAGCTTAGTCGGCGCTGCAGCTGCTTCTGCGGCCGCCGCACTAAATTCAGCCACGCGTCTCCTGTACTCTGCAAGCTCCGCTTCTAGTCGCTGCATCACTCCGGGTCTAGCGTCCTTCTGCAGCGCAGCGCGCGCCTGTCCATCGATGTCAGCACCGAGTCGTCGAACGGTCCGTGCGCGTTCAGCTGAGCTAGCCGCTCGATCGTGCCTTCAAAACACTGCCGCGTTCATTGCAGCGTCCGCCGCCGCCGTGTCCACGACCGGCTCAGCTGCCGCAGCCACCTCCTTCGCCGCCGCTGCCTTGTCCTCCGCCTTCTCGTCCGTCTCATCCTCCGCCAGCTTAGTCGGCGCTGCAGCTGCTTCTGCGGCCGCCGCACTAAATTCAGCCACGCGTCTCCTGTACTCTGCAAGCTCCGCTTCTAGTCGCTGCATCGCTCCGGGTCTAGCGTCCTTCTGCAGCGCAGCGCGCGCCTGCTCCATCGATGTCAGCACCGAGTCGTCGAACGGTCCGTGCGCGTTCAGCTGAGCTAGCCGCTCGATCGTGCCTTCAAACACTGCCGCGTTCATTGCAGCGTCCGCCGCCGCCGTGTCCACGACCGGCTCAGCTGCCGCAGCCACCTCCTTCGCCGCCGCTGCCTTGTCCTCCGCCTTCTCGTCCGTCTCATCCTCCGCCAGCTTAGTCGGCGCTGCAGCTGCTTCTGCGGCCGCCGCACTAAATTCAGCCACGCGTCTCCTGTACTCTGCAAGCTCCGCTTCTAGTCGCTGCATCGCTCCGGGTCTAGCGTCCTTCTGCAGCGCAGCGCGCGCCTGCTCCATCGATGTCAGCACCGAGTCGTCGAACGGTCCGTGCGCGTTCAGCTGAGCTAGCCGCTCGATCGTGCCTTCAAACACTGCCGCGTTCATTGCAGCGTCCGCCGCCGCCGTGTCCACGACCGGCTCAGCTGCCGCAGCCACCTCCTTCGCCGCCGCTGCCTTGTCCTCCGCCTTCTCGTCCGTCTCATCCTCCGCCAGCTTAGTCGGCGCTGCAGCTGCTTCTGCGGCCGCCGCACTAAATTCAGCCACGCGTCTCCTGTACTCTGCAAGCTCCGCTTCTAGTCGCTGCATCGCTCCGGGTCTAGCGTCCTTCTGCAGCGCAGCGCGCGCCTGCTCCATCGATGTCAGCACCGAGTCGTCGAACGGTCCGTGCGCGTTCAGCTGAGCTAGCCGCTCGATCGTGCCTTCAAACACTGCCGCGTTCATTGCAGCGTCCGCCGCCGCCGTGTCCACGACCGGCTCAGCTGCCGCAGCCACCTCCTTCGCCGCCGCTGCCTTGTCCTCCGCCTTCTCGTCCGTCTCATCCTCCGCCAGCTTAGTCGGCGCTGCAGCTGCTTCTGCGGCCGCCGCACTAAATTCAGCCACGCGTCTCCTGTACTCTGCAAGCTCCGCTTCTAGTCGCTGCATCGCTCCGGGTCTAGCGTCCTTCTGCAGGGCAGCGCGCGCCTGCTCCATCGATGTCAGCACCGAGTCGTCGAACGGTCCGTGCGCGTTCAGCTGAGCTAGCCGCTCGATCGTGCCTTCAAACACTGCCGCGTTCATTGCAGCGTCCGCCGCCGCCGTGTCCACGACCGGCTCAGCTGCCGCAGCCACCTCCTTCGCCGCCGCTGCCTTGTCCTCCGCCTTCTCGTCCGTCTCATCCTCCGCCAGCTTAGTCGGCGCTGCAGCTGCTTCTGCGGCCGCCGCAGTAAATTCAGCCACGCGTCTCCTGTACTCTGCAAGCTCCGCTTCTAGTCGCTGCATCGCTCCAGGTCTAGCGTCCTTCTGCAGCGCAGCGCGCGCCTGCTCCATCGATGTCAGCACCGAGTCGTCGAACGGTCCGTGCGCGTTCAGCTGAGCTAGCCGCTCGATCGTGCCTTCAAACACTGCCGCGTTCATTGCAGCGTCCGCCGCCGCCGTGTCCACGACCGGCTCAGCTGCCGCAGCCACCTCCTTCGCCGCCGCTGCCTTGTCCTCCGCCTTCTCGTCCGTCTCATCCTCCGCCAGCTTAGTCGGCGCTGCAGCTGCTTCTGCGGCCGCCGCAGTAAATTCAGCCACGCGTCTCCTGTACTCTGCAAGCTCCGCTTCTAGTCGCTGCATCGCTCCAGGTCTAGCGTCCTTCTGCAGCAGCGCGCGCCTGCTCCATCGATGTCAGCACCGAGTCGTCGAACGGTCCGTGCGCGTTCAGCTGAGCTAGCCGCTCGATCGTGCCTTCAAACACTGCCGCGTTCATTGCAGCGTCCGCCGCCGCCGTGTCCACGACCGGCTCAGCTGCCGCAGCCACCTCCTTCGCCGGCCGCTGCCTTGTCCTCCGCCTTCTCGTCCGTCTCATCCTCCGCCAGCTTAGTCGGCGCTGCAGCTGCTTCTGCGGCCGCCGCAGTAAATTCAGCATGCGTCTCCTGTACTCTGCAAGCTCCGCTTCTAGTCGCTTGCATCGCTCCGGGTCTAGCGTCCTTCTGCAGCGCAGCGCGCGCCTGCTCCATCGATGTCAGCACCGAGTCGTCGAACGGTCCGTGCGCGTTCAGCTGAGCTAGCCGCTCGATCGTGCCTTCAAACACTGCCGCGTTCATTGCAGCGTCCTCCGCCGCCGTGTCCACGGACCGGCTCAGCTGCCGCAGCCACCTCCCGCCGCTGCCTTGTCCTCCGCCTTCTCGTCCGTCTCATCCTCCGCCAGCCTTAGTCGGCGCTGCAGCTGCTTCTGCGGCCGCCGCAGTAAATTCCAGCCACGCGTCTCCTGTACTTTGCAAGCTCCGCTTCTAGTCGCTGCATCGCTCCAGGTCTAGCGTCCTTCTGCAGCGCAGCGCGCGCCCTGCTCCATCGATGTCAGCACCGAGTCGTCGAACGGTCCGTGCGCGTTCAGCTGAGCTAGCCGCTCGATCGTGCCTTCAAACACTGCCGCGTTCATTGCAGCGTCCGCCGCCGCCGTGTCCACGACCGGCTCAGCTGCCGCAGCCACCTCCTTCGCCGCCGCTGCCTTGTCCTCCGCCTTCTCGTGCGTCTCATCCTTCGCCAGCTTAGTCGGCGCTGCAGCTGCTTCTGCGGCCCGCCGCACTAAATTCAGCCCACGCGTCTCCTGTACTCTGCAAGCTCCGCTTCTAGTCGCTGCATCACTCCGGGTCTAGCGTCTCTGCAGCGCAGCGCGCGCTTGCTCCATCGATGTCAGCACCGAGTCGTCGAACGCGTCCGTGCGCGTTCAGCTGAGCTAGCCGCTCGATCGTGCCTTCAAACACTGCCGCGTTCATTGCAGCGTCCGCCGCCGCCGTGTCCACGACCGGCTCAGCTGCCGCAGCCACCTCCTTCGCCGCCGCTGCCTTGTCCTCCGCCTTCTCGTCCGTCTCATCCTCCGCCAGCTTAGTCGGCGCTGCAGCTGCTTCTGCGGCCGCCGCACTAAATTCAGCCACGCGTCTCCTGTACTCTGCAAGCTCCGCTTCTAGTCGCTGCATCGCTCCGGTCTAGCGTCCTTCTGCAGCGCAGCGCGCGCCTGCTCCATCGATGTCAGCACCGAGTCGTCGAACGGTCCCGTGCGCGTTCAGCTGAGCTAGCCGCTCGATCGTGCCTTCAAACACTGCCGCGTTCATTGCAGCGTCCGCCGCCGCCGTGTCCACGACCGGCCTCAGCTGCCGCAGCCACCTCCTTCGCCGCCGCTGCCTTGTCCTCCGCCTTCTCGTCCGTCTCATCCTCCGCCAGCTTAGTCGGCGCTGCAGCTGCTTCTGCGGCCGCCGCACTAAATTCAGCCACGCGTCTCCTGTACTCTGCAAGCTCCGCTTCTAGTCGCTGCATCGCTCCGGGTCTAGCGTCCTTCTGCAGCGCAGCGCGCGCCTGCTCCATCGATGTCAGCACCGAGTCGTCGAACGGTCCGTGCGCGTTCAGCTGAGCTAGCCGCTCGATCGTGCCTTCAAACACTGCCGCGTTCATTGCAGCGTCCGCCGCCGCCGTGTCCACGACCGGCTCAGCTGCCGCAGCCACCTCCTTCGCCGCCGCTGCCTTGTCCTCCGCCTTCTCGTCCGTCTCATCCTCCGCCAGCTTAGTCGGCGCTGCAGCTGCTTCTGCGGCCGCCGCACTAAATTCAGCCACGCGTCTCCTGTACTCTGCAAGCTCCGCTTCTAGTCGCTGCATCGCTCCGGGTCTAGCGTCCTTCTGCAGCGCAGCGCGCGCCTGCTCCATCGATGTCAGCACCGAGTCGTCGAACGGTCCGTGCGCGTTCAGCTGAGCTAGCCGCTCGATCGTGCCTTCAAACACTGCCGCGTTCATTGCAGCGTCCGCCGCCGCCGTGTCCACGACCGGCTCAGCTGCCGCAGCCACCTCCTTCGCCGCCGCTGCCTTGTCCTCCGCCTTCTCGTCCGTCTCATCCTCCGCCAGCTTAGTCGGCGCTGCAGCTGCTTCTGCGGCCGCCGCACTAAATTCAGCCACGCGTCTCCTGTACTCTGCAAGCTCCGCTTCTAGTCGCTGCATCGCTCCGGGTCTAGCGTCCTTCTGCAGCGCAGCGCGCGCCTGCTCCATCGATGTCAGCACCGAGTCGTCGAACGGTCCGTGCGCGTTCAGCTGAGCTAGCCGCTCGATCGTGCCTTCAAACACTGCCGCGTTCATTGCAGCGTCCGCCGCCGCCGTGTCCACGACCGGCTCAGCTGCCGCAGCCACCTCCTTCGCCGCCGCTGCCTTGTCCTCCGCCTTCTCGTCCGTCTCATCCTCCGCCAGCTTAGTCGGCGCTGCAGCTGCTTCTGCGGCCGCCGCACTAAATTCAGCCACGCGTCTCCTGTACTCTGCAAGCTCCGCTTCTAGTCGCTGCATCGCTCCGGGTCTAGCGTCCTTCTGCAGCGCAGCGCGCGCCTGCTCCATCGATGTCAGCACCGAGTCGTCGAACGGTCCGTGCGCGTTCAGCTGAGCTAGCCGCTCGATCGTGCCTTCAAACACTGCCGCGTTCATTGCAGCGTCCGCCGCCGCCGTGTCCACGACCGGCTCAGCTGCCGCAGCCACCTCCTTCGCCGCCGCTGCCTTGTCCTCCGCCTTCTCGTCCGTCTCATCCTCCGCCAGCTTAGTCGGCGCTGCAGCTGCTTCTGCGGCCGCCGCACTAAATTCAGCCACGCGTCTCCTGTACTCTGCAAGCTCCGCTTCTAGTCGCTGCATCGCTCCGGGTCTAGCGTCCTTCTGCAGCGCAGCGCGCGCCTGCTCCATCGATGTCAGCACCGAGTCGTCGAACGGTCCGTGCGCGTTCAGCTGAGCTAGCCGCTCGATCGTGCCTTCAAACACTGCCGCGTTCATTGCAGCGTCCGCCGCCGCCGTGTCCACGACCGGCTCAGCTGCCGCAGCCACCTCCTTCGCCGCCGCTGCCTTGTCCTCCGCCTTCTCGTCCGTCTCATCCTCCGCCAGCTTAGTCGGCGCTGCAGCTGCTTCTGCGGCCGCCGCACTAAATTCAGCCACGCGTCTCCTGTACTCTGCAAGCTCCGCTTCTAGTCGCTGCATCGCTCCGGGTCTAGCGTCCTTCTGCAGCGCAGCGCGCGCCTGCTCCATCGATGTCAGCACCGAGTCGTCGAACGGTCCGTGCGCGTTCAGCTGAGCTAGCCGCTCGATCGTGCCTTCAAACACTGCCGCGTTCATTGCAGCGTCCGCCGCCGCCGTGTCCACGACCGGCTCAGCTGCCGCAGCCACCTCCTTCGCCGCCGCTGCCTTGTCCTCCGCCTTCTCGTCCGTCTCATCCTCCGCCAGCTTAGTCGGCGCTGCAGCTGCTTCTGCGGCCGCCGCACTAAATTCAGCCACGCGTCTCCTGTACTCTGCAAGCTCCGCTTCTAGTCGCTGCATCGCTCCGGGTCTAGCGTCCTTCTGCAGCGCAGCGCGCGCCTGCTCCATCGATGTCAGCACCGAGTCGTCGAACGGTCCGTGCGCGTTCAGCTGAGCTAGCCGCTCGATCGTGCCTTCAAACACTGCCGCGTTCATTGCAGCGTCCGCCGCCGCCGTGTCCACGACCGGCTCAGCTGCCGCAGCCACCTCCTTCGCCGCCGCTGCCTTGTCCTCCGCCTTCTCGTCCGTCTCATCCTCCGCCAGCTTAGTCGGCGCTGCAGCTGCTTCTGCGGCCGCCGCACTAAATTCAGCCACGCGTCTCCTGTACTCTGCAAGCTCCGCTTCTAGTCGCTGCATCGCTCCGGGTCTAGCGTCCTTCTGCAGCGCAGCGCGCGCCTGCTCCATCGATGTCAGCACCGAGTCGTCGAACGGTCCGTGCGCGTTCAGCTGAGCTAGCCGCTCGATCGTGCCTTCAAACACTGCCGCGTTCATTGCAGCGTCCGCCGCCGCCGTGTCCACGACCGGCTCAGCTGCCGCAGCCACCTCCTTCGCCGCCGCTGCCTTGTCCTCCGCCTTCTCGTCCGTCTCATCCTCCGCCAGCTTAGTCGGCGCTGCAGCTGCTTCTGCGGCCGCCGCACTAAATTCAGCCACGCGTCTCCTGTACTCTGCAAGCTCCGCTTCTAGTCGCTGCATCGCTCCGGGTCTAGCGTCCTTCTGCAGCGCAGCGCGCGCCTGCTCCATCGATGTCAGCACCGAGTCGTCGAACGGTCCGTGCGCGTTCAGCTGAGCTAGCCGCTCGATCGTGCCTTCAAACACTGCCGCGTTCATTGCAGCGTCCGCCGCCGCCGTGTCCACGACCGGCTCAGCTGCCGCAGCCACCTCCTTCGCCGCCGCTGCCTTGTCCTCCGCCTTCTCGTCCGTCTCATCCTCCGCCAGCTTAGTCGGCGCTGCAGCTGCTTCTGCGGCCGCCGCACTAAATTCAGCCACGCGTCTCCTGTACTCTGCAAGCTCCGCTTCTAGTCGCTGCATCGCTCCGGGTCTAGCGTCCTTCTGCAGCGCAGCGCGCGCCTGCTCCATCGATGTCAGCACCGAGTCGTCGAACGGTCCGTGCGCGTTCAGCTGAGCTAGCCGCTCGATCGTGCCTTCAAACACTGCCGCGTTCATTGCAGCGTCCGCCGCCGCCGTGTCCACGACCGGCTCAGCTGCCGCAGCCACCTCCTTCGCCGCCGCTGCCTTGTCCTCCGCCTTCTCGTCCGTCTCATCCTCCGCCAGCTTAGTCGGCGCTGCAGCTGCTTCTGCGGCCGCCGCACTAAATTCAGCCACGCGTCTCCTGTACTCTGCAAGCTCCGCTTCTAGTCGCTGCATCGCTCCGGGTCTAGCGTCCTTCTGCAGCGCAGCGCGCGCCTGCTCCATCGATGTCAGCACCGAGTCGTCGAACGGTCCGTGCGCGTTCAGCTGAGCTAGCCGCTCGATCGTGCCTTCAAACACTGCCGCGTTCATTGCAGCGTCCGCCGCCGCCGTGTCCACGACCGGCTCAGCTGCCGCAGCCACCTCCTTCGCCGCCGCTGCCTTGTCCTCCGCCTTCTCGTCCGTCTCATCCTCCGCCAGCTTAGTCGGCGCTGCAGCTGCTTCTGCGGCCGCCGCACTAAATTCAGCCACGCGTCTCCTGTACTCTGCAAGCTCCGCTTCTAGTCGCTGCATCGCTCCGGGTCTAGCGTCCTTCTGCAGCGCAGCGCGCGCCTGCTCCATCGATGTCAGCACCGAGTCGTCGAACGGTCCGTGCGCGTTCAGCTGAGCTAGCCGCTCGATCGTGCCTTCAAACACTGCCGCGTTCATTGCAGCGTCCGCCGCCGCCGTGTCCACGACCGGCTCAGCTGCCGCAGCCACCTCCTTCGCCGCCGCTGCCTTGTCCTCCGCCTTCTCGTCCGTCTCATCCTCCGCCAGCTTAGTCGGCGCTGCAGCTGCTTCTGCGGCCGCCGCACTAAATTCAGCCACGCGTCTCCTGTACTCTGCAAGCTCCGCTTCTAGTCGCTGCATCGCTCCGGGTCTAGCGTCCTTCTGCAGCGCAGCGCGCGCCTGCTCCATCGATGTCAGCACCGAGTCGTCGAACGGTCCGTGCGCGTTCAGCTGAGCTAGCCGCTCGATCGTGCCTTCAAACACTGCCGCGTTCATTGCAGCGTCCGCCGCCGCCGTGTCCACGACCGGCTCAGCTGCCGCAGCCACCTCCTTCGCCGCCGCTGCCTTGTCCTCCGCCTTCTCGTCCGTCTCATCCTCCGCCAGCTTAGTCGGCGCTGCAGCTGCTTCTGCGGCCGCCGCACTAAATTCAGCCACGCGTCTCCTGTACTCTGCAAGCTCCGCTTCTAGTCGCTGCATCGCTCCGGGTCTAGCGTCCTTCTGCAGCGCAGCGCGCGCCTGCTCCATCGATGTCAGCACCGAGTCGTCGAACGGTCCGTGCGCGTTCAGCTGAGCTAGCCGCTCGATCGTGCCTTCAAACACTGCCGCGTTCATTGCAGCGTCCGCCGCCGCCGTGTCCACGACCGGCTCAGCTGCCGCAGCCACCTCCTTCGCCGCCGCTGCCTTGTCCTCCGCCTTCTCGTCCGTCTCATCCTCCGCCAGCTTAGTCGGCGCTGCAGCTGCTTCTGCGGCCGCCGCACTAAATTCAGCCACGCGTCTCCTGTACTCTGCAAGCTCCGCTTCTAGTCGCTGCATCGCTCCGGGTCTAGCGTCCTTCTGCAGCGCAGCGCGCGCCTGCTCCATCGATGTCAGCACCGAGTCGTCGAACGGTCCGTGCGCGTTCAGCTGAGCTAGCCGCTCGATCGTGCCTTCAAACACTGCCGCGTTCATTGCAGCGTCCGCCGCCGCCGTGTCCACGACCGGCTCAGCTGCCGCAGCCACCTCCTTCGCCGCCGCTGCCTTGTCCTCCGCCTTCTCGTCCGTCTCATCCTCCGCCAGCTTAGTCGGCGCTGCAGCTGCTTCTGCGGCCGCCGCACTAAATTCAGCCACGCGTCTCCTGTACTCTGCAAGCTCCGCTTCTAGTCGCTGCATCGCTCCGGGTCTAGCGTCCTTCTGCAGCGCAGCGCGCGCCTGCTCCATCGATGTCAGCACCGAGTCGTCGAACGGTCCGTGCGCGTTCAGCTGAGCTAGCCGCTCGATCGTGCCTTCAAACACTGCCGCGTTCATTGCAGCGTCCGCCGCCGCCGTGTCCACGACCGGCTCAGCTGCCGCAGCCACCTCCTTCGCCGCCGCTGCCTTGTCCTCCGCCTTCTCGTCCGTCTCATCCTCCGCCAGCTTAGTCGGCGCTGCAGCTGCTTCTGCGGCCGCCGCACTAAATTCAGCCACGCGTCTCCTGTACTCTGCAAGCTCCGCTTCTAGTCGCTGCATCGCTCCGGGTCTAGCGTCCTTCTGCAGCGCAGCGCGCGCCTGCTCCATCGATGTCAGCACCGAGTCGTCGAACGGTCCGTGCGCGTTCAGCTGAGCTAGCCGCTCGATCGTGCCTTCAAACACTGCCGCGTTCATTGCAGCGTCCGCCGCCGCCGTGTCCACGACCGGCTCAGCTGCCGCAGCCACCTCCTTCGCCGCCGCTGCCTTGTCCTCCGCCTTCTCGTCCGTCTCATCCTCCGCCAGCTTAGTCGGCGCTGCAGCTGCTTCTGCGGCCGCCGCACTAAATTCAGCCACGCGTCTCCTGTACTCTGCAAGCTCCGCTTCTAGTCGCTGCATCGCTCCGGGTCTAGCGTCCTTCTGCAGCGCAGCGCGCGCCTGCTCCATCGATGTCAGCACCGAGTCGTCGAACGGTCCGTGCGCGTTCAGCTGAGCTAGCCGCTCGATCGTGCCTTCAAACACTGCCGCGTTCATTGCAGCGTCCGCCGCCGCCGTGTCCACGACCGGCTCAGCTGCCGCAGCCACCTCCTTCGCCGCCGCTGCCTTGTCCTCCGCCTTCTCGTCCGTCTCATCCTCCGCCAGCTTAGTCGGCGCTGCAGCTGCTTCTGCGGCCGCCGCACTAAATTCAGCCACGCGTCTCCTGTACTCTGCAAGCTCCGCTTCTAGTCGCTGCATCGCTCCGGGTCTAGCGTCCTTCTGCAGCGCAGCGCGCGCCTGCTCCATCGATGTCAGCACCGAGTCGTCGAACGGTCCGTGCGCGTTCAGCTGAGCTAGCCGCTCGATCGTGCCTTCAAACACTGCCGCGTTCATTGCAGCGTCCGCCGCCGCCGTGTCCACGACCGGCTCAGCTGCCGCAGCCACCTCCTTCGCCGCCGCTGCCTTGTCCTCCGCCTTCTCGTCCGTCTCATCCTCCGCCAGCTTAGTCGGCGCTGCAGCTGCTTCTGCGGCCGCCGCACTAAATTCAGCCACGCGTCTCCTGTACTCTGCAAGCTCCGCTTCTAGTCGCTGCATCGCTCCGGGTCTAGCGTCCTTCTGCAGCGCAGCGCGCGCCTGCTCCATCGATGTCAGCACCGAGTCGTCGAACGGTCCGTGCGCGTTCAGCTGAGCTAGCCGCTCGATCGTGCCTTCAAACACTGCCGCGTTCATTGCAGCGTCCGCCGCCGCCGTGTCCACGACCGGCTCAGCTGCCGCAGCCACCTCCTTCGCCGCCGCTGCCTTGTCCTCCGCCTTCTCGTCCGTCTCATCCTCCGCCAGCTTAGTCGGCGCTGCAGCTGCTTCTGCGGCCGCCGCACTAAATTCAGCCACGCGTCTCCTGTACTCTGCAAGCTCCGCTTCTAGTCGCTGCATCGCTCCGGGTCTAGCGTCCTTCTGCAGCGCAGCGCGCGCCTGCTCCATCGATGTCAGCACCGAGTCGTCGAACGGTCCGTGCGCGTTCAGCTGAGCTAGCCGCTCGATCGTGCCTTCAAACACTGCCGCGTTCATTGCAGCGTCCGCCGCCGCCGTGTCCACGACCGGCTCAGCTGCCGCAGCCACCTCCTTCGCCGCCGCTGCCTTGTCCTCCGCCTTCTCGTCCGTCTCATCCTCCGCCAGCTTAGTCGGCGCTGCAGCTGCTTCTGCGGCCGCCGCACTAAATTCAGCCACGCGTCTCCTGTACTCTGCAAGCTCCGCTTCTAGTCGCTGCATCGCTCCGGGTCTAGCGTCCTTCTGCAGCGCAGCGCGCGCCTGCTCCATCGATGTCAGCACCGAGTCGTCGAACGGTCCGTGCGCGTTCAGCTGAGCTAGCCGCTCGATCGTGCCTTCAAACACTGCCGCGTTCATTGCAGCGTCCGCCGCCGCCGTGTCCACGACCGGCTCAGCTGCCGCAGCCACCTCCTTCGCCGCCGCTGCCTTGTCCTCCGCCTTCTCGTCCGTCTCATCCTCCGCCAGCTTAGTCGGCGCTGCAGCTGCTTCTGCGGCCGCCGCACTAAATTCAGCCACGCGTCTCCTGTACTCTGCAAGCTCCGCTTCTAGTCGCTGCATCGCTCCGGGTCTAGCGTCCTTCTGCAGCGCAGCGCGCGCCTGCTCCATCGATGTCAGCACCGAGTCGTCGAACGGTCCGTGCGCGTTCAGCTGAGCTAGCCGCTCGATCGTGCCTTCAAACACTGCCGCGTTCATTGCAGCGTCCGCCGCCGCCGTGTCCACGACCGGCTCAGCTGCCGCAGCCACCTCCTTCGCCGCCGCTGCCTTGTCCTCCGCCTTCTCGTCCGTCTCATCCTCCGCCAGCTTAGTCGGCGCTGCAGCTGCTTCTGCGGCCGCCGCACTAAATTCAGCCACGCGTCTCCTGTACTCTGCAAGCTCCGCTTCTAGTCGCTGCATCGCTCCGGGTCTAGCGTCCTTCTGCAGCGCAGCGCGCGCCTGCTCCATCGATGTCAGCACCGAGTCGTCGAACGGTCCGTGCGCGTTCAGCTGAGCTAGCCGCTCGATCGTGCCTTCAAACACTGCCGCGTTCATTGCAGCGTCCGCCGCCGCCGTGTCCACGACCGGCTCAGCTGCCGCAGCCACCTCCTTCGCCGCCGCTGCCTTGTCCTCCGCCTTCTCGTCCGTCTCATCCTCCGCCAGCTTAGTCGGCGCTGCAGCTGCTTCTGCGGCCGCCGCACTAAATTCAGCCACGCGTCTCCTGTACTCTGCAAGCTCCGCTTCTAGTCGCTGCATCGCTCCGGGTCTAGCGTCCTTCTGCAGCGCAGCGCGCGCCTGCTCCATCGATGTCAGCACCGAGTCGTCGAACGGTCCGTGCGCGTTCAGCTGAGCTAGCCGCTCGATCGTGCCTTCAAACACTGCCGCGTTCATTGCAGCGTCCGCCGCCGCCGTGTCCACGACCGGCTCAGCTGCCGCAGCCACCTCCTTCGCCGCCGCTGCCTTGTCCTCCGCCTTCTCGTCCGTCTCATCCTCCGCCAGCTTAGTCGGCGCTGCAGCTGCTTCTGCGGCCGCCGCACTAAATTCAGCCACGCGTCTCCTGTACTCTGCAAGCTCCGCTTCTAGTCGCTGCATCGCTCCGGGTCTAGCGTCCTTCTGCAGCGCAGCGCGCGCCTGCTCCATCGATGTCAGCACCGAGTCGTCGAACGGTCCGTGCGCGTTCAGCTGAGCTAGCCGCTCGATCGTGCCTTCAAACACTGCCGCGTTCATTGCAGCGTCCGCCGCCGCCGTGTCCACGACCGGCTCAGCTGCCGCAGCCACCTCCTTCGCCGCCGCTGCCTTGTCCTCCGCCTTCTCGTCCGTCTCATCCTCCGCCAGCTTAGTCGGCGCTGCAGCTGCTTCTGCGGCCGCCGCACTAAATTCAGCCACGCGTCTCCTGTACTCTGCAAGCTCCGCTTCTAGTCGCTGCATCGCTCCGGGTCTAGCGTCCTTCTGCAGCGCAGCGCGCGCCTGCTCCATCGATGTCAGCACCGAGTCGTCGAACGGTCCGTGCGCGTTCAGCTGAGCTAGCCGCTCGATCGTGCCTTCAAACACTGCCGCGTTCATTGCAGCGTCCGCCGCCGCCGTGTCCACGACCGGCTCAGCTGCCGCAGCCACCTCCTTCGCCGCCGCTGCCTTGTCCTCCGCCTTCTCGTCCGTCTCATCCTCCGCCAGCTTAGTCGGCGCTGCAGCTGCTTCTGCGGCCGCCGCACTAAATTCAGCCACGCGTCTCCTGTACTCTGCAAGCTCCGCTTCTAGTCGCTGCATCGCTCCGGGTCTAGCGTCCTTCTGCAGCGCAGCGCGCGCCTGCTCCATCGATGTCAGCACCGAGTCGTCGAACGGTCCGTGCGCGTTCAGCTGAGCTAGCCGCTCGATCGTGCCTTCAAACACTGCCGCGTTCATTGCAGCGTCCGCCGCCGCCGTGTCCACGACCGGCTCAGCTGCCGCAGCCACCTCCTTCGCCGCCGCTGCCTTGTCCTCCGCCTTCTCGTCCGTCTCATCCTCCGCCAGCTTAGTCGGCGCTGCAGCTGCTTCTGCGGCCGCCGCACTAAATTCAGCCACGCGTCTCCTGTACTCTGCAAGCTCCGCTTCTAGTCGCTGCATCGCTCCGGGTCTAGCGTCCTTCTGCAGCGCAGCGCGCGCCTGCTCCATCGATGTCAGCACCGAGTCGTCGAACGGTCCGTGCGCGTTCAGCTGAGCTAGCCGCTCGATCGTGCCTTCAAACACTGCCGCGTTCATTGCAGCGTCCGCCGCCGCCGTGTCCACGACCGGCTCAGCTGCCGCAGCCACCTCCTTCGCCGCCGCTGCCTTGTCCTCCGCCTTCTCGTCCGTCTCATCCTCCGCCAGCTTAGTCGGCGCTGCAGCTGCTTCTGCGGCCGCCGCACTAAATTCAGCCACGCGTCTCCTGTACTCTGCAAGCTCCGCTTCTAGTCGCTGCATCGCTCCGGGTCTAGCGTCCTTCTGCAGCGCAGCGCGCGCCTGCTCCATCGATGTCAGCACCGAGTCGTCGAACGGTCCGTGCGCGTTCAGCTGAGCTAGCCGCTCGATCGTGCCTTCAAACACTGCCGCGTTCATTGCAGCGTCCGCCGCCGCCGTGTCCACGACCGGCTCAGCTGCCGCAGCCACCTCCTTCGCCGCCGCTGCCTTGTCCTCCGCCTTCTCGTCCGTCTCATCCTCCGCCAGCTTAGTCGGCGCTGCAGCTGCTTCTGCGGCCGCCGCACTAAATTCAGCCACGCGTCTCCTGTACTCTGCAAGCTCCGCTTCTAGTCGCTGCATCGCTCCGGGTCTAGCGTCCTTCTGCAGCGCAGCGCGCGCCTGCTCCATCGATGTCAGCACCGAGTCGTCGAACGGTCCGTGCGCGTTCAGCTGAGCTAGCCGCTCGATCGTGCCTTCAAACACTGCCGCGTTCATTGCAGCGTCCGCCGCCGCCGTGTCCACGACCGGCTCAGCTGCCGCAGCCACCTCCTTCGCCGCCGCTGCCTTGTCCTCCGCCTTCTCGTCCGTCTCATCCTCCGCCAGCTTAGTCGGCGCTGCAGCTGCTTCTGCGGCCGCCGCACTAAATTCAGCCACGCGTCTCCTGTACTCTGCAAGCTCCGCTTCTAGTCGCTGCATCGCTCCGGGTCTAGCGTCCTTCTGCAGCGCAGCGCGCGCCTGCTCCATCGATGTCAGCACCGAGTCGTCGAACGGTCCGTGCGCGTTCAGCTGAGCTAGCCGCTCGATCGTGCCTTCAAACACTGCCGCGTTCATTGCAGCGTCCGCCGCCGCCGTGTCCACGACCGGCTCAGCTGCCGCAGCCACCTCCTTCGCCGCCGCTGCCTTGTCCTCCGCCTTCTCGTCCGTCTCATCCTCCGCCAGCTTAGTCGGCGCTGCAGCTGCTTCTGCGGCCGCCGCACTAAATTCAGCCACGCGTCTCCTGTACTCTGCAAGCTCCGCTTCTAGTCGCTGCATCGCTCCGGGTCTAGCGTCCTTCTGCAGCGCAGCGCGCGCCTGCTCCATCGATGTCAGCACCGAGTCGTCGAACGGTCCGTGCGCGTTCAGCTGAGCTAGCCGCTCGATCGTGCCTTCAAACACTGCCGCGTTCATTGCAGCGTCCGCCGCCGCCGTGTCCACGACCGGCTCAGCTGCCGCAGCCACCTCCTTCGCCGCCGCTGCCTTGTCCTCCGCCTTCTCGTCCGTCTCATCCTCCGCCAGCTTAGTCGGCGCTGCAGCTGCTTCTGCGGCCGCCGCACTAAATTCAGCCACGCGTCTCCTGTACTCTGCAAGCTCCGCTTCTAGTCGCTGCATCGCTCCGGGTCTAGCGTCCTTCTGCAGCGCAGCGCGCGCCTGCTCCATCGATGTCAGCACCGAGTCGTCGAACGGTCCGTGCGCGTTCAGCTGAGCTAGCCGCTCGATCGTGCCTTCAAACACTGCCGCGTTCATTGCAGCGTCCGCCGCCGCCGTGTCCACGACCGGCTCAGCTGCCGCAGCCACCTCCTTCGCCGCCGCTGCCTTGTCCTCCGCCTTCTCGTCCGTCTCATCCTCCGCCAGCTTAGTCGGCGCTGCAGCTGCTTCTGCGGCCGCCGCACTAAATTCAGCCACGCGTCTCCTGTACTCTGCAAGCTCCGCTTCTAGTCGCTGCATCGCTCCGGGTCTAGCGTCCTTCTGCAGCGCAGCGCGCGCCTGCTCCATCGATGTCAGCACCGAGTCGTCGAACGGTCCGTGCGCGTTCAGCTGAGCTAGCCGCTCGATCGTGCCTTCAAACACTGCCGCGTTCATTGCAGCGTCCGCCGCCGCCGTGTCCACGACCGGCTCAGCTGCCGCAGCCACCTCCTTCGCCGCCGCTGCCTTGTCCTCCGCCTTCTCGTCCGTCTCATCCTCCGCCAGCTTAGTCGGCGCTGCAGCTGCTTCTGCGGCCGCCGCACTAAATTCAGCCACGCGTCTCCTGTACTCTGCAAGCTCCGCTTCTAGTCGCTGCATCGCTCCGGGTCTAGCGTCCTTCTGCAGCGCAGCGCGCGCCTGCTCCATCGATGTCAGCACCGAGTCGTCGAACGGTCCGTGCGCGTTCAGCTGAGCTAGCCGCTCGATCGTGCCTTCAAACACTGCCGCGTTCATTGCAGCGTCCGCCGCCGCCGTGTCCACGACCGGCTCAGCTGCCGCAGCCACCTCCTTCGCCGCCGCTGCCTTGTCCTCCGCCTTCTCGTCCGTCTCATCCTCCGCCAGCTTAGTCGGCGCTGCAGCTGCTTCTGCGGCCGCCGCACTAAATTCAGCCACGCGTCTCCTGTACTCTGCAAGCTCCGCTTCTAGTCGCTGCATCGCTCCGGGTCTAGCGTCCTTCTGCAGCGCAGCGCGCGCCTGCTCCATCGATGTCAGCACCGAGTCGTCGAACGGTCCGTGCGCGTTCAGCTGAGCTAGCCGCTCGATCGTGCCTTCAAACACTGCCGCGTTCATTGCAGCGTCCGCCGCCGCCGTGTCCACGACCGGCTCAGCTGCCGCAGCCACCTCCTTCGCCGCCGCTGCCTTGTCCTCCGCCTTCTCGTCCGTCTCATCCTCCGCCAGCTTAGTCGGCGCTGCAGCTGCTTCTGCGGCCGCCGCACTAAATTCAGCCACGCGTCTCCTGTACTCTGCAAGCTCCGCTTCTAGTCGCTGCATCGCTCCGGGTCTAGCGTCCTTCTGCAGCGCAGCGCGCGCCTGCTCCATCGATGTCAGCACCGAGTCGTCGAACGGTCCGTGCGCGTTCAGCTGAGCTAGCCGCTCGATCGTGCCTTCAAACACTGCCGCGTTCATTGCAGCGTCCGCCGCCGCCGTGTCCACGACCGGCTCAGCTGCCGCAGCCACCTCCTTCGCCGCCGCTGCCTTGTCCTCCGCCTTCTCGTCCGTCTCATCCTCCGCCAGCTTAGTCGGCGCTGCAGCTGCTTCTGCGGCCGCCGCACTAAATTCAGCCACGCGTCTCCTGTACTCTGCAAGCTCCGCTTCTAGTCGCTGCATCGCTCCGGGTCTAGCGTCCTTCTGCAGCGCAGCGCGCGCCTGCTCCATCGATGTCAGCACCGAGTCGTCGAACGGTCCGTGCGCGTTCAGCTGAGCTAGCCGCTCGATCGTGCCTTCAAACACTGCCGCGTTCATTGCAGCGTCCGCCGCCGCCGTGTCCACGACCGGCTCAGCTGCCGCAGCCACCTCCTTCGCCGCCGCTGCCTTGTCCTCCGCCTTCTCGTCCGTCTCATCCTCCGCCAGCTTAGTCGGCGCTGCAGCTGCTTCTGCGGCCGCCGCACTAAATTCAGCCACGCGTCTCCTGTACTCTGCAAGCTCCGCTTCTAGTCGCTGCATCGCTCCGGGTCTAGCGTCCTTCTGCAGCGCAGCGCGCGCCTGCTCCATCGATGTCAGCACCGAGTCGTCGAACGGTCCGTGCGCGTTCAGCTGAGCTAGCCGCTCGATCGTGCCTTCAAACACTGCCGCGTTCATTGCAGCGTCCGCCGCCGCCGTGTCCACGACCGGCTCAGCTGCCGCAGCCACCTCCTTCGCCGCCGCTGCCTTGTCCTCCGCCTTCTCGTCCGTCTCATCCTCCGCCAGCTTAGTCGGCGCTGCAGCTGCTTCTGCGGCCGCCGCACTAAATTCAGCCACGCGTCTCCTGTACTCTGCAAGCTCCGCTTCTAGTCGCTGCATCGCTCCGGGTCTAGCGTCCTTCTGCAGCGCAGCGCGCGCCTGCTCCATCGATGTCAGCACCGAGTCGTCGAACGGTCCGTGCGCGTTCAGCTGAGCTAGCCGCTCGATCGTGCCTTCAAACACTGCCGCGTTCATTGCAGCGTCCGCCGCCGCCGTGTCCACGACCGGCTCAGCTGCCGCAGCCACCTCCTTCGCCGCCGCTGCCTTGTCCTCCGCCTTCTCGTCCGTCTCATCCTCCGCCAGCTTAGTCGGCGCTGCAGCTGCTTCTGCGGCCGCCGCACTAAATTCAGCCACGCGTCTCCTGTACTCTGCAAGCTCCGCTTCTAGTCGCTGCATCGCTCCGGGTCTAGCGTCCTTCTGCAGCGCAGCGCGCGCCTGCTCCATCGATGTCAGCACCGAGTCGTCGAACGGTCCGTGCGCGTTCAGCTGAGCTAGCCGCTCGATCGTGCCTTCAAACACTGCCGCGTTCATTGCAGCGTCCGCCGCCGCCGTGTCCACGACCGGCTCAGCTGCCGCAGCCACCTCCTTCGCCGCCGCTGCCTTGTCCTCCGCCTTCTCGTCCGTCTCATCCTCCGCCAGCTTAGTCGGCGCTGCAGCTGCTTCTGCGGCCGCCGCACTAAATTCAGCCACGCGTCTCCTGTACTCTGCAAGCTCCGCTTCTAGTCGCTGCATCGCTCCGGGTCTAGCGTCCTTCTGCAGCGCAGCGCGCGCCTGCTCCATCGATGTCAGCACCGAGTCGTCGAACGGTCCGTGCGCGTTCAGCTGAGCTAGCCGCTCGATCGTGCCTTCAAACACTGCCGCGTTCATTGCAGCGTCCGCCGCCGCCGTGTCCACGACCGGCTCAGCTGCCGCAGCCACCTCCTTCGCCGCCGCTGCCTTGTCCTCCGCCTTCTCGTCCGTCTCATCCTCCGCCAGCTTAGTCGGCGCTGCAGCTGCTTCTGCGGCCGCCGCACTAAATTCAGCCACGCGTCTCCTGTACTCTGCAAGCTCCGCTTCTAGTCGCTGCATCGCTCCGGGTCTAGCGTCCTTCTGCAGCGCAGCGCGCGCCTGCTCCATCGATGTCAGCACCGAGTCGTCGAACGGTCCGTGCGCGTTCAGCTGAGCTAGCCGCTCGATCGTGCCTTCAAACACTGCCGCGTTCATTGCAGCGTCCGCCGCCGCCGTGTCCACGACCGGCTCAGCTGCCGCAGCCACCTCCTTCGCCGCCGCTGCCTTGTCCTCCGCCTTCTCGTCCGTCTCATCCTCCGCCAGCTTAGTCGGCGCTGCAGCTGCTTCTGCGGCCGCCGCACTAAATTCAGCCACGCGTCTCCTGTACTCTGCAAGCTCCGCTTCTAGTCGCTGCATCGCTCCGGGTCTAGCGTCCTTCTGCAGCGCAGCGCGCGCCTGCTCCATCGATGTCAGCACCGAGTCGTCGAACGGTCCGTGCGCGTTCAGCTGAGCTAGCCGCTCGATCGTGCCTTCAAACACTGCCGCGTTCATTGCAGCGTCCGCCGCCGCCGTGTCCACGACCGGCTCAGCTGCCGCAGCCACCTCCTTCGCCGCCGCTGCCTTGTCCTCCGCCTTCTCGTCCGTCTCATCCTCCGCCAGCTTAGTCGGCGCTGCAGCTGCTTCTGCGGCCGCCGCACTAAATTCAGCCACGCGTCTCCTGTACTCTGCAAGCTCCGCTTCTAGTCGCTGCATCGCTCCGGGTCTAGCGTCCTTCTGCAGCGCAGCGCGCGCCTGCTCCATCGATGTCAGCACCGAGTCGTCGAACGGTCCGTGCGCGTTCAGCTGAGCTAGCCGCTCGATCGTGCCTTCAAACACTGCCGCGTTCATTGCAGCGTCCGCCGCCGCCGTGTCCACGACCGGCTCAGCTGCCGCAGCCACCTCCTTCGCCGCCGCTGCCTTGTCCTCCGCCTTCTCGTCCGTCTCATCCTCCGCCAGCTTAGTCGGCGCTGCAGCTGCTTCTGCGGCCGCCGCACTAAATTCAGCCACGCGTCTCCTGTACTCTGCAAGCTCCGCTTCTAGTCGCTGCATCGCTCCGGGTCTAGCGTCCTTCTGCAGCGCAGCGCGCGCCTGCTCCATCGATGTCAGCACCGAGTCGTCGAACGGTCCGTGCGCGTTCAGCTGAGCTAGCCGCTCGATCGTGCCTTCAAACACTGCCGCGTTCATTGCAGCGTCCGCCGCCGCCGTGTCCACGACCGGCTCAGCTGCCGCAGCCACCTCCTTCGCCGCCGCTGCCTTGTCCTCCGCCTTCTCGTCCGTCTCATCCTCCGCCAGCTTAGTCGGCGCTGCAGCTGCTTCTGCGGCCGCCGCACTAAATTCAGCCACGCGTCTCCTGTACTCTGCAAGCTCCGCTTCTAGTCGCTGCATCGCTCCGGGTCTAGCGTCCTTCTGCAGCGCAGCGCGCGCCTGCTCCATCGATGTCAGCACCGAGTCGTCGAACGGTCCGTGCGCGTTCAGCTGAGCTAGCCGCTCGATCGTGCCTTCAAACACTGCCGCGTTCATTGCAGCGTCCGCCGCCGCCGTGTCCACGACCGGCTCAGCTGCCGCAGCCACCTCCTTCGCCGCCGCTGCCTTGTCCTCCGCCTTCTCGTCCGTCTCATCCTCCGCCAGCTTAGTCGGCGCTGCAGCTGCTTCTGCGGCCGCCGCACTAAATTCAGCCACGCGTCTCCTGTACTCTGCAAGCTCCGCTTCTAGTCGCTGCATCGCTCCGGGTCTAGCGTCCTTCTGCAGCGCAGCGCGCGCCTGCTCCATCGATGTCAGCACCGAGTCGTCGAACGGTCCGTGCGCGTTCAGCTGAGCTAGCCGCTCGATCGTGCCTTCAAACACTGCCGCGTTCATTGCAGCGTCCGCCGCCGCCGTGTCCACGACCGGCTCAGCTGCCGCAGCCACCTCCTTCGCCGCCGCTGCCTTGTCCTCCGCCTTCTCGTCCGTCTCATCCTCCGCCAGCTTAGTCGGCGCTGCAGCTGCTTCTGCGGCCGCCGCACTAAATTCAGCCACGCGTCTCCTGTACTCTGCAAGCTCCGCTTCTAGTCGCTGCATCGCTCCGGGTCTAGCGTCCTTCTGCAGCGCAGCGCGCGCCTGCTCCATCGATGTCAGCACCGAGTCGTCGAACGGTCCGTGCGCGTTCAGCTGAGCTAGCCGCTCGATCGTGCCTTCAAACACTGCCGCGTTCATTGCAGCGTCCGCCGCCGCCGTGTCCACGACCGGCTCAGCTGCCGCAGCCACCTCCTTCGCCGCCGCTGCCTTGTCCTCCGCCTTCTCGTCCGTCTCATCCTCCGCCAGCTTAGTCGGCGCTGCAGCTGCTTCTGCGGCCGCCGCACTAAATTCAGCCACGCGTCTCCTGTACTCTGCAAGCTCCGCTTCTAGTCGCTGCATCGCTCCGGGTCTAGCGTCCTTCTGCAGCGCAGCGCGCGCCTGCTCCATCGATGTCAGCACCGAGTCGTCGAACGGTCCGTGCGCGTTCAGCTGAGCTAGCCGCTCGATCGTGCCTTCAAACACTGCCGCGTTCATTGCAGCGTCCGCCGCCGCCGTGTCCACGACCGGCTCAGCTGCCGCAGCCACCTCCTTCGCCGCCGCTGCCTTGTCCTCCGCCTTCTCGTCCGTCTCATCCTCCGCCAGCTTAGTCGGCGCTGCAGCTGCTTCTGCGGCCGCCGCACTAAATTCAGCCACGCGTCTCCTGTACTCTGCAAGCTCCGCTTCTAGTCGCTGCATCGCTCCGGGTCTAGCGTCCTTCTGCAGCGCAGCGCGCGCCTGCTCCATCGATGTCAGCACCGAGTCGTCGAACGGTCCGTGCGCGTTCAGCTGAGCTAGCCGCTCGATCGTGCCTTCAAACACTGCCGCGTTCATTGCAGCGTCCGCCGCCGCCGTGTCCACGACCGGCTCAGCTGCCGCAGCCACCTCCTTCGCCGCCGCTGCCTTGTCCTCCGCCTTCTCGTCCGTCTCATCCTCCGCCAGCTTAGTCGGCGCTGCAGCTGCTTCTGCGGCCGCCGCACTAAATTCAGCCACGCGTCTCCTGTACTCTGCAAGCTCCGCTTCTAGTCGCTGCATCGCTCCGGGTCTAGCGTCCTTCTGCAGCGCAGCGCGCGCCTGCTCCATCGATGTCAGCACCGAGTCGTCGAACGGTCCGTGCGCGTTCAGCTGAGCTAGCCGCTCGATCGTGCCTTCAAACACTGCCGCGTTCATTGCAGCGTCCGCCGCCGCCGTGTCCACGACCGGCTCAGCTGCCGCAGCCACCTCCTTCGCCGCCGCTGCCTTGTCCTCCGCCTTCTCGTCCGTCTCATCCTCCGCCAGCTTAGTCGGCGCTGCAGCTGCTTCTGCGGCCGCCGCACTAAATTCAGCCACGCGTCTCCTGTACTCTGCAAGCTCCGCTTCTAGTCGCTGCATCGCTCCGGGTCTAGCGTCCTTCTGCAGCGCAGCGCGCGCCTGCTCCATCGATGTCAGCACCGAGTCGTCGAACGGTCCGTGCGCGTTCAGCTGAGCTAGCCGCTCGATCGTGCCTTCAAACACTGCCGCGTTCATTGCAGCGTCCGCCGCCGCCGTGTCCACGACCGGCTCAGCTGCCGCAGCCACCTCCTTCGCCGCCGCTGCCTTGTCCTCCGCCTTCTCGTCCGTCTCATCCTCCGCCAGCTTAGTCGGCGCTGCAGCTGCTTCTGCGGCCGCCGCACTAAATTCAGCCACGCGTCTCCTGTACTCTGCAAGCTCCGCTTCTAGTCGCTGCATCGCTCCGGGTCTAGCGTCCTTCTGCAGCGCAGCGCGCGCCTGCTCCATCGATGTCAGCACCGAGTCGTCGAACGGTCCGTGCGCGTTCAGCTGAGCTAGCCGCTCGATCGTGCCTTCAAACACTGCCGCGTTCATTGCAGCGTCCGCCGCCGCCGTGTCCACGACCGGCTCAGCTGCCGCAGCCACCTCCTTCGCCGCCGCTGCCTTGTCCTCCGCCTTCTCGTCCGTCTCATCCTCCGCCAGCTTAGTCGGCGCTGCAGCTGCTTCTGCGGCCGCCGCACTAAATTCAGCCACGCGTCTCCTGTACTCTGCAAGCTCCGCTTCTAGTCGCTGCATCGCTCCGGGTCTAGCGTCCTTCTGCAGCGCAGCGCGCGCCTGCTCCATCGATGTCAGCACCGAGTCGTCGAACGGTCCGTGCGCGTTCAGCTGAGCTAGCCGCTCGATCGTGCCTTCAAACACTGCCGCGTTCATTGCAGCGTCCGCCGCCGCCGTGTCCACGACCGGCTCAGCTGCCGCAGCCACCTCCTTCGCCGCCGCTGCCTTGTCCTCCGCCTTCTCGTCCGTCTCATCCTCCGCCAGCTTAGTCGGCGCTGCAGCTGCTTCTGCGGCCGCCGCACTAAATTCAGCCACGCGTCTCCTGTACTCTGCAAGCTCCGCTTCTAGTCGCTGCATCGCTCCGGGTCTAGCGTCCTTCTGCAGCGCAGCGCGCGCCTGCTCCATCGATGTCAGCACCGAGTCGTCGAACGGTCCGTGCGCGTTCAGCTGAGCTAGCCGCTCGATCGTGCCTTCAAACACTGCCGCGTTCATTGCAGCGTCCGCCGCCGCCGTGTCCACGACCGGCTCAGCTGCCGCAGCCACCTCCTTCGCCGCCGCTGCCTTGTCCTCCGCCTTCTCGTCCGTCTCATCCTCCGCCAGCTTAGTCGGCGCTGCAGCTGCTTCTGCGGCCGCCGCACTAAATTCAGCCACGCGTCTCCTGTACTCTGCAAGCTCCGCTTCTAGTCGCTGCATCGCTCCGGGTCTAGCGTCCTTCTGCAGCGCAGCGCGCGCCTGCTCCATCGATGTCAGCACCGAGTCGTCGAACGGTCCGTGCGCGTTCAGCTGAGCTAGCCGCTCGATCGTGCCTTCAAACACTGCCGCGTTCATTGCAGCGTCCGCCGCCGCCGTGTCCACGACCGGCTCAGCTGCCGCAGCCACCTCCTTCGCCGCCGCTGCCTTGTCCTCCGCCTTCTCGTCCGTCTCATCCTCCGCCAGCTTAGTCGGCGCTGCAGCTGCTTCTGCGGCCGCCGCACTAAATTCAGCCACGCGTCTCCTGTACTCTGCAAGCTCCGCTTCTAGTCGCTGCATCGCTCCGGGTCTAGCGTCCTTCTGCAGCGCAGCGCGCGCCTGCTCCATCGATGTCAGCACCGAGTCGTCGAACGGTCCGTGCGCGTTCAGCTGAGCTAGCCGCTCGATCGTGCCTTCAAACACTGCCGCGTTCATTGCAGCGTCCGCCGCCGCCGTGTCCACGACCGGCTCAGCTGCCGCAGCCACCTCCTTCGCCGCCGCTGCCTTGTCCTCCGCCTTCTCGTCCGTCTCATCCTCCGCCAGCTTAGTCGGCGCTGCAGCTGCTTCTGCGGCCGCCGCACTAAATTCAGCCACGCGTCTCCTGTACTCTGCAAGCTCCGCTTCTAGTCGCTGCATCGCTCCGGGTCTAGCGTCCTTCTGCAGCGCAGCGCGCGCCTGCTCCATCGATGTCAGCACCGAGTCGTCGAACGGTCCGTGCGCGTTCAGCTGAGCTAGCCGCTCGATCGTGCCTTCAAACACTGCCGCGTTCATTGCAGCGTCCGCCGCCGCCGTGTCCACGACCGGCTCAGCTGCCGCAGCCACCTCCTTCGCCGCCGCTGCCTTGTCCTCCGCCTTCTCGTCCGTCTCATCCTCCGCCAGCTTAGTCGGCGCTGCAGCTGCTTCTGCGGCCGCCGCACTAAATTCAGCCACGCGTCTCCTGTACTCTGCAAGCTCCGCTTCTAGTCGCTGCATCGCTCCGGGTCTAGCGTCCTTCTGCAGCGCAGCGCGCGCCTGCTCCATCGATGTCAGCACCGAGTCGTCGAACGGTCCGTGCGCGTTCAGCTGAGCTAGCCGCTCGATCGTGCCTTCAAACACTGCCGCGTTCATTGCAGCGTCCGCCGCCGCCGTGTCCACGACCGGCTCAGCTGCCGCAGCCACCTCCTTCGCCGCCGCTGCCTTGTCCTCCGCCTTCTCGTCCGTCTCATCCTCCGCCAGCTTAGTCGGCGCTGCAGCTGCTTCTGCGGCCGCCGCACTAAATTCAGCCACGCGTCTCCTGTACTCTGCAAGCTCCGCTTCTAGTCGCTGCATCGCTCCGGGTCTAGCGTCCTTCTGCAGCGCAGCGCGCGCCTGCTCCATCGATGTCAGCACCGAGTCGTCGAACGGTCCGTGCGCGTTCAGCTGAGCTAGCCGCTCGATCGTGCCTTCAAACACTGCCGCGTTCATTGCAGCGTCCGCCGCCGCCGTGTCCACGACCGGCTCAGCTGCCGCAGCCACCTCCTTCGCCGCCGCTGCCTTGTCCTCCGCCTTCTCGTCCGTCTCATCCTCCGCCAGCTTAGTCGGCGCTGCAGCTGCTTCTGCGGCCGCCGCACTAAATTCAGCCACGCGTCTCCTGTACTCTGCAAGCTCCGCTTCTAGTCGCTGCATCGCTCCGGGTCTAGCGTCCTTCTGCAGCGCAGCGCGCGCCTGCTCCATCGATGTCAGCACCGAGTCGTCGAACGGTCCGTGCGCGTTCAGCTGAGCTAGCCGCTCGATCGTGCCTTCAAACACTGCCGCGTTCATTGCAGCGTCCGCCGCCGCCGTGTCCACGACCGGCTCAGCTGCCGCAGCCACCTCCTTCGCCGCCGCTGCCTTGTCCTCCGCCTTCTCGTCCGTCTCATCCTCCGCCAGCTTAGTCGGCGCTGCAGCTGCTTCTGCGGCCGCCGCACTAAATTCAGCCACGCGTCTCCTGTACTCTGCAAGCTCCGCTTCTAGTCGCTGCATCGCTCCGGGTCTAGCGTCCTTCTGCAGCGCAGCGCGCGCCTGCTCCATCGATGTCAGCACCGAGTCGTCGAACGGTCCGTGCGCGTTCAGCTGAGCTAGCCGCTCGATCGTGCCTTCAAACACTGCCGCGTTCATTGCAGCGTCCGCCGCCGCCGTGTCCACGACCGGCTCAGCTGCCGCAGCCACCTCCTTCGCCGCCGCTGCCTTGTCCTCCGCCTTCTCGTCCGTCTCATCCTCCGCCAGCTTAGTCGGCGCTGCAGCTGCTTCTGCGGCCGCCGCACTAAATTCAGCCACGCGTCTCCTGTACTCTGCAAGCTCCGCTTCTAGTCGCTGCATCGCTCCGGGTCTAGCGTCCTTCTGCAGCGCAGCGCGCGCCTGCTCCATCGATGTCAGCACCGAGTCGTCGAACGGTCCGTGCGCGTTCAGCTGAGCTAGCCGCTCGATCGTGCCTTCAAACACTGCCGCGTTCATTGCAGCGTCCGCCGCCGCCGTGTCCACGACCGGCTCAGCTGCCGCAGCCACCTCCTTCGCCGCCGCTGCCTTGTCCTCCGCCTTCTCGTCCGTCTCATCCTCCGCCAGCTTAGTCGGCGCTGCAGCTGCTTCTGCGGCCGCCGCACTAAATTCAGCCACGCGTCTCCTGTACTCTGCAAGCTCCGCTTCTAGTCGCTGCATCGCTCCGGGTCTAGCGTCCTTCTGCAGCGCAGCGCGCGCCTGCTCCATCGATGTCAGCACCGAGTCGTCGAACGGTCCGTGCGCGTTCAGCTGAGCTAGCCGCTCGATCGTGCCTTCAAACACTGCCGCGTTCATTGCAGCGTCCGCCGCCGCCGTGTCCACGACCGGCTCAGCTGCCGCAGCCACCTCCTTCGCCGCCGCTGCCTTGTCCTCCGCCTTCTCGTCCGTCTCATCCTCCGCCAGCTTAGTCGGCGCTGCAGCTGCTTCTGCGGCCGCCGCACTAAATTCAGCCACGCGTCTCCTGTACTCTGCAAGCTCCGCTTCTAGTCGCTGCATCGCTCCGGGTCTAGCGTCCTTCTGCAGCGCAGCGCGCGCCTGCTCCATCGATGTCAGCACCGAGTCGTCGAACGGTCCGTGCGCGTTCAGCTGAGCTAGCCGCTCGATCGTGCCTTCAAACACTGCCGCGTTCATTGCAGCGTCCGCCGCCGCCGTGTCCACGACCGGCTCAGCTGCCGCAGCCACCTCCTTCGCCGCCGCTGCCTTGTCCTCCGCCTTCTCGTCCGTCTCATCCTCCGCCAGCTTAGTCGGCGCTGCAGCTGCTTCTGCGGCCGCCGCACTAAATTCAGCCACGCGTCTCCTGTACTCTGCAAGCTCCGCTTCTAGTCGCTGCATCGCTCCGGGTCTAGCGTCCTTCTGCAGCGCAGCGCGCGCCTGCTCCATCGATGTCAGCACCGAGTCGTCGAACGGTCCGTGCGCGTTCAGCTGAGCTAGCCGCTCGATCGTGCCTTCAAACACTGCCGCGTTCATTGCAGCGTCCGCCGCCGCCGTGTCCACGACCGGCTCAGCTGCCGCAGCCACCTCCTTCGCCGCCGCTGCCTTGTCCTCCGCCTTCTCGTCCGTCTCATCCTCCGCCAGCTTAGTCGGCGCTGCAGCTGCTTCTGCGGCCGCCGCACTAAATTCAGCCACGCGTCTCCTGTACTCTGCAAGCTCCGCTTCTAGTCGCTGCATCGCTCCGGGTCTAGCGTCCTTCTGCAGCGCAGCGCGCGCCTGCTCCATCGATGTCAGCACCGAGTCGTCGAACGGTCCGTGCGCGTTCAGCTGAGCTAGCCGCTCGATCGTGCCTTCAAACACTGCCGCGTTCATTGCAGCGTCCGCCGCCGCCGTGTCCACGACCGGCTCAGCTGCCGCAGCCACCTCCTTCGCCGCCGCTGCCTTGTCCCCGCCTTCTCGTCCGTCTCATCCTCCGCCAGCTTAGTCGGCGCTGGCAGCAGCTGCTTCTGCGGCCGCCGCACTAAATTCAGCCACGCGTCTCCTGTACTCTGCAAGCTCCGCTTCTAGTCGCTGCATCGCTCCGGGTCTAGCGTCCTTCTGCAGCGCAGCGCGCGCCTGCTCCATCGATGTCAGCACCGAGTCGTCGAACGGTCCGTGCGCGTTCAGCTGAGCTAGCCGCTCGATCGTGCCTTCAAACACTGCCGCGTTCATTGCAGCGTCCGCCGCCGCCGTGTCCACGACCGGCTCAGCTGCCGCAGCCACCTCCTTCGCCGCCGCTGCCTGCTGTCCTCCGCCTTCTCGTCCGTCTCATCCTCCGCCAGCTTAGTCGGCGCTGCAGCTGCTTCTGCGGCCGCCGCACTAAATTCAGCCACGCGTCTCCTGTACTCTGCAAGCTCCGCTTCTAGTCGCTGCATCGCTCCGGGTCTAGCGTCCTTCTGCAGCGCAGCGCGCGCCTGCTCCATCGATGTCAGCACCGAGTCGTCGAACGGTCCGTGCGCGTTCAGCTGAGCTAGCCGCTCGATCGTGCCTTCAAACACTGCCGCGTTCATTGCAGCGTCCGCCGCCGCCGTGTCCACGACCGGCTCAGCTGCCGCAGCCACCTCCTTCGCCGCCGCTGCCTTGTCCTCCGCCTTCTCGTCCGTCTCATCCTTCGCCAGCTTAGTCGGCGCTGCAGCAGCAGCTGCTTCTGCGGCCGCCGCACTAAATTCAGCCACGCGTCTCCTGTACTCTGCAAGCTCCGCTTCTAGTCGCTGCATCGCTCCGGGTCTAGCGTCCTTCTGCAGCGCAGCGCGCGCCTGCTCCATCGATGTCAGCACCGAGTCGTCGAACGGTCCGTGCGCGTTCAGCTGAGCTAGCCGCTCGATCGTGCCTTCAAACACTGCCGCGTTCATTGCAGCGTCCGCCGCCGCCGTGTCCACGACCGGCTCAGCTGCCGCAGCCACCTCCTTCGCCGCCGCTGCCTTGTCCTCCGCCTTCTCGTCCGTCTCATCCTCCGCCAGCTTAGTCGGCGCTGCAGCTGCTTCTGCGGCCGCCGCACTAAATTCAGCCACGCGTCTCCTGTACTCTGCAAGCTCCGCTTCTAGTCGCTGCATCGCTCCGGGTCTAGCGTCCTTCTGCAGCGCAGCGCGCGCCTGCCTGCCATCGATGTCAGCACCGAGTCGTCGAACGGTCCGTGCGCGTTCAGCTGAGCTAGCCGCTCGATCGTGCCTTCAAACACTGCCGCGTTCATTGCAGCGTCCGCCGCCGCCGTGTCCACGACCGGCTCAGCTGCCGCAGCCACCTCCTTCGCCGCCGCCGCTGCCTTGTCCTCCGCCTTCTCGTCCGTCTCATCCTCCGCCAGCTTAGTCGGCGCTGCAGCTGCTTCTGCGGCCGCCGCACTAAATTCAGCCACGCGTCTCCTGTACTCTGCAAGCTCCGCTTCTAGTCGCTGCATCGCTCCGGGTCTAGCGTCCTTCTGCAGCGCAGCGCGCGCCTGCTCCATCGATGTCAGCACCGAGTCGTCGAACGGTCCGTGCGCGTTCAGCTGAGCTAGCCGCTCGATCGTGCCTTCAAACACTGCCGCGTTCATTGCAGCGTCCGCCGCCGCCGTGTCCACGACCGGCTCAGCTGCCGCAGCCACCTCCTTCGCCGCCGCTGCCTTGTCCTCCGCCTTCTCGTCCGTCTCATCCTCCGCCAGCTTAGTCCGGCGCTGCAGCTGCTTCTGCGGCCGCCGCACTAAATTCAGCCACGCGTCTCCTGTACTCTGCAAGCTCCGCTTCTAGTCGCTGCATCGCTCCGGGTCTAGCGTCCTTCTGCAGCGCAGCGCGCGCCTGCTCCATCGATGTCAGCACCGAGTCGTCGAACGGTCCGTGCGCGTTCAGCTGAGCTAGCCGCTCGATCGTGCCTTCAAACACTGCCGCGTTCATTGCAGCGTCCGCCGCGCCGCCGTGTCCACGACCGGCTCAGCTGCCGCGCACACCCCTCGCCGCCGCTGCCTTGTCCTCCGCCTTCTCGTCCGTCTCATCCTCCGCCAGCTTAGTCGGCGCTGCAGCTGCTTCTGCGGCCGCCGCACTAAATTCAGCCACGCGGTCCTGTACTCTGCAAGCTCCGCTTCTAGTCGCTGCATCGCTCCGGGTCTAGCGTCCTTCTGCAGCGCAGCGCGCGCCTGCTCCATCGATGTCAGCACCGAGTCGTCGAACGGTCCCGTGCGCGTTCAGCTGAGCTAGCCGCTCGATCGTGCCTTCAAACACTGCCGCGTTCATTGCAGCGTCCGCCGCCGCCGTGTCCCACGACCGGCTCAGCTGCCGCAGCCACCCCCCTCCTTCGCCGCCGCTGCCTTGTCCTCCGCCTTCTCGTCCGTCTCATCCTCGCCAGCTTAGTCGGCGCTGTGCTCCAGCTGCTTCTGCGGCCGCCGCACAAATTCAGCCACGCGTCTCCTGTACTCTGCAAGCTCCGCTTCTAGTCGCTGCATCGCTCCGGGTCTAGCGTCCTTCTGCAGCGCAGCCGCGCGCCTGCTCCATCGATGTCAGCACCGAGTCGTCGAACGGTCCCGTGCGCGTAAGCTGAGCTAGCCGCTCGATCGTCCTTCAAACACTGCCGCGTTCATTGCAGCGTCCGCCGCCGCCGTGTCCACGACCGGCTCAGCTGCCGCAGCACCTCCTTCGCCGCCGCTGCCTTGTCCTCCGCCTTCTCGTCCGTCTCATCCTCCGCCAGCTTAGTCGGCGCTGCAGCTGCTTCTGCGGCCGCCGCACTAAATTCAGCCACGCGTCTCCTGTACTCTGCAAGCTCCGCTTCTAGTCGCTGCATCGCTCCAGGGTCTAGCGTCCTTCTGCAGCGCAGCGCGCGCCTGCTCCATCGATGTCAGCACCGAGTCGTTCGAACGGTCCGTGCGCGTTCAGCTGAGCTAGCCGCTCGATCGTGCCTTCAAACACTGCCGCGTTCATTGCAGCGTCCGCCGCCGCCGTGTCCACGACCGGCTCAGCTGCCGCAGCCACCTCCTTCGCCGCCGCTGCCTTGTCCTCCGCCTTCTCGTCCGTCTCATCCTCCGCCAGCTTAGTCGGCGCTGCAGCTGCTTCTGCGGCCGCCGCACTAAATTCAGCCACGCGTCTCCTGTACTCTGCAAGCTCCGCTTCTAGTCGCTGCATCGCTCCGGGTCTAGCGTCCTTCTGCAGCGCAGCGCGCGCCTGCTCCACGATGTCAGCACCGAGTCGTCGAACGGTCCGTGCGCGTTCAGCTGAGCTAGCCGCTCGATCGTGCCTTCAAACACTGCCGCGTTCATTGCAGCGTCCGCCGCCGCCGTGTCCACGACCGGCTCAGCTGCCGCAGCCACCTCCTTCGCCGCCGCTGCCTTGTCCTCCGCCTTCTCGTCCGTCTCATCCTTCGCCAGCTTAGTCGGCGCTGCAGCAGCAGCCGCTGCTTCTGCGGCCGCCGCACTAAATTCAGCCACGCGTCTCCTGTACTCTGCAAGCTCCGCTTCTAGTCGCTGCATCGCTCCGGGTCTAGCGTCCTTCTGCAGCGCAGCGCGCGCCTGCTCCATCGATGTCAGCACCGAGTCGTCGAACGGTCCGTGCGCGTTCAGCTGAGCTAGCCGCTCGATCGTGCCTTCAAACACTGCCGCGTTCATTGCAGCGTCCGCCGCCGCCGTGTCCACGACCGGCTCAGCTGCCGCAGCCACCTCCTTCGCCGCCGCTGCCTTGTCCTCCGCCTTCTCGTCCGTCTCATCCTCCGCCAGCTTAGTCGGCGCTGCAGCTGCTTCTGCGGCCGCCGCACTAAATTCAGCCACGCGTCTCCTGTACTCTGCAAGCTCCGCTTCTAGTCGCTGCATCGCTCCGGGTCTAGCGTCCTTCTGCAGCGCAGCGCGCGCCTGCTCCATCGATGTCAGCACCGAGTCGTCGAACGGTCCGTGCGCGGTTCAGCTGAGCTAGCCGCTCGATCGTGCCTTCAAACACTTGCCGCGTTCATTGCAGCGTCCGCCGCCGCCGTGTCCACGACCGGCTCAGCTGCCGCAGCCACCTCCTTCGCCGCCGCTGCCTTGTCCTCCGCCTTCTCGTCCGTCTCATCCTTCGCCAGCTTAGTCGGCGCGCTGCAGCTGCTTCTGCGGCCGCCGCAGTAAATTCAGCCACGCGTCTCCTGTACTCTGCAAGCTCCGCTTCTAGTCGCTGCATCGCTCCGGGTCTAGCGTCCTTCTGCAGCGCAGCGCGCGCCTGCTCCATCGATGTCAGCACCGAGTCGTCGAACGGTCCGTGCGCGTTCAGCTGAGCTAGCCGCTCGATCGTGCCTTCAAACACTGCCGCGTTCATTGCAGCGTCCGCCGCCGCCGTGTCCACGACCGGCTCAGCTGCCGCAGCCACCTCCTTCGCCGCCGCTGCCTTGTCCTCCGCCTTCTCGTCCGTCTCATCCTCCGCCAGCTTAGTCGGCGCTGCAGCTGCTTCTGCGGCCGCCGCACTAAATTCAGCCACGCGTCTCCTGTACTCTGCAAGCTCCGCTTCTAGTCGCTGCATCGCTCCGGGTCTAGCGTCCTTCTGCAGCGCAGCGCGCGCTGCTCCATCGATGTCAGCACCGAGTCGTCGAACGGTCCGTGCGCGTTCAGCTGAGCTAGCCGCTCGATCGTGCCTTCAAACACTGCGCGTTCATTGCAGCGTCCGCCGCCGCCGTGTCCACGACCGGCTCAGCTGCCGCAGCCACCTCCTTCGCCGCCGCTGCCTTGTCCTCCGCCTTCTCGTCCGTCTCATCCTTCGCCAGCTTAGTCCGGCGCTGCAGCAGCAGCCGCTGCTTCTGCGGCCGCCGCACTAAATTCAGCCACGCGTCTCCTGTACTCTGCAAGCTCCGCTTCTAGTCGCTGCATCGCTCCGGGTCTAGCGT